>OZ059904.1:19751806-20039306 GCA_964057215.1 Oscheius myriophilus | reverse complement strand
ATGTGAGTTGAATTTAACAGTTTTAAACTTTGTTTGTAGTTATTACAAAAATGTAGATCTCATTCCCCTGATTCCGAAAAGTACCCATTGTCACATTTTTGGAGCAAAATGAACAAAGATATGAGTGCCTGAAGTTTATGTCAAATTTACGATTGACCCGCGCGCCACTCTGACGTCTCTCGCTTTCGCGCGCTCTCTCGCGTTTCTCTGCCGCGAAACCGTGCACCGGTTGCAGTCCAAATCATATAAAAGGGATATGTGTCTAAATCGTAGACAACAGTCTTTTTCCCATTGACAAAGTTGATGATAAAAAGATATGAAAAATCAAATTTTTCAGGTACTCCCACTCTTCACTTTGTTTCTCCCTCTCCTCTCACAACTTCTCCGAGCTTCTGATAAAAGAGACGGCCGGGAGAAGCGAGCGGCCATGTTAGCCTCATCAGACAGCCGAGGGGCAGCCGGCTGGCGGATCTACAGTGATATCCTTGAAAAGCAGTGGAATGGGCCAGAACCCGGCGGGAGAAGAAATACTTCATCCACGTGATTAAAACGGTTTTTTGCTAATAAAGTGTTTTAACGTAAATATAAAGAGAGAGACTTGAGTGTGAGTGTGTGAACGTGTGTGTGTGTACATTTGTGCATGTGTTTTAACGGGTGTGTGTGTCTGTGTGTCTGTGAACGTGTGAACGTATGTATATATGTGTGAACGTGTGAACGTGTGTATGTACGTATGTGTGAATGTGTGTGTGTGTGAGCGTGTGTGAATGTATGTATGTCGAACGTGTGAGCGTGTGTGTATGTGTGTGAACGTGTGTATGTGTGTGATCGTGGGAACGTGTGTATGGGTGTGTGAACGTTTGTATGTATGTATGTGTGAACGTTTGAACGTGTAAACGTGTAGGTGCGTGTGTGTATGTGTGTGAACGTGTGCGCGTATATATGTTTGTGAACGTGTGAACGTGTGTGTGTGTATGTATGTATGTTGAACGTGTGTGTGCGTGTGTATATGCATGTGTGTACGTGTGAACGTGTATATGTGTGTGTGCGTGTGTGCGTGTGTTTGTGTGAAGGTGTTTGTGAACGTGTGGTTCAATTCCTTATTTTTTTCACTCCAATAACCGGTTTCAGTGCTTTATTACCCGTCTTCTCCAACAAAGTCAACTTAAATAAAAATTCGCTTCAAAAATCAAGCCCCCGGTTTTTTCTTCGCAGGTGGTGGTGGTTTCTTCGTCGTCGTTGTCTTTGTCTTCGGTTTGTATATCAATCTTTCCGGATCAATAGCGTGTGTTCTGTTCAACTCATGGACTCCTGAATCAATATTATTGATTGATTTCTGGAAGGAAATCTACCGTCTACTCCGAAAACCGCCCACTTCTCCGCAGCGAAATGAGCCATTCTGATTTCTTTGTGTGAATGTTGGCCGAATGTTATGGCGTGATCGGAGCAACAGCTCTGGAAAATCGATATATTGGTTTGAATCGATAAATTGGGTCCCAGCACGATTTCAAAAATTTAAAACTCACATGTCCCTCCTGTTCCATAGCCTGAGGAATGAGAGTTTTGAGATCCAAATGATGGAACAAATGCATATTTTCCTGAAATTTCATTTTAATTTTCAAAATTTTTAGCCTAACCTCATCTACCGGATCCACAATTTCAATGTGTTTCTCTTTTGCACAAGAAAAAAGCGTCTTTTCAGAAGTTGTAGTCCAGAATCTGTTTGTTCCACAGGTCAGCATTTTGCGAATGGCCGATTGAGACATGACTACTCCTGCTTGGAGAGAAAGACGCTCTTGGGGAATGAAGGGGAAGAAAAAGTTTGTCCTGAAGAGGCATATGAGTAAAGTGAGTGAAAGAGGGAGTGAGTTAATGAGCGAGACTTATATAACTCACTTCGAGGTGAGAATCCTTCCCAATACAACTGAATCTTTGTGGTTGAAATTGTAAAGAGCCCGGCGAAGGTTCGGAACTCGGAGGAAAACTTGCTCATCGAGGAAAATGGTCCATTGAGCTGGCACGGTGAGTGAGTGTTCCATGACATGTCGGAAATAGGGCCAGTTGTAGGCGTTTGAGTAAGAGTCGATGAGGAAGACTCTTTGATCTGGAAAAAAGATGTTAAGTACATACACACACGCACACACGTGCACATATATACACACGCACACATACAACACACGTACGCACGCACGCACACATACATAGACGCACATACACGCACACACACGCACACATACGCACCAATACGCCCACGCACACACGCACACACGCGCATATACAAATACACACAAACACACATACACACACGCACACACACGCAAACTAACCATTGACTTTCTTATGCACTTCTTCAGAGTTCGTGTAGAAAATCGTCTGGTTGCATTGTACGCCATACGTATCTCGAATTGCCATAATAAAACTCAAAGGCCTCTGAAAATTACTTTCCTTCAATTCGTTTCAAATCGAAATTTCAAATGCCCCGCGTTGTAATCACCGGTTGTAAACGCAGTGCAAATAGAGCGTTATCTAGCTTTTCGCTGTCTTATCTTTTCTGTTTTATTGGTCAAAATACTAACCTTCGTATTGGGATAAACAAGAACAACACATCTTAAAAAGAAAATTGAGTTGTCAAATGTTTCTGAAAATTGTTTAATAATTAATTTGTAAAAACAAAAACAAACCATAATCGTCTAAACTTAATTGTTGTGTAAATGCGTCTGAATGGGAATTCTTCGGTTTTAGTAAGGTAATTTGACCAAATATGAATCCTAGTGTAATTCCAATCAATATGGGAAACAGAACTTCTCTGAAAATGAATTTATCGATTGGTTTTTAGTAAAATTTGGACTTACTTGAAAAATCCTTTCCTAAGAGCTCTTGAATTCACAAGTGAGCGGTAGGGAATTCGAAACGCCATTACATTGAAGAAAAAATAAATATATACTCTAAATATAAAGTTTAAATTCAATAAATTAAAATTAAACGTTGTAAATGCAAAGGCTACATAGATCTATAATACAGGGCGGTCTCAAAAAAATTAGTGGCGTGTTATCTATACCATAAAAATCAAATTTTGTTGTGACTGTTTGCTTATGCACCGAAAACTGTCTGTAAATGTTGTAACTTTTTGTAATTTGTGTAGAAAATACAATTCTCAATCGATTTATATACATAATTGCGCATTTTAAGTGTGCACAGTAGGCGATGCGTCGCGTCGCACGCGCGCCGCGCCGCGCCCTGTAAACGATCGATAAAGGGATAACTTTCCAAATTGATTCACTGTGATTGAAGTAGCTGGTTTTTTTGGTAGAAAAATAGCTTTCCCCTAAATTAAATTTGGACATTACTCACATTTTGACTTTTTAAATAGATAAATTTCGTCCAGCTGTCCAAAATTATGGAGAGATCAATAATGGCGAAAGATTAGTTGTTAGAAAGCGCAAAAAAGTGATTTTATCAGTGCTGTTTTGGTCTGAGAAATAAATGGCTGAAAACAGGAAAACAAACAAACAATAAAGTTTGAAATTTCAAGGGTTTTTGAAGCCACTATTTTTTCAAAAGAAATTATTTTCATTTTACTGAGTCTTTCTAATCATCAAGAGTTTTTAAAGCAAAGATTAACTTTTTAAATTGATTGAGAAGAAGGAAAGTTACAATATCGCGGAGCCACCTACCTCAAGGTGTGAAAAAGCCCTCACATTCGTAACACTTTCGTGCCCAACACATTGGGTATTATAGCTTTTTGTAAAATACGCGTAACCTGCGTTAACATGTATTTCAATCGAATTTTTGTTATAAACAAATTAGAACAAGATTATTGAGAAAAAAAACTTTTGATAACTTTTTTTTTGTGAAAAACATAAAAAGGCCGTCCAAAATTTAATGAAACGGCCACACTCGAGCGTAACACATACTCTAATTATAAAAGCAAAAAAAAATTAAAAATTTTTGGAAATATAACTGATAGAAGATGCAACGCAACTTTTTGACCAGTATCGATTAATTTCCTCCGCGCGCGCGCTTTCGACGCGTTGTGTACTGCAGCCATTGTGAGATGAGCTTAACACGCGCCAATATGTATGTCAATCGATTGAAAATTTTTCTTATAAATAAAATAGAATAAATTTATTGATAATACGTTTTTTGAAAACTTTTTGAATGAAAAACACACACGGAAATATCGTCCCAAATTCAACGAAACGGCCGTACTCGAGCGTGGCACATACTCTTCTTACAAAAATCGAAAAATAAAATTCAAAATTTGTTGCAAACGTTTTCAAAACTTGTTGCAAACGTTTTCGGCACGTTCTATAGTTGAAATTATCTTAAAAGATCAGAAATCCTTTTTTTAAAAAGCTTTAGAATGGTTAAGGAAGTGGAAAAGCTTGGCGAGAGTTGCTAGCTATAGGAGAACGGCGGCGGAGAACACAACGAAC
Source organism: Oscheius myriophilus (assembly GCA_964057215.1). Classification (NCBI taxonomy): domain Eukaryota; kingdom Metazoa; phylum Nematoda; class Chromadorea; order Rhabditida; family Rhabditidae; genus Oscheius; species Oscheius myriophilus. The sequence continues at coordinate 20,034,873 of OZ059904.1, read as the reverse complement.
CGGTTCCGTCGAGCGTTTGCGGGAAGAAAAAAGGCTAAACCCTCTTTGAAAGCGATAATTACCGAGGGAAATGGGGATAATTGGTTGGAAAAGGGGGGATTGCTATTTCAAAGTGTGTGGGTGGTAGTTTCAATGGTCAGATGCTGTTTGCGGCAGCCGACTGGCTTCAAATCCGCCGATAACGATTCGACCCCCGGCGTGCGCCGATCACAACGCGTCTTTTTCGATTTGGAACACGATTTACCGCTTTTGGAATGTTTTCTTTCGAAAAGAATGCGTTATTTTGTATAAAAATTTGTTTTAAGGGGAGGAGAGAGGATTTATGCGATATTTCCGCAGCTGCACTACGCAGATACTAGTTTTTCATCCGCGCAGTGACTAAGCAACGCACATCTGCGAGACTAATTTTAGAAGGAGAGCAAATGCAAAATCCATTTTAACACGAAATGCTGAACACAATAGTAGTTTCTGCAAAAAGTTTTGACCGAATTTTTTGGCTGTTTTTGGAAATTTGTGAAATCGTGTGACTTACGCACGGGTCCCGCCACGAAAACTAACTCCTATGTTTTGATTTGCAAAAGGTTATATAAAAAAATCAGTTTTATTTTATAAAACTGTGTTTATAATCTTCTAAATGGTTGAAAATAAGCTTTTAGCACCAATTGGTTAAAAAAAATCGGGTTACCTGATGAAACAAGCAGCTGTGGGTCCCGCAACGAACAAAGCATTTTTGTTGTTGCGTTTTTCATATTATCCGGGCGCTTAGTTCTTTTAGAAAAAAAAATAATTTGTAAAGAAAAGACAAAAAAGAACTGCATAGCAAATTTGCAATAGATTTTGCAGACAATCAGAAGAAACATTTACTTTTGGGTATTTTCAAACACATTTTGCGACATTTCACGGCGTGATCTATTTTTACAAAATAAATCGATTTTTCCGGAGAAGAACTCCTCTTTCTGCTGGAAATTTTCTGTCAATACCGTACCTAACATTGTATGTTTTCTCAAACTTGAGGGTAGTTACGGTATCTAACAGAGGGTAACTACAGTACCCCATCCGAAAAATCGATAATTGAGCAAGTGTTCGTTCTTCTGAACCAAAAAAAACTATTTTCTTTCAAAGGAACCGAAAGTTTGCGTAGATCGATGGTTGGATGGTGGGCGTCGAGTGCAAACAGCATGAGGGCGACAAGGGTATGACGCCTTTGTCACCTTATCGCACGGTCAGCCGGAAAACACAATGCTAACCGAGACACATCTCGTCGTTCGGGAATGCGGCATTGGCGATATATCAACAATTCCGCATGCTATCTCGAATTCAAACTTGTAGATGCAAATCTATTTAAAACGTAGTCTGACATTGGGAAAATGTGAAAGCCACAGAATTGGCTAAAAAGTTGTATATAACGTTTATATGACCCATATACTTTTTTCTGAATTTTTTAGACCCAGGTAATTTTTGGGAACCGGGTTACGGAATGGTTCTCCTTGTCTACAATGCAAATTTTAATTTTTTTCGAAATCAGTTATTATATACAGTGCGTGCAAAAATTATACGGCCACCCCAGAATTTCAATTTTTCTCGAAAATGGGTGGGTATGGGAAATTGTGAATAGCACCATTCAATAGCTGGTACAAAATTACCCCCAAAAATTAAATTTGTATATTCTAATTTTATGCGAAAAATTCGAAAATCAGGTGTGCAAAAATGACTCATTGCATTGGCTCAAACACAATATTAGTTTGAGTTGTGATAGACGCCAGAAGCGCCGTTAAATGCGGCAAAGTCAGCTATGCGCTCTGTTTAGCACATTCCTGAGCAATTCTACGATCCCTGCGCATTTTCTTTGTAATCCAACGATTGAAAACGACTAATAACGCTTATAAAAGACTGTTTTGATTAAATGAACACATGTTTTGAGACAGCAGCCTCTAAAATGATTAATTTTTGGTGAAAAACGTTTTCTTCAAGAAAAACCGTACATGGCGATAATGTCAATACTGTTGCTGATTAAAACATCGCAGACCACTCTTCTGAATGTTGGATTAGTGCACACGTAATTGTAAAAGTTGAAATTTGCTTCGAAATGACCATTTTTCGGGGGTGGCCGTATCATTTTTGCACACCTGATTTTCGAATTTTTCGCATAAAATTAGAATATGCAAATTTAATTTTTTGTCATCCGGCACCTGGGGGTAATTTTGTACCAGCTATTGAATGGTGCTATTCACAATTTCCCATACCCACCCATTTTCGAGAAAAATTGAAATTCTGGGGTGGCCGTATAATTTTTGCACGCACTGTACATGGACGTGTAGCAAATTCAATTTTAAGAAACATTTGTTCTTGAAGAAAACCGGATTTCGTGAAAATTTAGCACGTTTCGGCGGAAAAAATCGAAATTATGAGAATTTTTAGGGTTTTTTAAAATTGTATTTTTCAGAAAAATTTTCAATTATCGGAGTAACTTGGCTTTAATTTTCACATTTTACAATTTTTGTTTTTGTTTGGCACAATTTTTGTTTTGACACCATTAGATTCTGAGGTGATCATCATTCTCATCACTAGTTTGAAAAGGTATGACAAAGTGTGTGAGTGCGTGTGTGAGTGGAAAAAGAGAGAGATGGAGAAAAACTAGAAAAAATGCTTCAAAAGTACCACCTGGCACTGAAATGCCCGTTTGCTTTAAAACACGCACCTGTGCACACATATACCACTCTCCCTTTGCAAAAATGACGAAGGGATAGTTGCAAAATCGTGGAATTCCCAATTTTAGCTGTCAAAAAACCCCAACCACAATATGAAAGTACCACTGGGTTCATTTAATAAATATACAACAAGTAAAGTGAAACAGAGCGTGAAGCGAACGTAAAATCGATGCAAATTTGGATCTCGCCGGTCGGGAGAGCCGGGAGAACCAGTCGGCTGGCCGTAATGCGCGGTTGGATTAACTTACTTCTTTATTGGACTAGGATCGGTTACAGAGATCGATTATTGATTTCAAATGGGGTTGACGTCATGACGTCATGGAAGTATGGAATGACGTCATCGGGAATGTCAGAAGAGCTTTGGGTTGAAGAAGATCGGCTGCGATCGGATGAGGTGTTTGAAGGCGCTCACGTCCACTCCTTCCAGGTCGGCGGGCATTTCCTGAAAATGAGATTTGAAATTGAATTCAAAAAGTCATATTCATGGGCAAAAAGATGCACTTAAGCGATAATATGAAAAAAGCGTTCGTGCCACAAAGTGTGGTTGTGATTTTTGCAACAAAAAAAACGCCATTTATATACTCGTCGCCCAGCGAGCTTTCCTAGCCGGCAGCGGAAAACAAGCGGCTTTTTGTCTGCGTCTCCGCGACTATTTCGCGCGTTAGATGTGCAGGTCATCGAAACTTTAAGAAAGGTCTGTGGGCGAGGAGTATACATGAACAATAAAAAAATGCAACATGGAATTTTTGATTTTAGTTTTTTTTGTTTTATATAAGCTCTTAACACGCAAAATCTTTTACGCCTGGGTTACTGTAGGCACGATTTTTGTAATTAGGCGGGCGTTTACCGTAACTCCCTTCAAATTTGAGCAAATCCAGTTTTTCAAAAACCATTCGATACAATGTTTTATTCTGAAAACGTTAGTACAAAAAAACTTAATAACTTTGAAGGAACCCCACACATAATTACAGTAATAGTGCCTAGGGGGAGGGGGGTCGCATCAGACCCTCGAGTCTGAAAAGTGGGTATTAAATTTTTCAAAATTGGTTTTCAAGTTTTCAAGTGTTTATCTACTGGTAATTTCGCATCTACCTCAAAAATTGGTTAAAACGTTTTCGAATAAGCATTTCAAGTTTTCTCGAGAAGTGAACATTTTGATATTTTCAAGGGTCTTTATTTATTTTTTGTCGTTTTTAAGATATTTCAGAAAAATATTAGTGCTGAATTCAAAAGTAACACTGAAAATAGGTTTTGGGTTTTGTAGCCTTTCAAAAGTTTCATTCTTAGCTCAACGATTATGGTTTGATTTATTAATAATTATCTTTTTCAAATGAAATTCATTTTTATTTTCATATAAAATTTGCCAAAGTGTTATGAAAAATTAAGAATTTTGGGCCAACTAGCAGACGATTCGGCCTTCGGTTCGACCCGCTTCGGCTCCCCTGCAAATTTTTCAAACATTTCAAATACAGTTAATATCTAAATTTCATGTCGCAATTGATGTACCCTCAGCCATAAATCCACTTTCTTCCGTTCCCAGACCACTTTGTTGACAATTCCCGGCGTTCAAGGTCTCGCCGCACCGCCCGGCACAACGTCAGCTGATTTTCGCGCCGAAACTGGCAAGAAAATCGGAAAATGTTTGTTGTCTCATCCCCTGCCACGGGAAAAACAAGGCCAGTAAATAAGAGAAAGTGGGTTGTGAAAGCGGAATTTTCGAAATTTCACAGGGCGCCATCGGTGCGCAGAGATTGGTCCCGACACTAAAGGCGCGCGTTGGTGGGTCCCGCCAAGAATGTAAATTTAAAAATCAATCGATTTTAGGAAAATGGCTTATAATTTCAAGTTAAAATGTGTTTATTCTGTTTTTAAGAAGATTATTGGGTACTTACTTGTGAAACAACTGGCGAAACCTGTTGTGGTTCGTCCATGGCTTGGGAAACAGCGTCTAGGACAATCTAAACCAAATGTTTACGCATTTATATTTGCAAAAATACCTGAATTGCATTATTTTCTCCTTGAAGTCGTGGAACCATGCGACGAACACGTTCGAAGACGTTTTGGTTGTGATTTGAGGAGAAAGAGAGGGGAGAGGAAGGGAGGGATGGAAGGGAACTGCTGAAAGAGAGGTTTTAGAGAGGGAAATGAAGGAGAGGGAGAGATACTCTGAGAAGAGACATAGAGACACAGAAAAAGAATAGAGAAATGAAGAGAGAGAGAGAGAGACAGAGAGAGAGAGAGAGACAGAGAGAGAGAGACAGACAGACAGACCGACAGACAGACAAAGAAAAAGACAATGACAGGGAAAGAGAGAAAGATAGATAGATAGATAGATAGATAGATAGATAGATAGATAGATAGATAGATAGATAGATAGATAGATAGATAGATAGATAGATAGATAGATAGATAGATAGATAGATAGATAGATAGATAGATAGATAGATAGATAGATAGATAGATAGATAGATAGATAGATAGATAGATAGATAGATAGATAGATAGATAGATAGATAGATAGATAGATAGATAGATAGATAGATAGATAGATAGATAGATAGATAGATAGATAGATAGATAGATAGATAGATAGATAGATAGATAGATAGATAGATAGATAGATAGAGAGAGAGAGAGAGAGAGAGAGAGAGAGAGAGAGAGAGAGGCACCTGCTAGGAGACGGAAGAGAAAACTCATAGGTCGAAGATGAAGAAGCAGTAGAAGTAGTACTAGTCCTCCGAGGTCTGCAGTAAGGATGACTCTCTCCCTGAATACCCAACTATAAAAAGTTCAAAATTCTTTATTACCTGTTCCAACCCAAGAGAAATTCTCGTCCGGAGGCGAACGTCGTTCTTCATCATTGTAGAAACTGTTGTGTATGATCCTCGCCAGCCGTGGTGCTGGGCAGAGACAGTCCGTCTCTGCGCCCTCCGCCTTGACCACGCCCTCTCGTCTTTGAAATGACCGGTCTCTCTCACTCTCCTATACTATTTCCCATTGTGGGACTCAAGGACAAATTGCTGTTTTTGTTGTGCAAAGCGAGTACAATGGGCTTGGCGGAAATAAAGGATGGCCAGTGGGAAATGGAGTGAGTGAGTGAGTGAGTGAGTGAGTGAGTGAGTGAGTGAGTGAGTGAGTGAGTGAGTGAGTGAGTGAGTGAGTGAGTGAGTGAGTGAGTGAGTGAGTGAGTGAGTGAGTGAGTGAGTGAGTGAGTGAGTGAGTGAGTGAGTGAGAGATTCAAAAGAGACATTTTGTAAACACCCTTCCTAGACATCTCTTATCATAACTCCTGCACCCATTTCTCCAGACTTTGCTCCTGATGCCATAGAAGTCATCTGTCATCATGTGGTGGCTCCCGCTTATCAGCAAACATCCAACTTCACAGAAACACTTATCTCCTTTCCGCAACACCCTTTTTAAGCGATATGCTACAGAAGGTTGGTCAATCTTATCACTTCCTTCTTTTTCTGCTTCCAACAACAAGAAACCTCAACTTTCAGAATCATGCTGGGGTACTGCCTTCTGGCATTCGCTGCTGTCGGATGTCTTGCCGAAGTCATCCCAATTCAGTAAGTGGCTTCTGAAGCTTTTTTTTTAAATTGAACTCAGGTACACAGACTCCCTCCGAGCTCGTCTTTACAAGGAGGGAAAGTTGGCGGAGTATGTGAGACAGAGGGATTTGCGCATGTCTTCGAGGACAGCGACAGCTGGAACTCCCGTCATCGACTATGAGGATATGGCTTATATGAGTAGGTACATCTAAAGTATGCGAGAATGATCTGGTTTAGTTCAAATTACACTGGGAACTCCGGCCCAGACATTTGTTACTTTCTTGGATTCTGGATCTTCTAACTTGTGGGTGCCTGATCAGACATGCTCTCAGGATTCGACGCCTGAGTGTGGTACATACTGTAAGAATGTGAGTTTAAGAAAAAGAGAGAGAGAGAGAGATCACAATTGCAGGTCCCTTACGACTCATGTGTTACTTTCTGCGAAGCCAGTTGCTGTCATCAAGGCGTGGCGTCTCAGTTGAAGTGAGTCTCGCACGCTCTCACTCACTCAACCACCCACTCACTCTCGCTCACTCACTCACTCACTCACTCACTCACTCACTCACTCACTCACTCACTCACTCACTCACTCACTCACTCACTCACTCACTCACTCACTCACTCACTCACTCTGCCTCTCAGCTTCTCTCTATGTCTCAACTCTTTCTCTTCAGAGCCAACGCCTGTTCGACCAAGCACCGTTTCAACTCCTCCGCCTCTTCAACTTTCGTCAAAACCAGCGGCTCCTTCGCCATTACTTATCAAACAGGAGATGTCAGCGGTTTCCAAGGACAAGACACCTTCTGTGTAAGTTTATAACCTTTGAAAGAAGTTTGTAAACTTTTCAAATGTCAAAACATCATTTTCAGTTGGCAGGAACAACCGTTTGCGCCACTAGCCAAGGTTTCGGCTTGGCCACCTCTCTCGGAGGAGATTTCGGAAAACAGCCCGAAGACGGTGGGTCCCACAACGATTTATCGATTGATCACCATTCTTCTGTTATTGATTGAAATGTGTCCCTTTTCAGGAATCATCGGTTTGGGATGGCCCGCCCTCGCCGTGAACCAAATCACCCCTCCCATGTTCAGTCTGATGAAACAGGGAAAACTCGACCAGGTTTATCGATTTTTAAAAATCGATACTTATAATTGAAATTTAGCCCATTTTCACCGTTTACATGGCTGGAATCGGGCCCACCAGTGCGCTTAACGGGGGAGCCTTCACCGCCGGAGGAGTGGTAAGTGCACTCCATCGCCATTAGGTACTGTAGTCTTTAGGACACTACAAACTGCGGTCCTGTTACGTACATTCCTTTGAGCTCTCAGACTTACTGGCAGTTTAAGATGAACGGGTGAGATAAACACAGAAAGGGGAGAGAGGTTATCGATTTTTAGAGTTTCGGCTGGCAGCTACAGTAACACTCCTACCAGCGGGTGGCAGGCCATTTCCAGCACGGCTTCTTCTCTCATCGGAGGCCCTCAGGCGGTTATTGATTCACTCGCAGCAGCGTGAGTTTTGCCTCAGGCAATATGGAGATATTGTTATAAATGGGCGGGGTGGTTTGGACCGCGACCCTTTTCAGCAACAAAAGCAAAAAATTGTATTTTCAGTGTCGGTGCCAAGTACTACCCCGTTTTTGACTCATACTTCATTGATTGCGATGCGGAGACCCCTGACATCGTTTTCACCATTAACGGAAAACAATTCTCTATCACTCCTAAGAACTACATTGTCTCTGTGAGTAGATAGATAGAGACGGAGAGAGAGAGAGAGAGAGAGAGAGAGAGAGAGAGAGAGAGATTTAAAAGAGACATTTTTCAGTTCGGTCCCGGTCCCTGCATGTTCACTTTCTTCCGAATGACCTCCGGAGGATTCTACCCTTCGTGGATGCTCGGACCTCCCTTGATCAGGGAGTATTGCCAAGTAGGAAATGAAAACCAATTGGGCAGAATTCCAAATTTTTCAGGTACACGACATGAAGAATGCCCAAATTGGAATGGCGCCAGTGCTCAAGAAGTAAACGAAAATCATAATAAAGCGTACATAATAATAGATTTTATTGTGTTTTCTTAAATATAGTGCATTACATATAGAAGGTTACAGTAACCCGGGGCCACCTACAGTAACCGTAGACCATAAATCGATATTGGTTTCAAAAACGGCATACTGACAAGTTTTGGGCGGAATACCGCCCCAAGACTAGTTACTGGACTATACCTAAAGAATGTTCAGACTAGAGTGTGGTAAATTAGTGCAAACGCAAAGAAACGTGGCCTTTACGCTTTTTCGCATGAAAAAATCGCCAGAACGAAATCAACGGGCGTCAGCCGAAAAAGCGATCTTTCTCTGCGTCTTCGCTAATTGTACGCTCTCTCGGCTGAGTTGCGCACGTATGTTGCAAAAAGTCATTTTGGCAAGACTCCGAATTGGCGACAGCTGTATAGACATCTATTGCAATCCGCAGGTAGAGATGGGGCCGATGGACAAAAAATTATCATTTTTGATGTATTGTCTTCCAATCTTTAACGATTCAGCAGACTTAGCGACACTTGAAATACAACATTCACACACCACAAAGGGTTAGCCAAATTTCAGTTTCATTTGTTTGGTGGTTTTTCGACTTTCCGACGATGGTCTATTGATCTGTAACAACAAGAAATTGGAAAAAGCCTAAATCAACTGAATAGTGTGAAAACTAAAAATGTTTGCAAACATTCAAATTTTCAAAGTTCGCGCCATTTTGACCACGGCCATTTGACCTTAAAAACCTTGTCGTTCTGAAAAAAGAGGGGCTGGTTCTGTTAAACGCCCGTGCCGTTAGGTTCCGCTGGGTCCGTTCCGTGGCAAGAGGCATTCCATCCCTCCCTCTCTCCATTCACTTGCCTCCTCTCGTCCCCTCCAGCCGGTCGTCAAGATGGAACTCTCGCCTCATTCGAAGGAGAAGGTGAAGAAGATCGCCCGTCAGTCTCCGAGTGGAAAGAAGATCTCTATTTCCTTCGTGATCGAGCGTTCGGACGACGGACTCCCCGAGGACACCACTCCCGAGACTACGGGAGGTCTTCTGAGGACACTGTAGACTGAAGCTTCTTCAGCTGCCTTCCCCTCATCAGAAGAAGGAGGATCCCCCGAAGGAGGAAAAGAAGCAGGAGTTCTTCAGGCCGAAGGATGAGCCCTTCTACCAGCCGGCCCTCACCAGCCCCGAAGTGAGCCCCAAGCGGAAAACCTCCTTCGAAGGCGGGAAAGTGGAGAATCTGGCGGAAATCGACTGCTCGCACCTTCAGCAGAGGAGCTGGGCCCAGGATGAGCCCTTTTACAGGCCCGGCTTTGCGACGCCGGAAAACCGCAGTTCGGTGAAGGAGAAGAAGCAGAAGAAGGAGAAGAAGAAGCAGAGGAAGGAGGAGTGATACTCGAATAAAGCATACTGACAGATTCAAGTTCATGTAACAACAACATGGGAACATTGGGAATGGGGGGTTCAGCCGAGGTACTTGTCGCGGAGGGCCTGCTTTTTCCTCTCCAGAATCATATCCTCGATATCTTTCTGTGTCGGCACCTAGAAATAGAAGAGTAACTTAGTTTACCAAAAAAAAAACCCACCATGACGTGGCGAATGGTCATGCGCTTGCCGTCCTCTCCGATGACGATCGACTCCTTGGTGTCGATGTCCTCGTCGTCCGAGTCCTGAAACGAAATTTAGCCGTTTTCAATAAAGACTACATGCAATATCACATACAAATGTCACTAGAACCCCTTTCAAACCCAATCTCACATCGGTGACGACTTAAACGTAACCGAATAAAGAGTTTTTGTCTGCAATTGTCCATGGGTTGTTGTTCATTTTCACAGTTTCTGTTCCTTCTTTCACTCGGTGGCTCTTCCGTACGTTTTGGCAATATTTGCACAGCCGATACTTTTCGGGATGTTTAGGCTCTAATAACATGGCGGAGAGTCGCGGAAGGCAGCGGGCCTAGCAGTTATCCGAGTTTAGGCCTATCCGAGTTTAGTCGGCTTATTTCGGTTTTGCGGTCCGCAGTGCCAACCGACTGCCTGTTTTGTGGCGTGTAGGTGTAGCAGGGTGTAAGCATGACCTTCCTCACGGTAGTACCAACAAATATGACCTTCATTGGGCAGCCGGATCTTTCGTGGCGGGACCCATTCCGCAAGCATAATTTGTGTAAGAGGACCACAAGATTTTCGTAAAGCATGGATCCAAAATATAGACACCGGTTAAAGGGCGGAATACTGTACACATTGGATAGGATCCGTGGAAATGGTACAGCGGGGGACTCCAAAAGTCAAGCCCCCCAGTTTTGCAAGGTATCCATACTCAGAAATCCCCCAAAACTGAGGTCCAGCAAGCATCCCGTGTACATTAAGAATTTAAGCGCGTTTCGGGACCCATCCCATAATAAACATGCCTACATTTGTCTGTCATGTTTACTTGGCAGTTTTTCCAATTTAAAAATAGTAATTTAACCGGAATCCTCTTTCTGACAGTCTGTCTCCGCCGTGAGGCCACAGCCTTGGAATTTCAAGAAAAAATTTGTGTCCCCGCCCGTTTATGTGCAAGTTTTGAAATCTGGAGCAGTGCCAGCTAAATCACGACTTCCGCGGTTGGTATCGTCGACCCCGCCGTGGATTCTGAATAAAACTCACATCCTTGATCTTGTAAATGTCGTCGTCGTCATCGTCGCCGTACTCCTTGGTCAGACGCTCGCCTCCATTCTTGGCAAAGTTCTAAAAATATAATAAGTTGTGTAAAATGTATTTTAAAAGCAATAAAAATCAATAACTCTACCTCCTCAGCCTTTTTGAGTGCCTTGACCTGTTCCTCTCCCTCGAGCGGAATCAAAAGTCCGTCGTCGTCGTCCATGTACCCGTAGTAATCCGCATCGATGTTTCGCATCAACTCGGCCCGAGATTTCCTCATTTGCTTAACCAATTCCATTCGAAATCCCCTTTTGAAGGCCTACCTCCAACTCGGTGGATTGTTCGAACAGCTCCCTCACTCCCGGAAGGTCCTTGGCCGCTCCGAAGTACTTGTAGCCCCTGTCAGAGGCCACTTCCCGCCCCGAACTGTCCAATTCCTTCCCCCGGAATCTCCTGAACCCATAAATTAATCAAAAAATTGACAAAAACTACCTGTAGTCGTAGCCACCCAATTCCTTGATCCGAACCTCCCAGGCCGCCTTGATCCGCAGCATTTTGTTGATTTCGTCGTTCATGTCCCTGATCTTGAATTCTCCCAAACCGGGGTTCTGGATCAGCTGGATCTTCCTCGCCACGTCCTTCGACACCTAAAAATCAAAGAAATATACGAACTTCTGAAGGCAAACCTCGATTCTGAAGCGCTCAGCATCCTCCAGGATTGTGCACTCCTTCACATCGTTAGGTCTTCTGGCAACAGGGCCCTGAAACGATTTTAGATTAAAAAGTACGCAAAACAAAATCATTTTTAATAACTCACCCTTTCCTCTTCTTCCTTCATGCGTCGCCATCTGGCCAACGCCGTCATAGCCTTCTCAGCATTACGAGCCTGAAAACAACAAAATTAATAGAAAAATGAAAAAAATATACCATTGTTTTGGTTTATTCCTTTGTGGAAACGACAACAGTGGAGATCCTTCTGAAAAATCACGTTTCAACCAAAGAATTTCAAAGGAGTTGGTGATAAGTGGAATAGATAGTGAAGCATACAAGCTTCCAGGCAATAAAATATATTTTCCAGGCCATTAATAGCCTCATGAAACGTATATACCGACTTTCAAGCCCCAGTTTTGTTGAAGCCGCAAAATAACACAATTTGACAAGAAACCGTTTGAAAAACCAAGTTACAGTAGCATTTATTCTTACAAGAACAATCTTGTAAACTTATTGTGGCCGAAAATAGGTGGGAAATCCATGAAAACGCAAATAAAATAAAAAAAAAAGCCCAGCCAAAATTCGAAAATCAAATTCTGGCAAAGTGCCAGTTCAAAATTTTTATTTCGGATTACGGTATACAGCATTTTCAGGTGAACGTCAACTCGGCCTGGCGATTTGCCAAAGCACTTTTCGAATTCCCATTTTTCGAATTTCGCGTTTCAAACGCTTTAATTTTTCATGGATTTTGTTATTTTCTTTCATTTTTAAATGTAAACTAGACAGTATTCATTAAACTACTGATTAATTACTGTGATTCTGAATTTATTCTCCTAAAAGTCGATTTTTAACATAATTTCCATTCGTTTATTAAAAATCCTATTTTCAGCAGATGACGGTTAAGAAGGGCGGAGACTTTGTCACCGTGTCCGACGCCCAGCAGCACGTCATCTCATCGGTAAGCCTTTAATTCTAGGCATTTATGCCGTTCTTTTCCAGCTGGCTGCCAAGTACTGGGCTCCGTTCACGGACAATCACGAAGCGTTCAACAGCAAACTTGTGGAAACAATCTACAAAGAGGAAATACGCAGCCACAACCAGAAAAGTATCGCTCTTCTCGAATTCAGGTAGGATTTTACTTCCTTTCGTTTTATATATCACGTTTAGCCATTATCTGGAATGCTACCTTTGGCCGAATTTCTCGACAGAGGCTTCGGCCGCCTACTACCTTTCCATCGTCGTTATGATCAACGAGAAGTTCAAAGACAGGGCCGATGCCTGGAAGGTTAGTTTTTTTAAAATTTGAAAATCGCTAATTTTGTTGTTCAGGTATTCAGAGAGTTGCCGATGATGTTCCCCGAATTCATCAGTGGAGTGTGGTCGATTACACTTTATAAGGAGGGAGACCAAGCCCAGCTGGAGAGGGCTCCGTTCCTCAAAGGCTGCCAGATCAGCGTCAATGAGAAGTGCGCGCTTCTGAATTTCCTTCAGAACTGCTTCAACTCAGTGGTTGGTTCTTTCTCTTTACTTTTATCACAGCTCGCCGAGAATGCCAGCTAAAGGACTGTTTGTTGTGGTCCCGTCACTTTTTTTTTATAAATGTCCCTGTAGAAAACCAGGTAGTGCCTATAATTGCATGCAATTTCGTTTCAAATGCCCGGACAATCCCGCGGGTGGCTCCGTGGAAGTTCCGCGCAATGGCGTACGCAGCCGATTGCAAACCGGGCGCAGTTAATTTTCTCTTTTCGTTGTAGGACTCAACCGGCAAGAAACGAACATCTGACTTTTGTTTCAAATACTTTTACCTGCGAGTTTTTAATTGATGCGATATCTACAGTCTTAAGAGCTTTATTGGAAGCCTAGAGTGCTATTCTTTGGAACCAGCAAAATTCTTTGAGCTTTGCCAATTTTACCCCTATTTTTTACCGTTTTTAGAATTAGTTTGCTACTAAAGGATTCTGTATAATCTACTCCTGTAGAGCTACATATTGTTAATTGGGACCATTTTATGGATCCTAGCTGTCGGCGATATCAACGGGCCGGCCCGTGAAAAGAGCTTTTTTTGCACGGGCCGGGCCGCGAACTCTCCTGACAATAATTTCCAATTATTTTTAAGTTTCAATTTATAAAACAACGTGCAATGGGTTCATATAAAAACATTCACCGGGATATCCGGTTGAGGGGTCGCGCCGAGCTTAATTTACTACTCGCGTGGGGACTACTTTGGAGACTCGTGCCACACGTCTCATTTTTATTGTGGGGGTTGCGCAAAATGCACTCCACAGGCAGTTTGTTCATGTATGAATGGGTTTATCTTTCATAACACCAAAAAAAAAATTCGTTTGAAGAAAGGTACTATAAAGGCTGTTTTCACGGGCCAGCCTGTTGAGAAACCAGCTTCTTTCTCGAGATTTTGTGACAGATAGTTAACTGACCTAGCGCAGACAATCCTTTAAAGTGCCGTGCTCTAATACAAATCGGCGAACTGTGTTATGGAATTCTTTTTTCAGGAGGTCGACATCGTCCGCAGCCAAATGGCTAAACTGACCAGCATGCACTCCTGGAGCAACCTGCTCAGTTCGCAGAGGGAGGAGCTGTTTGACCGGTCAAAGGTGACTTATATTCTTATTTTTATCATTTTTTTTTTGTTTATTCAGAAACTGCGCAAGTACTGGAACTCCAAGATTGAGCCGGAGCTCGGTAAAGAGGCTGACCCCGCCCAGGCCGAGTTCGAGCGCACTTTCCTCTGGAATCTGATGACTCAATTCAAGGAGATCCTGGCCCACGTCGACTCTACCATCACATCGGGCTCAGGTTTGTATTTTTCGGGCATTCGGGTGAATTTCTTGGCTTCAGATGAGCTGATCGTCGACGAAATTCTCTACTGCGAGCGTGTACTGGCCCTGGTCATTGATCTCGAGGCCCTGATGCCCACGAGGCGATTCTTCAACGCAGTCCTCCAGTCGTCTCATCTTCTGACCCACTGCACCCTTTCCGAGTTGATCAGGACGGAGATGGGCACGCTGTTCTGCCAGCTGGTGCAGATGCTCAAGTTCGTCGCCCGCTACGACATCGATGATGTGTCGGGAGAACCGCTCAGCCGCAAGGAGGTCGCCGAACGCCACCACAAACACGTACTGAAACTGCAGAAAACGGCATTCAAGTTCTTCAGGTTGGTTATTCTATTGCTTTGGGCAAAATGAAGCACCTTTGGGTAATCCTCCACCTTCGGTATAATTCTCTCATGTGCTAAACGCCTGAGGGTGGTAGCATAACATTCATAGGCGGAGCGGGTGCGTAAGTGGTAATAACGGTGTCATTTGTTGAGCCCCATTGACACCCAACTGGCACGAAATACGCTAGAGTGGGGGTTAACAATAGCCTGTGGGGGAATCTGGCGATACTCCCGGTATATTTTTGTACATACATATATACATATACATATTTATTCCCGAATCACGGCTGGATCTTAAGAGTAGATCTGGAGCGGGTGTTGTGGCTCTGCCGGCGGATCCCCGTGCCTTCTTGTGTTGGTAGACGTTGAGCAGTAACTTCAGTAGTCGATCCCACACAGCAGCAGGGAGTGGTGTCGATGACGGTCCCTCCTAGACGAGGTTCTGGGGCCGGATTCAGCTAGGCGACGGAGCGAGGGGAGAACCGACCGCTCGGTGGTGAAGATTTAGCGTGAATGTTTTTGTGAATGAATGTTATTTTTGTAAGGGAGGGGGTATATCACAAACTTTTTAAAGGTTTCGCCACTTGATGGGGACATCCTAGACCCCTGCGGTTTCTTGTCCAGGTTTGCTCATGTACGATCGTAACTCAACGATTTATTTTGTGGTCTTTTTTGAATTCAGGGTAACCCCTTTTAACAGCTTGTATGCCGGAATTTTCTTTAGCCAAACCGCCATTGAGCTCTCTCCCTATTCGCAAACATGGTTTTAGCTTCTTAAATGTCTTACATTTGATACTCAGCGGAGTAGGGGTTCTAGCGTATTGCCAAATTCCCCCCTCCTGTCTGGCAGCCCTTGGTACCTTGCATTTTCCAAGTTTTATTACGATGGAAGGGTGTGTAAATAATAGTGTTGACGTCACTTTGGGTTCTATTGACACGCATCTGGCACGAAAAACAGTAGACCATCTACGAAATCTGGAATTCGTTTAAAAGTGGGATGCGCATTGGACACATTGGACCAATGCGCACCCCACTCTTAAACAAGTTCCGCCTTAAGCGTTGTGGGGCCGTCGCAGTTTTGCCGCAAATTTGCCCCCCGCAAATGGGTTGCCCAAATATTGCACTGGATCTAGCGTGAAGCCTGTGGTCTTCAAACAACTCTCCTTGTTTCAGGGAGACCATGAACGATTTTGCCCTGCTCAACGTGGGAAACGTCGACAGCAGAGCGGCTCTGACGAAGCAGTTCGGCAAAATGAGCAAGAAGGAGCTCTACCGCTTCGCCGAGTGCTCAAATCTCGTTCCCCCCGCTACAGACGAGCTGGAGGAGGAGTACACGAAGGAATTCCTCACCGAGGCTCTGGTACTTTTCCATTCTTTTTGGTTGAAACTGGAATTCTTCAGACGCTTCACTGCGAACGCCGTGCGGATCAGCAGCAGATCCTCCTCGACCAGGCCCTCTACCCAACGGAGAAAGTGATCTGGGACCGAAATGTCATCCCCTACGAACACTACGCCCAAGATCGTTGGTTTTTAATGTGTAAATCGCATAAAGTTGATTTTAGGCGTACTGGCTCTGGACAAGCTGAATCTCCAGTTTCTGACGATTCGGGACTACCTTATGAGGAATTTCAACCTCTTCCAGATGGAATCCACCTGTGAGTGTTCGTTTAAACGGCGATTTCAGCTACAAAAGGAGGTATCTAATAACATTTTTCAGACGAGATTCGACAGGATCTGGAGGACGTGTTGCTCCGAATGAGGCCTTGGAAGCACGAGAGCAAAGATGAGACCATCTTCGGTGGCTGGGCGCGCATGGCCCTCGTTCTGGACTCTTTCGAGATAGTCGCTGTGAGTTTTTGTC
Source organism: Oscheius myriophilus (assembly GCA_964057215.1). Taxonomy (NCBI): domain Eukaryota; kingdom Metazoa; phylum Nematoda; class Chromadorea; order Rhabditida; family Rhabditidae; genus Oscheius; species Oscheius myriophilus. The sequence continues at coordinate 20,018,217 of OZ059904.1, read as the reverse complement.
TATTCGATTTTGGTCTCCTTCGGGTCCTGACGTGATTGAACCTGTCTTATACTCAACGCGAAAGGTTCCGTTGCAGGGTTAGAATTTGTAAGAGTTAAGATTACAAAGGGCGGGTACGTCAACCGTTTAAATTATGTCATATTGTGTCCTATTGACACTCGGCTGGCGCGAAAAAACGGTAGGATTCCCACGTATTATGAAATTTATTGCAATAGGGGATTCGCACTGGATATGGCGGAAATTTTTAGCCCGTACATGGTGCCAGTCAGTTGGTACGTTTAGTTTTAGGCCATCATTCTTCTATGACGAGGACATAGTGCCATAAAAAGGATTCCGGTTAAAGGACTGTTTTTTTTTTAAATTTGAAAACGGCCAATGACATACGACAGGCAAATTTAGGCACGATTTGTATGCGATGGATCCCCAAACGCGCTTAGATTCTGATCAAAGCTCTATAGTAGCCTTCTCCTCAATCGGTGTCCAATTTTTGGCTTCTCGGCTATTATAGTTGCCGAGGACCGATTTTATGAGTTGCCGATTTTATGTTTTGCCGGAGTTGCCGATTTTATGTTTTTGGCAAATGTTGTTAAAATCTTCTTTCCATGGCAAATTTTTCGAAATCTTTCAATAATAGAGGAGGTCCAATGGCGTTTTGGCAGAAACAGAATTAGTTAATTGCAATCATGGCTGGATGGAGTGTTTGGGGGCTCGATACGTGGTGATTCGGTGGCAACGCTAGCCCTTTTGGATTTTCGTTGTTCTTTTCATTCATACTTGGGCAACCTACCGCTGGGGTATAATTTGCGACCCCCCACACCTCCCAAAAGATGGTGATCTGCGACCCCCCTCAGTCGATTCCCCGGTCATTTTTACCCCCGGATACAAAATTTCATGAAATTTGGTTGAAAACAGACAAAAATCTGGGGGGTCGCACTTTCAACCGCAAACGGCGGCCGACTCAATTGAATCCGCCGCCAAACGCGGTAAGTAATTTTTTAACCTAATTATGGACTTTTAAAAAAAAATCAAATTACGAATTCTTAGTGGCATATATACTGTCTTCTTAATAGGGGCGTCGCTTTTCATTTATTTTGACGCTTTCGTTTAATTTACATTAATAAAGTTTGGCGATGTTTCCATAATTGCGCGCCGCCGCATTGAAATGACGGCCTTACCGCAAAAGGACAAGGGGCCCGCCACCCACCAGTTGTCGGATCGATCCCCGCCGGTGACATATGAGGGCTAAAACCCGTTTTACAGTATCTTATTGAATCTTATTCCCCTCTCTATCCTTTTGCTCAATTTTTCAATTCACAATCCCAATTTGTGACCCCCAACTCCTCCCACCCCCAAATTTGCGACCCCCCTCGGACCGCCGGGTGCGGAGCTTGCCCAAGTCTGTTTTCATTCAAGCGTCAAATTGCATATGTACCACAATCATCTCATATCTACCTTTAATGCCAATTTGGTCCAAACGAAGCATTTAGCTTACTAACGAATTAACACCGAAGGGTATAAACAATATATTACTCCACTCGATTTTGACTCTATTGGGTCACTGATTTTGGCTCATTTGGGTCCTGTTTCTGAAACAACTCTATTCGCTTCCCAGAAATATAGTCTTCTTCAGGTGGACAAACCATTCGTCGGTCAGTCCAGCCCCTCTTCGGTTAAAGCCAACTTCAAAGTGCACATAGGAAAACGCAACGACATCCGATCGGAATGGGAATGTGGGTTGTTTTGATTTCATTCTAAAAATGAATCTGTTTTAGCCTTGAGAAAACACGACGTGTGCTTCTTGGTGACGGTGAGGGCTACCATGCCCTACGGCAGCAATTACGACCGTAAGAAGCCGCTGGAAGAGCAGATGCAGATTCTGCACGTGAGAGGGTGTGAAATCGAGGGAATGTTGGACGGAACTGGCAAAGTCATCGAAGAATACGGTAGGATTGCTTTTGTAGCGACGAAAAATGGGTTTTTAGCTTCTTACGAACGAAAGAGTAACTACCAGGGAGACACGAGGACGTTCAGAGTCATCCTTGACACGAACCAATACAGAATGGACATGGAGAACCACGAAAAGGGAGATGTTGGTGTTTTCAATGAAAAATGCTGAAAAGAGGGTTTAGGACATCTACACCACGTTCAATCTGGTTGTTAGGAGGGATCCGAAGACAAACAACTTCAAGGCCGTGCTGGGAACCATCCGCGAACTTCTGAACACGGAGTGCGTCATCCCCGATTGGCTGAAGGACGTCGTCATTGGGTACGGAAACCCAGCGGCAGCTCACTACTCCATGTAAGCAGTTTGGGAGTTTTAAGAAATTTAAGGGGTTTAGGATGAGCACGAGCATTCCGAAGATGGACTTCAACGACACTTTCCTCTCTTATGAGCACCTGGTCGCGTCATTCCCCGACTACAAGGTGGTGGCCAAGGCGGAGGAGGAGAAGATGGTCGCGCCATTCAGGTAAGCTACCGTGCTTTAACAAGCTACTCGTGGGGTCCGTTTTTGGAAACCCCCACATTCGTATCAACGGAAAAAAAGATGTAATATTGGTCCTTACTGACACCCGGTTGGTTTGTACTACGGTAGACATCCACAAAGTGTACAACAAACTCGTCTTAAATGTCTTAATAGAAAGGTGTCATTACGAATTTGGAAACTCGCCCGGATTTGTGCAGTTAATCTCTTAGCAAGCATTTATTGATGTAACTTTCGTTTAGGTAATATGTGACGCAACGAAAATCCGTGTATAGTGATTTTGAAATAAGTGCAAGTAATAATCGATGAATTTCACTATTGCCTTAATTTTTAAAAACTAATAAATGCATCGATAAATAAGTAATTCACAGTCATGAGCCATAGTTTGTCGCACACCTGGGCACGGTACGGAGGGGGTCTCAAAAAGTTAGGTCCCTCAAGTGGGAGAGACCTCCAAAAATTAAGAACCCCTCGTTTTACAAGGCCCCCCACAACAAACAAACCCCCAAACCAAGGTCCCGCAAGCACATCGTGTTCAGGTATGGTTTGTGACTTGAAAGTTTCATTACCAAGAAAGTGTGTAAACGGCCCTGTTGGCACCCGGTTGGCACAAAATACGGACCTAACGAATTTGTTGCAAAAGGCTTTTCGCCAGCTGTTATCATGTCTGTTAAAATTCTGCTTGAGTTTCAAAAAAACGCTCAAGGGTAGAAATTTGCGATTTTTATATGTTCTCGTCACGCGGTACAACGAACTTATCTTAACATGCATAGGCGTAGCTCCGTCGCTTCATCCGCGACAACACCCCCACGCTTTAAAAATGATCTGATTGTTTTTTTTGTTGGGTCCCTGTCGGATGATAATCTAATTAACCCACTTTATTTCAGTCTTACCTTCAAGGACCTGGAGAAGGACTGCGACGACAAAGTGATCGAAGTGGAGCCGGTCACCCCGTTGGCCAGGACGCCCTACCCAATTCAAGTGAACAAGAACAAAGTGCGATTCACTCCCTCGCAGATCGAAGCCGTCAAGGTAATTTCCTTTTTTTTTTAATAGGAAATTTTTTTTTAAAAATTTTTCTCTCGATATTATAAATCTCTTTTTCCGTAAATAAACATGTTTCAGGCTGGAATGCAACCGGGACTGAGCATGATCGTCGGACCTCCCGGAACGGGAAAGACTGACGTGGCTGTGCAGATCATCTCCAACATCTACCACAATTACCCGAACCAGAGAACACTCGTCGTTACGCACTCCAACCAGGCACTCAATCAGCTGTTCGAGAAAATCATAGCCCTTGATGTGGACGAACGCCATCTCCTCCGTATGGGTGAGTTGCCCAACCCATTTTTTTTTACTTTCTAGTGTTATTTTTAAATTTTCTTTAAACCCCTATTTTTAGGACACGGAGAGGAGAGTCTGGAGACCGAGAAGGACTTCTCCCGCTACGGTCGAGTGAACCACGTGTTGAGGGAGAGACTGAGGCTTCTGGGAGAGGTGGAGAAGCTCCAGAAGGCCATGGGCGTGGCTGGGGACGTGTCCTACAGCTGCGACAACGCCGGACACTTTTTCCGATTCACCGTCTGCCTCGCGTGGGACCGCTTCCTCGAGACCACGAGTAGCTCCTCCGACTGCGTCATCAGTGACGTCTTCCCCTTCAGCAACTACTTTGCCGATCTGCCCACTATGTTCACCGTGAGTTAGCTTTGGTTAGGGTTTCTTAATTAGAAATTCAGGGTGAGCGCGAGAAGGATATGGAAGCGGCGTTCTCCGGCTGGAGACACATCAAGAACATCTTCGAACAGTTGGAGAACTTCAGGGCCTTTGAGTTGCTGAGGAACGGAAGGGACAGGACCGAGTACCTCTTGGTGAGTAGTGAAATTTTCAAATTACCTTAAGCCCCCATGACACCCGGCTGGTCAGATCATGAAAGATCATTCACGCTCTCGGTCATTCCCATAGCTGGACACGAGCTGCTTGCGGGACCTTGGTTTTGGGGGCTTGTTTGTTGTGGGGGGCTTGTGAAAGAGGTCTTGATTTTTATGCGCCCCTCCCAATTGCGGGACCTTACTTTTTGAGACTTCATCCGTTCCGCGTCCAGGTATGGTCATTCCCTCTCATTCTTCGCTAACACCGGCTGGCTGCAGCCGTACTTGGTCAAGCCCCGCGAAATGTGGCGGTCGGACTGTTGCAATTCAAAGTTTTAGCTAATTTTTGTTTAAAATGTGGTCCTGCAGTTTTCCCAATTTTTTTGCTAACAGACGGTGCCCCCAGTTACAAGACAGTTTTTGACACTCCTTGCCGCGCATACCCCGGAAGGGTATGGCAACTGACTTACCCATCTTTACTTTTCGACCTTAAAATCGGGGAACCACCGATACCTTGGACTCTTAGGGAAGTTGGTACCGAAATAAACAAAAATTGTGCCTAACCACCCTTATCAATCGCGCATTAGTAGTGTTCACCACCGTTAACAAAGAGGGAAAAGCATATGCTCTCTCGAGATATGCTACCGTTTGAAGTATTATTATTCCGCATCATTTTATGTCCACAAACGCTGAATCCCCCCTCTTTTAGTGTTTCATTTAGTGTGCGAATTGTGTTTTGTGTTCATAAGGTGTGTTTGTGGGTGAAAAGAGACGGCCTGAGGAGGAAGCGGCCTTTGTGATCTTCAAAAGCGGCTTAAGGTTAACAGAAGTAAGTCGTAGTGGGAACGGGAGTCAAGTTCATGCCAAAACTACTTCGTAACAAGGTGCCAAGTTTTTGATGTTATTCCTACAGTAAAGCGTGCACCTTCTTCTCGGTCTCTCCTTCTTGTCTTCATGTTCTTTGTCCGGATTTTTGTCCCTCTGTGTTACTTCTGCTACGGCTTACTGCTTCACCTCTTCCACACAAGTTCTCACTCTTTCCTGTCCTAATCGATGTCCCAGCATGTCTTTTGTGTATTTCCTCTGCATTTCCATATGCCTTTTGTCCGCTTTCACACCTTTCACCCAATCACTCGCTTGCTCGCAACATGGACTTCGGTCTGTAAAGGTTTACATGGACTTCGGTCTATGAGGTCATAGAGGTCACTCCCAGGTTATCTATCTGCCCACTTGTGGGATCCATACTGTTAAAAAGGAAGTGTAGCCACATCATTAGCAGTTTCAAAGCACCCAAAAGGTCGAGGGTCTAATCCCGCCAGGAGCAATAACATAAGTGACTATTATTTTAGTTCTCTCAGAGTTGTTCAGAAGATTGATATTGCGCGCTGGTGAAAGGTTTCCGTCAAGTTTTAAAGGTTTTATGCATCGGTTTTTTCCCAAAACGTGTGGTTTCATTACGTACCAATTTTGCACTCAAATGCGGGCCACGTTAGGAGTCCCAAATCCCCCCCCCCCCATTTTTCCGTCGATCTGTAGTCTTTATGTCATCCGAATTACATATTGTGCAACAAACAAGAGTGGGTGTCACTGCATTTTTCGGTGCACAACTGAATTTCAGCCCGGTGTTTCAAAATAACCACCCATTTTTAGGTGAAAGAGGCTAAGATCATCGCGATGACTTGTACTCACGCTGCCCTGCGAAGGAAGGAGTTGGTCGACCTCGGCTTCCGCTACGACAACATCCTCATGGAAGAGGCTGCTCAGATCCTCGAAGTGGAGACCTTCATTCCCCTGCTGCTTCAGAATCCCCAGGACGGAAGGAGTCGTCTGAAGAGGTGGATTATGATCGGAGACCACAACCAGCTGCCTCCCATTGTACAGAACAGGGCCTTCCAGGTGTGATTTTAACTGAATTATGGTTAATTAAAGGGATTTCAGAAGTACTCGAACATGGAGCAGTCGCTGTTCGCCCGATTCGTCCGCCTCGGCGTGCCGCACACAATGCTGGATGCACAGGGACGTGCCCGTGCAGAGTTAGTTTGAATTGGAGGATACTGTAATACTATCGATTTAGCATTGCCTCGCTCTACAGCTGGAGATACAAGCAATTGGGCAACCTCCCTCACATCGACGCTCTCCCGCATTTCCAGGTATTTTTGCATTTGAGTTTATATTTTGGACTAAAACTGCTTTGCCAGGGCGTACAAATGTTTTGCTGTTGTACCTAGATTAAGCGGAAAGGACCGCTTAAATCTAATTTCTCTGTAATCGTGGTAAAAGTGCGGGGTTACCACGGGCCGGACCATTTGGAAAATGTTTTCGGCCCGTTTTCGTTGGACCACCCAGTAAGATTACCACCCATCCGACCCGGTTTCGATCCCGGTCGGTGACATTTTTTTGTGCAACTAATTTTGACTTATATGTAAGTAACAAACATTACTATGTTATTTGCCGTAGTTTAAAGGGACAGTCAGAGGGGTTTTACAACATTGGCTCAATTGGAGAGAAAAATTCGCTGATCATGAAAATGTATATCACTAGGGGTCACAAATTTACCGTTTTCGAGAAAATACGCTCCAAAGTCGGCAAAAACGGGTCTCCGTCTACAGATTTGTAGACGGGCAGTACGCCCTGCGAGTCCGTCATTTACAAGAAATGCTAATAAGCCGAATTTCATTCTAATTGGCTGAGATAGCGCTGGAAAAGAGGAAGGTGCGAGACAATTTAGCATAGGTAATTCGCATAATTTCCGACCGTAGCCGATCGAAAGTGAAGTGAAAAGCCTCCTTACTGCCCCTTTAAAAAAGATTGTACCGATTTCTACAAAATTGAAAATATTATTCAATTGATACTCGTACCGTCCCAAAAAATAAAAATCTTCCGTCCGTTGTTTAAGAACCCAGTAAATGTGTAGATCTCATTCTACGGATTCAGAAAAGCATCCCCTTTTAAATTTTTGGAGAACAATGAACTAGAATTGGTGCTTAAATAAGAAACTACCGTTTGAATTGCGCGCCACTCTTGGTCTCTCGATTTCCCGCGCTCTCTCGCCTGTCTCCAACGTGTAACCGTGCACCCTTTGCATTCTTCAGTCGTGTAACTGTGCACCGATTGCAGTCTAAATAATATTACAGGAGAATGTTTGAGAATCGTAGAAACCGCATATATTCAGTGAAAATGTTATGAAAAGATATGAAAATACAATTTTTCTAAGGCCGCTTACGCAGCCATATCGACCGAGTTTGGTTTTACTAATTCTTCTTTCAGAACGCAAATGCCGGTTTCGCCTTCTCCTTCCAGCTCATCGACGTGCCCAACTTCAACGGAGTGGGAGAGTCTGAGCCCAGCCAGTACTTCTACCAAGTAATTTCATTTCTTGTTCTCTTTTAACTTAAAATTCAGAACCTTGGAGAGGCCGAGTATGCCGTGGCTCTGTTCACCTACATGCGTATCCTGGGCTACCCAGCTGAGAAGATCTCCATTATTACTACCTACAACGGACAGGTTGGGTGACAGCTGCTTGGCTTTAACAGTTCTTTCTTTCAGGCGTCGTTGATTCGTGACGTTGTTGCCTCCAGATGTGCCCAGAATCCGCTCATCGGGGAGCCGCACAAGATCTCGACTGTTGATAAGTACCAGGGACAGCAGAATGACTACATCATCCTGTCGCTTGTCAGGACGCAACACATCGGACACGTCAGGTTAGGTTTTACCTATTTTTGGCATCTAGTTGTAATTTTACCCAAGGGGCCATATTATCAAGTCAGCCATAAGTGGTGGTAGGGCCGGGAAATTTTGTTAAACGTTAAAATCCGGGGGAGCGGCCCGACCCGGTACTATGCTTAATGGTCACATGCCGCAATAATGAAAAAGAATTCATTTTGGAACAAATTTGCTAATCGATGTCGTTTTGGAAGTCGGTTAAAAAAAGTTATTGCGAGTTGAAATATATTTTTCGTAGACAGGGAACGTTTGGGGGCTCGATGCGTAAGCCCCCCAAATGATGCCTCGGAGGTAACGTAAGTCCCCCTTAAATGTTTGTTACCATTTTCAACCAGACGCCAAATTACGTAGGTACCGCAAGCACCTCATGTCCACCTATGATGAAAAGTTTCGATTGGCACCGATAAGTGTAATTCAATACTCCAGCTCTTTCCCTTTTTTGGTAATTTCTGTTAAAGAAGAAGGGCCGTCGTAAGTTTTGGGCATTTTTACTAATAGAGGGGCCTTCGCAAAATTGCCTCCGTGGTTGCCCTTGTATGTACATATGCTTGCTCCCTGAACATATTGTTGGTGCGAAATCTACTTCGAAACAACTTACCGTGATTTTTATGTTCAACCTAACGTAACACGTCCGTACTCGGTCCTTGCATCCAGCGAAATCGGCCGGTTGTATCCGTATAGGGTATGAGAAGGGGATCCAACAGTGATGTCTCGCCAAGAAGAAGATCCGCCAATTAATTGGAACCCCCACACCAACCGACACTACTACATTGTTTATTATGGACGCATTATTGAATTTCGAAAGAAATGATTGTGCAGACTTTTGGGACCAGTTTGAACGGCTCTACTTTTTCCATGATCAAAGCTGTTGCAACGTATGCAGTTTGTAAGCCAGAGGGTTCTACTTTAAACTTTGTTATTCCGATTCTCATTCGGCTCCAACGGGAGTATTGTCTCGCTGAAAACGATATAATTGAATAGGGTGCAGATGTACCGAAATATATATGCGCATTTTTCTCTCCTAATTGAGCTAATGTTGTAAAAACCGCCTGACTGTGCCTTTAACCGATTGTTTTCAGAGACGTTCGTCGTCTGGTGGTCGCCCTTTCCCGTGCCCGTCTGGGTCTGTTCGTCCTCGGTCGTGCCAATCTCTTCCGCAACTGTCTCGAACTGCAGCCGGCCTTCGAGAAGGTAACTTGCTTTTTATAGTTTTGAATAACTCATTTATTTCAGCTCTGCGCCCGTCCGCCCAAATTGGTCATCATTCCCAGCGAGCCCTACCCTGCTGTGAGAAAGGTTGGATTTTTCTATTTTTACTTTACAAATCTATGGTTTTAGGTCACGGAGAGAGCGGCCGGTGACCCGATGGAGATCGAGGACACGGTCCATCTGTGTCACTTCGTGCACCAGTTCTACATGAGCAACGTGGAGGCGATGAAAGCGCGTTACCAGCACGCGCTGGCTGTGAAGGAGGAGGCTCTGAAACAGCAGATGCAGAAGGAGGCGGTGGAAGAGAAGATGGAGGCAGAAGAGGGAGAGGAGACGAAGGAGGGAGGAGAGGAGACGCCGAAGGCTCCCCAGCCGCCTCAGAAGAAGAAACCCGGAGAGGACGGGAGCACGGACATTGTGTTCGAAGAGATGGACTTCGAACGGCTGGAGGAAGTGCCCAAGTACTGAAGATCTTCTAATCAATTTGTTGTTTTTGTTACGTTTCCCGATGAACCTTTTCCTGTTCCCTATTGTTTTGTCAATCCCCTTTGAGAGGCCTATGTACGAGGGGCGATTCGCCCGCGGCACCTGTGGTCGGTGGTTACAGCGCTTTTTGAGGGCTGTAATCAGACACACTGAAAAATGAACACTCGCTTGTTGCTCGAACGCGGATTACAGCGGTTGACAAGGATTTTACGGGGAAAAACAGGCCTACGCCATTAGTTCAATGTGTACAACTGGCGGAGTTGCAGTCGAGGAATACAACAAACATAATGCACAAAGGAATGGAAGGCCGGCCTTCGGAGATTTTTTGGAATGGAACTGAATGAAAACTGTGCACCAGAAACCATAAGACGCGCACGAATTGCCACTGTCATTCTCACGGGGTTAGGCGAAAAAATATCGGCACACACGTTCCACCTAGTCAGTGAAACTATCACCCACCCGACCAAGGTTCTATCCTTGGGGAGGCAATTATTTTTGCTAATTTACAATTAGTTAAAATATGTAATAGAAATATTATAAAAGACCTTGCGGGGGTTTTAAAAATTTCTTGTAAGCTGAAATAAAGTTTTAAAGATATTTATATTTGGTAAGTGTATAAACTGGACAGATACTTTTCTCGGCCCATCATGAGAACCTTGCGACCCCCCCCCCCCCCCCGGACATATTGCGTCATTTAAAACCTGATTAAAAAGCCATTAAGTTTGCGCAAGTTGTCAATTTGCAATTTGTCTGGTTTCAAAACATCCCGGCTGAATAAAGCTTGGTTTTCAACTAATGCAAAGGGAGTGAATCGTCTTACTACGTTCGATTACAATTCGGGGGCGTCCCAACTGTTTTTGTCATACATTTCGACCGACAGAGATCGATGTACTTCCGAAAATGAATACATTTCATTTTTTTGTTGATAGGCTTTACCCAGAATATTAAGAAGACTCCAATTTTAGGAATTTAACATCGTCCCAACAATTTCGGTATTACACAAGATACTCAACCAGGAGCCAAAGAAGTTTTCTGGTCGCCTTCCAAAAAAGGTTTCAGGTAGGTCAAGGTACCCTTTTTTTCCTTCGATGCTGCAGGGCGGACGACACACTCACCTTTTTCACTGCCAGCGACTTCTGAAAAAAATCGTGAGTGCCAGATATTTCAAACTCGAATGTTTTTTCTTCTTTCTTTTCGTAAAGTTTCCGGAAATGTGAGTTCTCCTATACACTTTTGCGGAGTATGACGAACTCCCATAAAAGTCAGAGCTCTTCAATCTCCCAACGCCGAAACCTGCAATCGGAAGACGTTTTCCAGCCGATGGGGCGCATTCGAGCTGAACAAAGGGCATTTTTTGATTCATTTCACGGACAACAATTACGTGATGACAAGATAGCGATTTCTCTCCCTCTCTCTCTTTCTCTCTCTCTCTCTCTCTCTCTCTCTCTCTTTTCTCTCTTTTCTCTCTCTCTCCCTCTCTCTCGTCTCTGTCTGGCCCAGCCCATGGTCTTCCTCTCCCGAGTTGTTTCGATGTCAGCCGAGAGGGCTGAGTCTGTTACAACGCAGTTCTTTTTGTGCTCGGCCACCCGCCCGACCCCCATTACCGCTCTATACTATCCCTACTACTCGAGCACCTGTCGTCGGCCGTCTTTCAACTTTCCACCCTCACCAGGCGGTCACTCACTATTACCCAATTCCGTTGATTGATTCCGATTTAGTTACTTTTTAATTAAACGACTTTTTCTTCAAAAGATTCTGCAAACGCTCGGGCTTTTTTACGGCAGCCGGCTTGGAATAAGAGAGGTGCATTATCTAGCGGCCGGTATTGGCCCGACTGTGTGCTTCCGTGGCGCAATAGGCAGCGCGTTCGGCTGTTAACCGAAAGGTTGGTGGTTCGAGCCCACCCGGGAGCGAACTTTTTGCAATCTGGAAATTGTCATTTTGCTTCAAATTCCTTTTTAACACTCTATTTTAGCTGACTTTTTCATCGAAACTTTCAAAAAGTTTCCATGTGAGATGCCTGAATTTCATATAAAATGTATAAAATGCGGTCAGTTAGTCCTCCTTTCGCGCAGCAGATTTTATTTTAATGCCAGGGGCGGTCCATCAAGTGGCCGGGGCAGGCGTCAAATCGGCCGCCACCTCACTCGCCACCCTTGCTGTACACAACGGACACTTGGCCCCCAGCCAAACCTTCGCTTTATTGCCACGACCAAGTGTCTCTAAAACAGAGCTACGCAACATTTGTTCCACGAAGGCGGATTTTACTGAAAATCCTCGTCTCTCTCCTCACTTAGCTTAACTCTTTTTCTACATTCCCTTCTACGCTTCTTTCACTTTCGCTCTCTGTAACTCTCTCTCTCTCTCTCTCTCTCTCTCTCTCTCTCTCTGTCTCTGTCTCTCTCTCTCTCTCTGGAATAAATACACCACTTTGTGTTTCTCTGTCTCTAATTTGTCACACATATACACACTAAAACAAACAAACTTACACACTCACACACTCACACACTCACACACTCACACACTCACACACTCACACACTCACACACTCACACACTCACACACTCACACACTCACACACTCACACACTCACACACTCACACACTCACACACTCACACACTCACACACTCACACACTCACACACTCACACACTCACACACTCACACACTCACACACTCACACACTCACACACTCACACACTCACACACTCACACACTCACACACTCACACACTCACACACTCACACACTCACACACTCACACACTCACACACTCACACACTCACACACTCACACACTCACACACTCACACACTCACACACTCACACACTCACACACTCACACTCACACACTCACACACTCACACACTCACACACTCACACACTCACACACTCACACACTCACACACTCACACACTCACACACTCACACACTCACACACTCACACACTCACACACTCACACACTCACACACTCACACACTCACACACTCACACACTCACACACTCACACACTCACACACTCACACACTCACACACTCACACACTCACACACTCACACACTCACACACTCACACACTCACACACTCACTCACTCACACTCGGACACACATGCCCACAGACACACGCATACATCACAAGCGAGGTGAATGAGTGAGTGAATCACGTTCACTAGTTTTTACCCTCTCGCCCTCAGCCCTCCGTCTCTCTCTCTCTCTCCATCTCCTCAGTGAAATCCTTCCGCCGTATAGTTGTTGAAATCATGAAACCCAATCCTCGCTCATCCATCTGTTTCTCCGAGTTTATGAGTCATTTTCGGAGGAGTATTTCGAGACAGTCAAAGTAACGAAAAGACTTCTTGCTTTCCCCTCTAACATTCCATCTCTCATTGCAAAAGCTAGAGATTTCTGGAAATATGCTGGCTTTCTTCCAAACACTCAACCTTTCCCCGTTCACCGGAAGTTTTTCTTGTTTTCCTCCGACTTTCGCAATTTTGCGGCTGCACGATCGGAGACGAATGAGAATGCGACGGGGCGGCAGTTGCCGTGTCGCCTAAACTCTTTTTTACACGGCGTGATCGGGCCCATTCCATTCATCACTTGCAAATAGATGTCTATTTGATTAGATCACACCCACTTTATGCTAACCAGCCGCTTTTCATGCCCGATCGCTATTGTGTGTTTGTGTGTGTGTGTGTGTGTGTGTGTGTGTGTGTGTGTGCGTGCGTGCGTGCGTGCGTGTGCATGTAAGGTTTTGTAATTTTGGCGTAAATTTCAGTCGCAAATCCTTTCATTTCCCCATATTTTTCAAACCGTAAAACCTTTCCTCAGCCCGAAAACGCAATTTCGGTGGGCTTTGTGCTCCGTAGACCGGTGGTCGTGACTCATCTGAGAACTGACAGCCGGCTAGAAAGAATCGGGTGACGGAACAACCTTACAACCGGGAATTACTCACCCAAGGAACCATTTAACCCCCCGAAACCGCCTACTGTAGCCTTTCTTTCGAAATCAACCGAAGACTACGGTATCCTTAAAATTCGCTGCTCAGCGCTTCTGATCAAATCATTCTTCTATTGTATTTTTGTTTTACATCTTAAAAATCGATTACCTTTCGGGGCGGAATCAACCAGGGTGCATAGTTTAGCGCTACCAACTTACCGCCTGCGCCATTCCCCGACATGGTCTTATTAGAGGGCGCGGCAATGCCTCACCCTTGGCCTACTGGTTAGGGCGCCAGCATGCGGGGAAATATGTCGAAAGTTCGATTCCCCCTACGTTTCATGGCTTGATAAACCCGCTTTTAGAGCCGAATTTTCTGAAAATAAGTGAAAATTTCAATTTCTTTTCAAAATTTAGACGTTTTCAAGCTTGGAACAAACTTTAACAACATTGAAACTTTAGAAGTGGTAGTTTTGAATCCATCGAATCAATTCTTTTTCCTCTCTGTGAAGAATCGTTGTTTTCGACCTCGTCCGCGTCTCCTGCGGTCAGGGCAGCTGTTCTGACGCGGTCAGTCCGTCGTCTGCCAGCCACGAACACACTTTAAACTGCGGTGTTTTGGGCAACCGCCACCTCATCACTTAATCAACGGCCTCTCTTTGACCTCAGACGGCTCACACCTTCGATTACCCACCAGAATTGGCGGTTTTTATCCATTTTTTAAGATTTGAGCGACCTTTTTAGAATTTTTAATCTGAATGGAGCACAATTAAAACTATAAAAACTTTAAAATGCATTTCCCTCAAGTTCAGCAACAAAACCAAGCAGTTTTAGCAATGTGTCGCGGATACCAAAGATAGGGGAGTGTCCACAGAGGCGGAAAACTTTTATTTTTGAAAAATAGGCAACAATGGTATATTTCACAACTAAAATTCATGTTTAGAAACGAAATTTGTTTAAAATTGATTTTTATTTTATTTAGCCTTTCCCGTTCATTTTCCTCGAAAAGCGCAAAGATTTTTGTATTTTGATGTATACAGTGGTTATTTTTCTGTTCTTTAGCCCGTGTTCATTCTATTCATTTCGTAATTAGAAGTTTTTTTTAGTTTAATCAGGTATTTCATGTTAAAAACTAACGGTTTTGCAATGGAGCGCGATTGTAACAGACAGGGGGCGTGGCCTACAGTCGTTTTGTGCGGAAAATACAAATTGTAACACGTTTTAAAATAAATTGTTATTAAAACAAATTGTAAAATATCAATTGCTTTTTATCACTTATATTTAGTTCGTATATGTGCAATTTGTTCCCGTGACAGCCGAGTGAGAATTTACAAGCCTCGCCGACCTCGCCAACTGACCGCAACACTTTTATGACCGAACACTGCACCCACTTTGAGCCTTTGTCGCCGACCGAAATTCCCCCGTATGCCAATCTCGCGGCTAATATCACCGATTCCCACCTCTTCCTGTTGACATAACACAATTCCCACGACGGGGTTCAGTCATCTGCAGTCGGTACAAAAGGTCGCCCGCCGCGCGTATTCCCGTGGCCCTGTGGCCTAATGGATAAGGCGTCGGTCTCCTAAACCGAAGATTGCAGGTTCGAGTCCTGCCTGGGTCAAAATTTTTGCTTTTCTTTTTGTTTTTCTATTTCTATCTTTTGAAAACTTCCCTATTGCTACAATTCGAAATATGTGTTTTACTACCGAGGGCCGCTGTTGACGCATGAGCTATAAAATGAGAAAACAGATGCTGCGGCTGCGAGTGCATGTCTTCTTTTTAACAAACTACGATTCATTTTATCCCCTCTCTTTATTTCTTCACGTCTTTTTCCCTTGTTTCTTAGATTTTTGTTTCAGAAGAAATAACGAGTGGATAGAGTGGGCCTAATGTGGTTCTTAGTCTTTTCTCTACTGCCACTTGTGGCGGCCAATCCGTCAGGACAAGGACTTGTTTTCCCTCAGTCTTCATGCAGAATACGGTGGGTAGAGAGAGAGAGAGAGAGAGAGAGAGAGAGAGAGAGAGAGAGAGACAGAGAGAGACAGAGACAGAGACAGAGAGAGACAGAGACAGAGGCAGAGATAGAGACAGAGACAGAGACAGAGACACAGAGACACAGAGACACAGAGACACAGAGACACAGAGACACAGAGACACAGAGACACAGAGACACAGAGACACAGAGACACAGAGATACAGAGACACAGAGACACAGAGACACAGAGACACAGAGACACAGAGACACAGAGACACAGAGACACAGAGACACAGAGACACAGAGACACAGAGACACAGAGATACAGAGACACAGAGACACAGAGACACAGAGACACAGAGACACAGAGACACAGAGACACAGAGACACAGAGACACAGAGACACAGAGATACAGAGACACAGAGACACAGAGACACAGAGACACAGAGACACAGAGACACAGAGACACAGAGACACAGAGACACAGAGACACAGAGACACAGAGACACAGAGACACAGAGACACAGAGACACAGAGACACAGAGACACAGAGACACAGAGACACAGAGACACAGAGACACAGAGACACAGAGACACAGAGACACAGAGACACAGAGACACAGAGACACAGAGACACAGAGACACAGAGACACAGAGACACAGAGACACAGAGACACAGAGACACAGAGACACAGAGACACAGAGACACAGAGACACAGAGACACAGAGACACAGAGACACAGAGACACAGAGACACAGAG
The DNA here is from genome assembly GCA_964057215.1 of Oscheius myriophilus. Lineage (NCBI taxonomy): Eukaryota > Metazoa > Nematoda > Chromadorea > Rhabditida > Rhabditidae > Oscheius > Oscheius myriophilus. Next base: position 20,001,777 of record OZ059904.1, on the reverse strand, counting down.
ACACAGAGATACAGAGACACAGAGACACAGAGACGCAGAGACACAGAGACACAGAGACACAGAGACACAGAGACACAGAGACACAGAGATACAGAGACACAGAGACACAGAGACACAGAGACACAGAGACACAGAGACACAGAGACACAGAGACACAGAGACACAGAGACACAGAGACACAGAGACGAGTTATACAGAAAGACAGAGACTAATCAGTACTCTTAAGATGTGAAAACGGAGGAATGTGTGCCTTCGCCTTCTCTGACCCAAGTGTTCACACATGTATTTGTCTCCTAGGCGTCTATGAAGGCGAGAGGTGCCAGTACAAAGGTAATTTTAAAATTTGGATTTTAAAAATGTCGATTTTCAGTCGGAGAGGATCCTATGAAGAGGAAACAGGAAGTCGGTAAGGTTCAACACCGCAACCAATCAATATCGATTGATTTAGATGAGAACAGGATAGAGATTGGGGAAGAGAGACGCAGAGAAGCAGAGAGAAAGGCGGCCGATGATGCAAGACTGAATGAGCAGAGACGCAGAGAGTACGAGAAGAAGATCAGGGAGGAGGTAATTTGAAAATTATAAAATTTAAAGTGTAAAAATTCAGGAAGAGAGAAAGAAGGAGACGGAGAGAGCGCAGAGATACGAAGAAGAGCTGAAGAGAAGAGAAGACGAGAGACGCAGAGAGATGGCTAGACGGGAGGAGGAGCAGAGGCGCAGAGGAGAGGAGGACAGACGCAGACAGCAGGAAGAGGAGCAGAGACGCAGAGGAGACGGCGAGGCAGCGAGAGAAGAGCAGAGACGCAGACAGCAAGAGGAAGAGCAGAGACGCAGAGGAGGCGAGGACGAGCAGAGACGTAGAGAGGAGCAGAGAGCCAGAGAAGAAGAGATAAGGAAGGAGCAGTTGAGAACTCTCATGGTGGGTACTGTAGCTATCGTAGTTAAAAGATAACATTTCAGGAGAGACGCAGACAGCAAGAGCAGGGCGAGAGAGTACAGGAAGTTGAGAGACCCAGACAGCAAGAGGAGACCACCACGACTGCTGCTCCCACGCCCTCCCACGACTTTTACAGTGACGAATTGACAGATGAGGATATGGAGCCGGACCACCCAGAAGGGGAACACTGGCCGGAGTACGGTAGGAGGACCACCCATATAGTTATTAACATTTTCGTTACAGAAGAAAAGAAGGTTGGGTGGGATCAGACTACGGTAGCTGAAGCTGAAACCACAACGACTACGGTAACAGTGACTACGACTGAAGGGCCTTTGGCCATGGTTGCGAAGGCTTTTGAGAAGGCTGCGGCTGTGACTGCTGAGGAACACGGAATCGATTTGAAGTGGGTTTTGGCGGGAAATTTCAAATTTATGACAGATTTTCAAGTGATTTCAAGATTTTACGGATTACTATCGATTTGATGTAAGTTTAAGGCGCTATTCTCAACTTTTGCCACGAAATAAGTGCCTGAGGGGCTTTGCTTGCTTCAAACTTTCAGGCTAGATGGAGCGCACAAACCGTGTCTTGAGTGAAATTCAAGGAAAAAAGCGGGAAAGGAATCAAAAGACAGTAGGAAACGGCGGGAAATTTCAAACATCGATTTTTGATCGACGCGCGTTGACCCATTTCAGGTATTGACGCCGAATGAGTGCACCTGGCGCATTTCAAGTGCTGGCGCTTTACCTGTTCCTTTCAAGGAAATAAAGTGACAAATCATATTTAATTGAGAAAATCGATTCTGGATCAACGCGCGCTAGCCCATCTCTTGCGCTGGCCCTCACTAAGTGAGCACTGGCGCATTTGCCGTGTTGGCGTTTTCACTTTTCGATTCAGAAAAGTAAGGGCAAATCAGTTTAACTAAATCAGAAAAACCATTAGGTTTTCGAAAATCGATTATAGATCGACGCGTTGGTACATTTCTCGCGTTAGCGCGCAATGAGTGCACCCTGGCGCATTTCATGTGCCGGTTCTCAGAAAATTCTTCTTTCTTCTAAACTGTTCGTTTTGAAAATATCGATTCTGGGTCGACTCGTGTTATCTAATTTCTCGTTGTGACGCTCAATTCGTGTTTACTGACGCATTTTCTGTGTTGGCGCTTTTACGGCTCGTTTGAACAAAAAAAAATCCGTTAATTGAGTAACCATGAGATTTTCGAAAATCGATTATATAATAACGCGCGCTGGCCCATTTCCCGTGTTGACGCTGAATCAGTGCGCACTGACGCATTTCACGTGCTAGCGCTTTACCGGTTCTTGAGCAAAGCTTTCTTCCACAAATACTTCTACTCAAGCTGAATCTATAAAGCTTTTTGGTGCTTTTCGCTTTCATCTGCTTTTGGGGAGGGGCTTGGCACATTTCCGGTGTCTTTGGCCTGTAAAATTGACTCTTTTAGCGCTGTTGACGAGCCTGAAGAACACAAAAGAGATGAAGATGACTACTGGGATCATCACCCTAAGAAGGAAGAAGAGGAGTACGAACTTCCCAGCATCATCGATTCGGAAGAAGAGCAGGAACTCCGTGCAGCTGCAACCAAGAGTCAATTCCCCCAAGAAATTTCAAAAGACAAACTTTTTTCAGGACAAGACGAAGTTCGTGAATTCGAAACAGAAGAGGACGGCGATGGATGGATGATGCTGAAAAGAGCCGACTCTCAGGCCAGCTCTGGGGTTACTGTAACTCCACTGGTTACGGTAGCCCTCGCTCTTGTCTGGAGGTTTTTGTGAGAGCGATCGATAGGAGATCGAACTACGGGTCTTGCAAAGAATTAAAAAACGCTACTTTTGCGCTTTTGTGAAGTTCATGTTGGTAATAGTAAATATATGCAATTTTAAAGCAAGATATAAGGAGAATGTGTATATGTGAGTGTGTGAGTGTGTGAGTGTGTGAGTGTGTGAGTGTGTGAGTGTGTGAGTGTGTGAGTGTGTGAGTGTGTGAGTGTGTGAGTGTGTGAGTGTGTGAGTGTGTGAGTGTGTGAGTGTGTGAGTGTGTGAGTGTGTGAGTGTGTGAGTGTGTGAGTGTGTGAGTGTGTGAGTGTGTGAGTGTGTGAGTGTGTGAGTGTGTGAGTGTGTGAGTGTGTGAGTGTGTGAGTGTGTGAGTGTGTGAGTGTGTGAGTGTGTGAGTGTGTGAGTGTGTGAGTGTGTGAGTGTGCCAAACAATTGTAGTTTCTCATAAACGGAAATACAAACAGGGTTGCAAGGTGAACAGTAGCAATACGGTGTCTCCCCATTAACAGCTAATAACGTGTTTCATCCTTGGCGTGCTCTGGATACCCGTACCAAATCGTCATGTTATACCTTCCCAGCTGATGCGAATATTGATCTTTGCTTCAAACATGTATAAACGGAAGTCTTAATGAATGAATCTTTTGGTTTTGGGTCCATCTGGGACATCTGGTCACGCTTGCAACTACGATTTGGTTTTTGTAAGCTGAAGGACACTTTTAAAGGAGGCAGAGGACAGAAAGAGAAAGAGAAATATGGTAGGCGAAGACGAATTCTCGCAGGCGAAATTGAAGTATAAGAATAACAGATGAGAAATTCGTCGAACGAAAAAACGCCTACTGCAGACTTATGATTAGAGAGATAGTTCTCTCATTTGGTGAGACACACTTTAGAGAGATAGTTCAGTGAGATAGGGAGAGATAGAGCGTGCGCACAATAGAGCGGTGGCTAAAAGAGTGGTGGTTAAAAGAGAGAGAGAGGGAAAATGAGAAGACCGTGAGAGACAAGAACTCATATGTTGAAGAGAGAAACACAAACACGTACAGATCACAAAACAAAGGCAAAAAGGCCAGTCAAATCAACACAAGAACACAATGGTTATGAAGCGTCTTTATGAGAACGCTCAGATCACTTTCCCATGGTCGACTCTCCTCCGGTCGTTTCTCCTCCAGTGGTGCCCTCAGTCTTGTCCTCCTTCTTCTTTTTCTTGTCCTTCTTTGTAGGCTTGCGCGAGTCGCAGAAGTTCTTCGAGCGGTACTTGAGGAAGAAGACGACGGCGAGCAGGCCGAAGAGGAGACCGCACACTGCACAGCCAATCAGTGCGAACAGCAAAGGCTTGGAGATTTCGTTCGTTTTGTCTCCTAGTTGTGTGGCTGTGATACATTGTCCTTGTACGCCCGGTCCCAGTAACTTTTGGCAGTAGAATTTTCTTTGAGTTCCCAAGTTTTTACACTCGGCGTTCTTCATACACTTTTGGATAGGAGTATAAACTTGGTCTAAAAGAATTATTGAATGAAATATACTGTTTTACATTATTACCCGTGTATCCGAAAGTCCAGCAGAAATGCGGATCTTCCGAATTTTGAGGTGCATTTGGTCGACAGATCACTCCAGGTGCGCACTCGTCAACGTCCGCGCATGTTTGTCTAGTGGAAACTGATTGCATTTGACTACTCACAACTAAAATATTGCTTCGAATCTATTAAGAACTAAGCTCACTGAGATCGTTTAGCTTGTTTTTATCTGCATTTGCATATTTAGACGAACTCAAGGGACAGCATTTTTCCTTGTTGTCTTTGTCCATTTGGCAGAAATCTGTCTTAAATTTCTCTCCCTTTCCGTGCCATGCACAATCTTGGCTATCGCATTTCTCCAGCTTGTCCATCTTTGTCACTGCATCCGTGGGGCAGCGGTTCTCGTTGCAGCAGAAGAGTCCATTGGTTGTTTTGCGGCAAACACCAGCCTTAGCGCACGAGTCGCCGACTTTTGCACATGTTAAGGGTCTGCGCGTAGTATTGTGCAGGACAAAATCACTGCACGTACCCGCGGCAGGTGTGCTAGATGTGTCATGTACCGTGTCTAAATCATTATGGATTGACTCTCACAAGCCAGAACTTACACTCGCAGCAGATTTTTACAATGCCAAAAATTAGACTTTTGCGTTCCCTAAACATTAACATGAACGGATTTCAACCGGAAACCCACTTTTTGGCCAGTGGATCAGAGATGCAGTTATCTGCGTGCCTATCGACCGGTACTCCTAGAGTCGTAACTTTTGGATTGCCAGCAGCTTCAACGGTGCACTTGTCTGGAGGAGGGTTCAAATAAACGTGTCATGAGATCAAACGAACCAACGTAAGCTGTAGCATTGCAGCAGATACCAAGATTAGAAAGTTTTGAAACGCAAACGGTGCCTGGCACTTTGCAAGTACCTGAATCTCCAGTTGGACAATCTAAATCCTCTCCCTCCCTGAGGAATGCATAATGGGTTTCGGTTGTTTCTTCACATTTGGGAGCTGGAATGATACTGTGATAGACAGAGACAGAGACAGAGACAGAGACAGAGACAGAGACAGAGACAGAGACAGAGACAGAGACAGAGACAGAGACAGAGACAGAGACAGAGACAGAGACAGAGACAGAGACAGAGACAGAGACAGAGACAGAGACAGAGACAGAGACAGAGACAGAGACAGAGACAGAGACAGAGACAGAGACAGAGACAGAGACAGAGACAGAGACAGAGACAGAGACAGAGACAGAGACAGAGACAGAGACAGAGACAGAGACAGAGACAGAGACAGAGACAGAGACAGAGACAGAGACAGAGACAGAGACAGAGACAGAGACAGAGACAGAGACAGAGACAGAGACAGAGACAGAGACAGAGACAGAGACAGAGACAGAGACAGAGACAGAGACAGAGACAGAGACAGAGACAGAGACAGAGACAGAGACAGAGACAGAGACAGAGACAGAGACAGAGACAGAGACAGAGACAGAGACAGAGACAGAGACAGAGACAGAGACAGAGACAGAGACAGAGACAGAGACAGAGACAGAGACAGAGACAGAGACAGAGACAGAGACAGAGACAGAGACAGAGACAGAGACAGAGACAGAGACAGAGACAGAGACAGAGACAGAGACAGAGACAGAGACAGAGACAGAGACAGAGACAGAGACAGAGACAGAGACAGAGACAGAGACAGAGACAGAGACAGAGACAGAGACAGAGACAGAGACAGAGACAGAGACAGAGACAGAGACAGAGACAGAGACAGAGACAGAGACAGAGACAGAGACAGAGACAGAGACAGAGACAGAGACAGAGACAGAGACAGAGACAGAGACAGAGACAGAGACAGAGACAGAGACAGAGACAGAGACAGAGACAGAGACAGAGACAGAGACAGAGACAGAGACAGAGACAGAGACAGAGACAGAGACAGAGACAGAGACAGAGACAGAGACAGAGACAGAGACAGAGACAGAGACAGAGACAGAGACAGAGACAGAGACAGAGACAGAGACAGAGACAGAGACAGAGACAGAGTCAGAGACAGAGACAGAGACAGAGTCAGAGACAGAGACAGAGACAGAGACAGAGACAGAGACAGAGTCAGAGACAGAGACAGAGACAGAGTCAGAGACAGAGACAGAGACAGAGACAGAGACAGAGACAGAGTCAGAGACAGAGACAGAGACAGAGTCAGAGACAGAGAGACGAAGAATGGTTAACTCGCCTTTGAAGCACATTTTCTTTTTTCCATTGAGGGTGTTGTCAAGGCCATCTACAGCACTGGCACAGAACTCGTCGCCGCCACACTCTCCAGAAGCTGAGCATTCCTTCTCGCTCAACGGAATAAGACCAGCAGCGTCGGCAGCAATTGTTTTCAAAATGTATTCGTTTGCCTTTGGCTTTCCTTTCGCTGAACCAATCGGTAACGGGTTGGTCTCAAAAGAACTTACGGCAGCATCTTGTCGGCGTTGGGGACAGGTAGGCGTTGGGAATGCCAAGACAGCGTGTGTTAAATCTTTGCTTTTCTGGAGCAAGTGTAGGGTAGGTGTAGTCATAGGCCGATTTGAACTCGGATCTGAAGAAAACTCGCTTTCGAACAGATTTTCGGAAATCTTACTGGGCTGGTTCTCCTGGGAAGATGAAAAAGGGAATTGGCAGCAAGCCACCAGGGCAGAGGTCTTCGTCCTTCGGTTGGCAGCAACCAGCCTCGTGCTGAGGGGCTAAGTTCGCCTCGGCGCAGACACCCCATTTTTTTGTTTTTTCATTCGGCTTTCCAGTTTCAACGGAGCAGCGTCCATTGTTACTTCCACATGTCATATCCTGTACGGAGAAAGTTCCCTGCCTAATATTTATGCCGCTTTTGCATTCTGTCGTACTATTCGCGAATTCTTTGAACTTGGGGCAGCAGATATTTCCAGCCTTAAATGACGGTTAGAAGGCTAACGATGGACACCCTACGTCTTGTCCCAGTGTTTTCTTCAGGTAATCTCTTTGAGGCACATTTCGCTGATCGTCACTAGAGTGGCAGGTATGCGTTGCCTGGCAATCCGTGCTTCTTTGGCATGCTTTAAGAGACACAATAGGATCGGGGTTCTGTGGACCCTTCACAGTTTCCGCTTCAGAGTCAGATTCATCCGGTTTGCAGACTTCAGTTGTCTCTGAAATTGAATATTTAGTCTCATTATAAAAAGACAAACTCACGGGCGCAGCAGTAGAATCCCAGCGAAGGGGCTGGCGAACCCCAGTCATCTTCCGTACTCGTTATGACTTGCACGTAATAGAATCCGTTTTCGGTGATCTTGCCCCGTTGGTTTTTGCACTGATATTCTATTTGGTTGTCGGTCGGATTCACCAAGGTGGGGTGAGCTTTTGCACAACGGAAGATTTTGTGTTCCGCAGCTGATTTCAAGGCTTGGTTTTCGTCGATGTAATTGAAGATTGTGCGGTGGGTATCTGCGCCACTTATAGCAGCCGTCTCTGGCAGAGGGGGAGGAGTGCTCGCCGTAGTGGTCTCATCAGTCGTAGGCGACGTATCGTCGCCGTCAGCATTTACTCGTAGCAGAAGAAGACAGAGACTTATGCAGAAGATGCGCATTGTCTCGAAGGTTGCTGCAAGAAAGCTGGTTAGTCGGAGGAGGAGGAGGGAGGCGGTACCTCAGATACGATGTTCAGCAGAAGTAGACCGTCTTCTTGAAGTGAAGATGAGGGAATGAGGGAGAGCGCCCGGAGACCGGCTTTTATAGGGAGAAATCTCGTAACGGAACGGGTACGTCCGTTAGAAAGGGTAGAAAGAGTACATAACGTGAGGAGAGGCCAGAAAAAACTACGGATTCTAATGAGAAATGGTGGATTCTAGAAGCAGCGTGGGTAGGCTAATGAGGGAGGGGCATTTCCACGACCCCTCTTTGGCCCAGCGGTGGATCACAGGGAATGAAACAAAAGAATTGGGACAACTGTGATGTTCAGCGCGTTTTAGGGAATGTACCTTAAGTTATTAGCGAAATAGGCACCTTAACACACATTAGAAAGCGAGTATGACCTTACGGTCTTTTGGAAATCGATAAAAATGCACCGTATGTTCATTTGTGAGCACAAAAAAGCTAAATCACTGATGATTTAGCAGTTCAGATCTTAGTTTCTTCAACGTCTCTCTTTTCCCTTAATCTGTAACGCACTTGGCTTCTAGCAGTGGGTCCTGCAACGATTCGCTTCACGGGTAACCAGTTTCACCTTATAAACCGCGCGCCTAGCTGCTCTTTTTCAAAGTTTGCCCGTTTTCCCCCGATTTCGTCAGTTATTTTTGTTCATCAGCACTTTTACAAAGCAAATATTAATCAAGTATAATTTATTTAACTACTGATGACTTTAAAACCCCCTTTTTACTTTAATTCCGTTCAAAAACCGCTGTTCCGCCAAGTTTTACGACTGTATGCCATTTTCTTGTGTTTTCTTCATGACTTTACGATAAATCTCTTCGTTTTTGCTTTAATATCGCTTAAACTTTAGTAATTCTTCCATTTCCAGGAGGCCTAACGACGTGAAGTAGTGCACAATCCTGGAGGATGCTGAGCGCTTCAGAATCGAGGTTTGTCTTCAGAAGTTCATAAATTTCTTTGATTTTTAGGTGTCGAAGGACGTGGCGAGAAAGATCCAGCTGATCCAAAACCCCGGTTTGGGAGAATTCAAGATCAGGGACATGAACGACGAAATCAACAAAATGCTGCGGATCAAGGCGGCCTGGGAGGTTCGGATCAAGGAATTGGGTGGCTACGACTACAGGTAGTTTTTGTTAATTTTTTGATTAATTTATGGGTTCAGGAGATTCCGGGGGAAGGAATTGGACAGTTCGGGCAGGGAAGTGGCCTCTGACAGGGGCTACAAGTACTTCGGAGCGGCCAAGGACCTGCCGGGAGTGAGGGAGCTGTTCGAACAATCCACCGAGTTGGAGGTAGGCCTTCAAAAGGGGATTTCGAATGGAATTGGTTAAGCAAATGAGGAAATCTCGGGCCGAGTTGATGCGAAACATCGATGCGGATTACTACGGGTACATGGACGACGACGACGGACTTTTGATTCCGCTCGAGGGAGAGGAACAGGTCAAGGCACTCAAAAAGGCTGAGGAGGTAGAGTTATTGATTTTTATTGCTTTTAAAATACATTTTACACAACTTATTATATTTTTAGAACTTTGCCAAGAATGGAGGCGAGCGTCTGACCAAGGAGTACGGCGACGATGACGACGACGACATTTACAAGATCAAGGATGTGAGTTTTATTCAGAATCCACGGCGGGGTCGACGATACCAACCGCGGAAGTCGTGATTTAGCTGGCACTGCTCCAGATTTCAAAACTTGCACATAAACGGGCGGGGACACAAATTTTTTCTTGAAATTCCATGTTTATTATGGGATGGGTCCCGAAACGCGCTTAAATTCTTAATGTACACGGGATGCTCGCTAGACCTCAGTTTTGGGGGATTTCTGAGTATGGATACCTTGCAAAACTGGGGGGCTTGACTTTTGGAGTCCCCCGCTGTACCATTTCCACGGATCCTATCAAATGTGTACAGTATTCCGCCCTTTAACCGGTGTCTATATTTTTGATCCGGAGTATATTTCAATCCCCGCCGTGCGGCTTCGCCCGGGAAAAATGACTTTGGACTACCTGTGGTCACTGAGTTTCTGGCGCGCACTCCATGCTTTACGAAAATCTTGTGGTCCTCTTACACAAATTATGCTTGCGGAATGGGTCCCGCCACGAAAGATCCGGCTGCCCAATGAAGGTCATATTTGTTGGTACTACCGTGAGGAAGGTCATGCTTACACCCTGCTACACCTACACGCCACAAAACAGGCAGTCGGTTGGCACTGCGGACCGCAAAACCGAAATAAGCCGACTAAACTCGGATAGGCCTAAACTCGGATAACTGCTAGGCCCGCTGCCTTCCGCGACTCTCCGCCATGTTATTAGAGCCTAAACATCCCGAAAAGTATCGGCTGTGCAAATATTGCCAAAACGTACGGAAGAGCCACCGAGTGAAAGAAGGAACAGAAACTGTGAAAATGAACAACAACCCATGGACAATTGCAGACAAAAACTCTTTATTCGGTTACGTTTAAGTCGTCACCGATGTGAGATTGGGTTTGAAAGGGGTTCTAGTGACATTTGTATGTGATATTGCATGTAGTCTTTATTGAAAACGGCTAAATTTCGTTTCAGGACTCGGACGACGAGGACATCGACACCAAGGAGTCGATCGTCATCGGAGAGGACGGCAAGCGCATGACCATTCGCCACGTCATGGTGGGTTTTTTTTGGTAAACTAAGTTACTCTTCTATTTCTAGGTGCCGACACAGAAAGATATCGAGGATATGATTCTGGAGAGGAAAAAGCAGGCCCTCCGCGACAAGTACCTCGGCTGAACCCCCCATTCCCAATGTTCCCATGTTGTTGTTACATGAACTTGAATCTGTCAGTATGCTTTATTCGAGTATCACTCCTCCTTCCTCTGCTTCTTCTTCTCCTTCTTCTGCTTCTTCTCCTTCACCGAACTGCGGTTTTCCGGCGTCGCAAAGCCGGGCCTGTAGAAGGGCTCATCCTGGGCCCAGCTCCTCTGCTGAAGGTGCGAGTAGTCGATTTCCGCCAGATTCTCCTCTTTTCCCCCTTCGAAGGAGGTTTTCCGCTTGGGGCTCACTTCGGGGCTGGTGAGGGCCGGCTGGTAGAAGGGCTCATCCTTCGGCCTGAAGAACTCCTGCTTCTTTTCCTCCTTCGGGGGATCCTCCTTCTTCTGATGAGGGGAAGGCAGCTGAAGAAGCTTCAGTCTACAGTAACCTCAGAAGACCTACCGTAGTCTCGGGAGTGGTGTCCTCGGTCAGTCCGTCGTCCGAACGCTCGATCACGAAGGAAATGGAAATCTTCTTTCCACTCGGCGACTGACGGGCGATCTTCTTCAGCTTCTCCTTCGAATGAGGCGAGAGTTCCATCTTGACGACCGGCTGGAGGGGACGAGAGGAGGCGAGTGAAGGGGGAGAGGTAGGGAAGAGGGGTGTTTTGTCACGGAACGGACGCAACGTTACGTACTTACGTAACCTTCCTTCCCCTTGACGTACTCTTGTTCACGATACAGACCCGTTTCACGGCTTTTCCCTCCTTAAAATTTGAAGGAACCCAGCTGCCAAAAAACGGCATGGGCACTTTGCCAACAGCCCAGAACAAAGTGGTATAGGTTGCTTGGTCCCGCCACGAATAGCATTGACATAGCAAAGAATTGCAATGAATACGCAGTTTTCGACAACTCACCAGCGCTTGTCGTGGCGGGACTCTTTGTCCAAATGGTGGTAAACACGGTGGAGTTTGGCAAAATTCTTGTTCTGTTTTTGAAGTGCCCAAGTTCCTAATTGAGAAGACCGCCCGATACCCTAGCGTGAGATCAAAAATTGGGTACCTTTCTGGTGCATGTGATCCGGAAACGTTTAGACCCAGTGGTCCAGAAATTTGTTGTCCAGACATAGGTGGTCCAGACATAGCTCCTACTTTATGAGCCGTATTTCAAGACTTACGCATAACGAAATTCAATATTTGATTTAAAAAAAGAAATATTTACTACAAACGTATTAACAATAAAGTACCAACTGTTTTTTGTGGCGGTCCTGTGTGACCGCTTTTCTTGTGTACCAAATTCGATTTCGGTGACTTTAACACGTCACGACAGGGTTTTCTGATAAATTGATAGAAAATAGATATAAAAATCGCTAGATACACTATATATTACTTATTTTTTGAGAGTGAGTGGAATTAGATACCTCACAAGCTTTTAAATTCAGGAAATTAACCTGAAACACTTTCCTGCTTGAATATTTGAGTTCACCAGGGATCGCCGGGAAATTTCAAGACACCAATACAATCTTCAAGACACCAATTTTCCTCTGTTTCTTCTTTCCTGTGCGTTGTCCTCGCCGTTCGATCAGTAGCCGCGTTGTATGTAGGGCGCCCGCTCGGCCATCCACACTGTTCGTGCATGGCGCAGCGGTCCGGATCGCTGGCGCGCACACCGCCGCGGGTTCATTCCCCGCAGCGGCGAATCGTCGATGATGTTGGTTCAAGACGGGACTGACAAGCGAGAGATTACAAACGACCGCTGAGACTTTTGCTCGTTGTATTTTTTGTTGTTGTTGTTGATAACTGTTCTGTTTTTCGTTTCTCTGATCGTATTGTTGCAGATCATGACAAGAAGTCAACAGGAAAACACGTGGAATGTGATTATAGACAAAACTTCCGTGTGTCTTGATCGATAATACTTCCCCTGAGCAATTGTGGAAGAACGGCTCTCCGTCGACGGAAGCGTCGCCATAGAAATGAAGGAAGATACAAAAGTTTTGTGCAATGTCGTGACTTTGAATGACGCCCACGGAAATATACAACAGCCCTCATATGTTGCGGTTTGGCATTTAATAATACAAATTTATGCTTCTCTGTCTCTGTCTCTGTCTCTGTCTCTGTCTCTGTCTCTGTCTCTGTCTCTGTCTCTGTCTCTGTCTCTGTCTCTGTCTCTGTCTCTGTCTCTGTCTCTGTCTCTGTCTCTGTCTCTGTCTCTGTCTCTGTCTCTGTCTCTGTCTCTGTCTCTGTCTCTGTCTCTGTCTCTGTCTCTGTCTCTGTCTCTGTCTCTGTCTCTGTCTCTGTCTCTGTCTCTGTCTCTGTCTCTGTCTCTGTCTCTGTCTCTGTCTCTGTCTCTGTCTCTGTCTCTGTCTCTGTCTCTGTCTCTGTCTCTGTCTCTGTCTCTGTCTCTGTCTCTGTCTCTGTCTCTGTCTCTGTCTCTGTCTCTGTCTCTGTCTCTGTCTCTGTCTCTGTCTCTGTCTCTGTCTCTGTCTCTGTCTCTGTCTCTGTCTCTGTCTCTGTCTCTGTCTCTGTCTCTGTCTCTGTCTCTGTCTCTGTCTCTGTCTCTGTCTCTGTCTCTGTCTCTGTCTCTGTCTCTGTCTCTGTCTCTGTCTCTGTCTCTGTCTCTGTCTCTGTCTCTGTCTCTGTCTCTGTCTCTGTCTCTGTCTCTGTCTCTGTCTCTGTCTCTGTCTCTGTCTCTGTCTCTGTCTCTGTCTCTGTCTCTGTCTCTGTCTCTGTCTCTGTCTCTGTCTCTGTCTCTGTCTCTGTCTCTGTCTCTGTCTCTGTCTCTGTCTCTGTCTCTGTCTCTGTCTCTGTCTCTGTCTCTGTCTCTGTCTCTGTCTCTGTCTCTGTCTCTGTCTCTGTCTCTGTCTCTGTCTCTGTCTCTGTCTCTGTCTCTGTCTCTGTCTCTGTCTCTGTCTCTGTCTCTGTCTCTGTCTCTGTCTCTGTCTCTGTCTCTGTCTCTGTCTCTGTCTCTGTCTCTGTCTCTGTCTCTGTCTCTGTCTCTGTCTCTGTCTCTGTCTCTGTCTCTGTCTCTGTCTCTGTCTCTGTCTCTGTCTCTGTCTCTGTCTCTGTCTCTGTCTCTGTCTCTGTCTCTGTCTCTGTCTCTGTCTCTGTCTCTGTCTCTGTCTCTGTCTCTGTCTCTGTCTCTGTCTCTGTCTCTGTCTCTGTCTCTGTCTCTGTCTCTGTCTCTGTCTCTGTCTCTGTCTCTGTCTCTGTCTCTGTCTCTGTCTCTGTCTCTGTCTCTGTCTCTGTCTCTGTCTCTGTCTCTGTCTCTGTCTCTGTCTCTGTCTCTGTCTCTGTCTCTGTCTCTGTCTCTGTCTCTGTCTCTGTCTCTGTCTCTGTCTCTGTCTCTGTCTCTGTCTCTGTCTCTGTCTCTGTCTCTGTCTCTGTCTCTGTCTCTGTCTCTGTCTCTGTCTCTGTCTCTGTCTCTGTCTCTGTCTCTGTCTCTGTCTCTGTCTCTGTCTCTGTCTCTGTCTCTGTCTCTGTCTCTGTCTCTGTCTCTGTCTCTGTCTCTGTCTCTGTCTCTGTCTCTGTCTCTGTCTCTGTCTCTGTCTCTGTCTCTGTCTCTGTCTCTGTCTCTGTCTCTGTCTCTGTCTCTGTCTCTGTCTCTGTCTCTGTCTCTGTCTCTGTCTCTGTCTCTGTCTCTGTCTCTGTCTCTGTCTCTGTCTCTGTCTCTGTCTCTGTCTCTGTCTCTGTCTCTGTCTCTGTCTCTGTCTCTGTCTCTGTCTCTGTCTCTGTCTCTGTCTCTGTCTCTGTCTCTGTCTCTGTCTCTGTCTCTGTCTCTGTCTCTGTCTCTGTCTCTGTCTCTGTCTCTGTCTCTGTCTCTGTCTCTGTCTCTGTCTCTGTCTCTGTCTCTGTCTCTGTCTCTGTCTCTGTCTCTGTCTCTGTCTCTGTCTCTGTCTCTGTCTCTGTCTCTGTCTCTGTCTCTGTCTCTGTCTCTGTCTCTGTCTCTGTCTCTGTCTCTGTCTCTGTCTCTGTCTCTGTCTCTGTCTCTGTCTCTGTCTCTGTCTCTGTCTCTGTCTCTGTCTCTGTCTCTGTCTCTGTCTCTGTCTCTGTCTCTGTCTCTGTCTCTGTCTCTGTCTCTGTCTCTGTCTCTGTCTCTGTCTCTGTCTCTGTCTCTGTCTCTGTCTCTGTCTCTGTCTCTGTCTCTGTCTCTGTCTCTGTCTCTGTCTCTGTCTCTGTCTCTGTCTCTGTCTCTGTCTCTGTCTCTGTCTCTGTCTCTGTCTCTGTCTCTGTCTCTGTCTCTGTCTCTGTCTCTGTCTCTGTCTCTGTCTCTGTCTCTGTCTCTGTCTCTGTCTCTGTCTCTGTCTCTGTCTCTGTCTCTGTCCCAAAAAGCTGTTATGTACATGCCTTTTGGTCATTATGCCCCACTCTTTGTTCAGACATTTTTCTCCTTATCGTATAGTATTTTTGTTAGCTGGCAAACAGAGCCTACAGTGCAACTGGCTACACTGGACCCATCTTAGGAACTAAGCTAAGGTTTTATTCTATCTGAAACGTTTCTTTGTGATTAAAGCTGCACTTTTGTGACAAACGCGTAGATCTCATTCTCCTGATTCAGAAAATTACCCTATGTTCCATTTTTTGAGCAAAATTAACCGAGATACGAGCGTTTGAAGTTTTGGCCAAATTATCGATCTATCGCGGGTGCGCACTTTGGCCTCTCTCTATTCCCCGCGCTCTCTCGCCTTCCTCTGTCGTGTAACTGCGCACCCTTTGCATTGCTCAGCCGTGTAACCGTGCACCAGTTGCAGTCAAAATCATATAAAGTGGTATGCTTAAGAATCGTGAAAACGCCATCTACTCAATGAATTTCTTCTAAAATTAGGTTTAAAATGAATATTTAACGAGTCTGTAGTAAAGGTAAAGTCTCAGAAACCGCGCCTGATTTCCGCCTCTCAAAAACCACAAAATCAACAAACGGAGAAAATTGTTGACCTGGTGCAATCCCATTTAATTTTCCAAATCAACCCCCGTAAACACAAAATGGCACGCTGTGGGTAACACCGTGACGCCATAATCATTAATCTCTTCATCTTTAAGCATAAAAGAGAAATGGACAGCTGGACTGGGTCTAATCCTAACGTAACGTCTGTTTTCCACTGGTCATTCTCCCGCTGTTTGTCTATATTTCATTATAGCTGACGCTTATCGAAACTATAATAGCGGCTTTCGAAGACGCTTCCTCTACAAATGTCTGCGTCTCTCTGTTTCACACACTCTTTAGCCTGAATCCCGTGAAACTGATTTTTCAAATCGTTTCACTAACATTTTCATGGAAAACATGTCGTTTCCACGATTCTTAAACATATCCCATTTATATGATTTGGACTGCAACCGGTGCACGGTTACACGGCAGAGAAAGGCGAGAGAGCGCGGCAAATCGAGAGAGGTCAGAGTGGCGCGCGCGTAAATCGATAATTTCGCCAAACCTTCTAACACTCATATCTCGGCTTAATTTGGCTCAAATGTAGAAATAAGGGTACTTTTCTGAATCAAGAGAATGAGATCTACGCATTTTGTCAATCATGAAAATAGAAATACCAAAAAAATTTCAATCACAAAAAAGTCACAAAAGAAAAGTATCGTCTTTTCCATTTTTTCCGTAAAATGAACCAAGATATAAGCTTTTGAAGTTTTGGCCAAATTATAGATTGACCCTACGCGCACTCTGGCGTCTCTCGATTTCGCGCGCTCTCTCGCTATTCTTTGCATTTTTCACCATTCGAAATTCAACCCGACAGTTATAGCGACATCCAGAAAAGCCTTTCCTAAAAATATCTGTGTATCTCATTTCACATACACACTCTCTCGTCATTAGGGAATAAAACCGCTTTTTCCAATGTTTTCAATAACACTGAATTTGAATAGATGCCGTTTCCACCATTCTGAAACATACCCCTTTTATAAGATTGGGACTGCAACCTGTAAAGTTCTACACGGCCGAGGTAGAGAAAGGCGAGAGAGCGCGAGAAATCGAGAGACGCCAAAGGGGCGCGCGCGTCAATCGATAATTTCGCCAAAACTTCAAACGCTCATATCTCTGTTCACTTTGGCTCAAATATGGAAATGAGGGTAAATCAGAAGAATGAGATCTACACAATCTTTATAAGTACTACAAACCAAAAAAATAATTTACATAATACTTTATCATTTTAACTCTGAATGTTTCGTTAGAAACGACATAAATCCCCGTGTAGTCCCCCGACCGTGACTCAACATTTTGCGAAGTTCACTGCAAAGTTTGGTCTGCTATGGTTTTCATGTTAACTAAAATAAAAAGACGCCACAAAACGCCTTTTGAACCACTCTAAAACTAGCAACTTTTCGAAATAGAAAATTTTTTCTGTTAGCACGTCTTTATATATTTTCCGCCAAATGAGAATAAGAAAAATAGCCTTTTTGTAGCAGACTGCCATGGCCAGACGAGACGGTATGCAAACTGCAAAGGCGCATGAAAAAAGACGTTTATTCACCGTTCTTGTATTTTTTTCTTGTCAATCTTATTCTAAAAAGTTTGTTTTACAAACGTTTTGTAGACAAACCTGAACATCTGATGCACATTTGGCAAATTTGCGCGGTTGGGCGCGGACCTAGCCAGTGGCGCCGGATGCGCCCGGAGAAAATCGATTATTACTCGAAAACCAGCAGCGTTTAGGGAATTTGAACTTTAGTGTCCTACTCAGAATAAAATTCTCTATTAAATGGTATAGGGAGCAATTAGATCAGTTTGGAGCCTGTTACGACCATTCCCATGTAACATTACGCACTTGGAAACAGATGTCAGCATGGAATATCACACGAAAAACAGTTGTGGTGTCATTCGTAATTGTAGACAGGTTAACAGGTGAAGCTAAAAACGGGTTGAATTCGATTTGGACAACAGAAAACACGGGCGTTCCTCAATTGGAATATCACGAGCATGACGTCAAAAATCTGGAAGCGAACCTCCATTGCGTATAAAATTCAATTACCATAACACCTGCTATTGTCTGCACTGATATTTAAAAAATTCCGTCGTACTGAACTTTGTCTTTGTGAACTTTTGAAGCAACAACATTTTTGATTCCGAAGCATTCTTAAACCCGCTATCGGGCAATGCTCTCACCTTCTCATAACGGGCCGAACACTCCCGGTATTTCGACGTTGATTCTAAAACTTCCGAGAGGAAGTATATAATCCTATTTTCGTAATTATTATCACCTATAACTTTTTGTTCCTTGATAGCTATGTAGGAAACAACGCGGATCTCGTGTGGTAGTCACACTTTCCCTATTTTAGCCAATGACGCGTTACAATTTCCGAACGACGGAAACAACGGACATTACTTCCGATTACTCTTTTTTCCAGAGCAATCGTGCAGCACATTTTCCGATAAGTGGGTATTTTGTGTGTGAGTGTGTGAGTATGTGAGTGAGTGAGTATGTGAGTGTGTGAGTGTGTGAGTATGTGAGTGTGTGAGTGTGTGAGTATGTGAGTGTGTGAGTATGTGAGTGTGTGAGTATGTAAGTGTGTGAGTGTGTGAGTATGTGAGTGTGTGAGTATGTGAGTGTGTGAGTATGTGAGTGTGTGAGTGTGTGAGTATGTGAGTGTGTGAGTATGTGAGTGTGTGAGTGTGTGAGTATGTGAGTGTGTGAGTGTGTGAGTATGTGAGTGTGTGAGTGTGTGAGTATGTGAGTGTGTGAGTATGTGAGTGTGTGAGTATGTGAGTGTGTGAGTGTGTGAGTATGTGAGTGTGTGAGTATGTGAGTGTGTGAGTGTGTGAGTATGTGAGTGTGTGAGTATGTGAGTGTGTGAGTGTGTGAGTATGTGAGTGTGTGAGTATGTGAGTGTGTGAGTGTGTGAGTGTGTGAGTGTGTGAGTGTGTCCACATACTCATGTGCTAGTGTGCTCGTGTGCTCGTGTGTTGAGTGAGTGTATGAGAGAAAGAAATAGAGAGAGAGGGAGATAGACAGAGAGAGAAGCAAAATGAGTTCCGGGGAAAGCAAGGCGGAAGGACCATTATGATGCCCCAAAACAAACGATGACGTTTTTCCTGTGTTGTCGACCCCCACATTTCAAGAAAATGTAATTTTCTATAAAACAGTCTGAATTCACAAAATCCACAGAGCAATTTTTCTCTCTATAGATATTTCCGGCGTTTTTAGAAATTCAAAACAGTTCTCTGCTCTTCAACAAACAGAAAACTCTCTCTCCCTCTCTCTCTTTCTCTCCCTCTTTAAAGCATGTTTTCTGACTCCCTAATCCCCTCGTCCTGACTTGTTCCTAGTCCAATTTTCGACCATCCGACCGAAGACCTCTTGTCTCATTGAAAATGCGTACTTCCGTCTAATTCCACGGTGGTCCCTTCCAGTTTCTGTCATTCTTTGATAACGCCGACATTCCCACGTCGTCTATTACACCTTCTTTCGTATGTTTTTGTGTTGAAAAAACACGAAAACTTTCCCAAAACTGGGAAAATTCAAAGAAATAGAGAACAGTCGGAAAGACACGTATATTTAGCCGCTTGTTCTTGGCCATATTTTCAGTTTGGCCCAATTTTTCTGATTTTTTGTCTCTTTTCTGATTATCTTATTCCACTTCTTGTTCATTACTACAAAAGTCCCATTGACGCCGTTCAAAAGAATCATCTACCATAACAATTACGTATCTGTATTTTTCCTCTGACGGAATACTGTTTTAAGCTATAACAAGAGAAAAACGCCTTCTTCGATTCTTAGTCTTTTTGAGAACATTAGTAGACGTGGTTTCCGCTATATACCCTGTATTTAAGATCACTTAATTGTTGATGTTCAGTTCAGCATCTCTCTCTCTCTCTCTCTATGTTGTCACACACGAGCACACAAGCACAAGAACACACGTGCAAACGAGCACATGAACCCCCCACACACACACCTTTGAGCACACGTTCACTCACTCATTTATACACTCACTCACTCGCGCACACACGCGCGCACACAACGCGAGACACTAACTACACACACGCTCACGCTCACACGCACACGCACATGCTGAAGGAAATATGTATAGCTATAGCCAAGCGGGCACCATGCCAATTTCGTGCCTTTATTCTCTGTTGATATTAGATTAGCATACAATCGTAATCTAAAACAGCATCAACAGAGAATCAAGACACGAAATTGGCATGATGCCCGTCTGGCGGCAGCTATATAGCAACTCAAACTCACACACGTGCACACACGCGCTGTGAAGAACATGCATTTTCACTGAAGACGCTCACACACATACTGATGTTTGGTTCAGAGTCTCACTCTGTCGCCCTGTCACACACACACGCACACGCACACACACACACACAAACTCACACATACACACATACACACATATAGCCGATGTTTGGTTCAGAGTCTCACTCTGTCGCCCTGTCACACACACACACACACGCACACACGCATACACACACACAAACTCACACATGCACACACACACACACAAACTCACACATGCACACACACAAACACACACATATATAGCCGTCTCCAGACGAAAATCGGCGATAGAAAGCTGCTTTTTCTCTGCGTCTCCGCTTTTTACATGCTCTTTACGCTTACATATCGCACAAATGCTGCATATCGCACAAATGCTGCATTAAGGCCGTTTTTGGCAGGATGCCCGTTTGGCGAAAGCTATACACACATACACATACACACTCACACACATACACACGCATATACCGTCTGTGTTCAATTTGGCAAAGCCCTATTCGATTTTCTCTTTTGCTCTATGTGCTGAAGGAAATATGTATAGCTATAGCCTCTATGTGTTGTTGGTAGGTCGTTAGTTGTAATAGTAGTACTCACCCGAGTATGAATTAAGCTTTGATTACGGGTTGAATTCGAGGAGTAAATGCCTATTTATAAGATGGATCTTTGAGCTAATTACTAGCAAAGTGTTGTACCTTGAACCCGACTACTCTTATATTCTCTACCCACTTTGCTGTGCTGGAAAATTTTACGGAAAAATTGGGTGAAAACACAGCATGTCAAAAGTGAGGATTCCCTTTTTTAGCTTCTTAGTGATAATGTTCAGTTTTCGCGACCTCGATCCGAAACTGAACAATTGAGGCTTAGTTATGCAACTTGGTCTTGGAAATCCACTCCCTTCTATAAGCAAAAAGAAGCAGGCCATCTTAAATTTTTTTTTTAAACATTTCATTAACATCTTCATTGAAAAGATGCCATTTTCACGATTCCGAAACATACCCCTTTTATATAATTTGAATTGCAACCAGTGCACGGTTACACGCTCGAGCAATGCAAAAGGTGCACGGTTACACGGCAGACACAGGCGAGAGAGCGCGGGAAATCGAGAGACCCAGAGTGGCGCACGGGTCAATCGATAATTTGGCCAAAACTTCAAACGCTCATATCTCGACGCGTTTCGCTCCAAAGATGAAAATGGCATACTTATCTAAATCATGAGAATGAGATCTATACATTTATCCCTTATACAACTAAACTTTACGCGGTGATTTCCCCCTAAGGCCTAAACATTAAAATTTCTTTGCGTTAGTATAAGCCGTTTTGCCATGGCGTACCATCATGAACGTTAATATCTGAAGGCAAAGTTAATTAACCCCGTTTTATCGCCATTTGCCATCAGACGCCCTCCCCCACACAGTTGTTGCTATTTATTGTGGCTGCTTCTTAATTGCGTAGTATAGCAGTGCACACAAGGTGCAACTTTCTATAGAAGTTTGATTGCTTTTTACAAATATCGCAATTAAAGGGCTGTAGAACTCTTTTCTTATGTTCTAGTAGTAGTGGATCTTACAAATTGAAACCCATTTTTCAAAATGGGTTTCAATTTTTTTTTCCAAATGCGCGGCTGTGAGTGCTCATTACTAGGACCGCGCGCGAGTTTCGCTTTGCACAGGAGGTTCTCTCTTTTGATCTCTCTCTCTCTCTCTCTCCAAGTCTCTCTCTATCTCTTTCTCAATCTCTCTTAATTTTTCCCATCAGCTGCAAGGCTGAAATCGCCATTTGTCATTCGAAATTCACGTTGTCAGGTAATTGTTGTTATTACATTTCGCTTTTGCTTTTGTATATATGAATTTTCTTAAAATGTCGTTAACTCACTGAAAACAAAATAGTCACATGTTTCTGTTTGTTCCAACGTGGGCGAATTAGCTACAAATTCAGACGAATTTCATTAATTTTGACCAACAGAAAACATGTCATTTCCTAATAAAAATTTGGGTGAGATCATAGAACCAGAGATAGAGATAGAGAGAGAGAGAGAGAGAGAGAGAGAGAGAGAGAGAGACGCAGACATACATCCCACTCACACACTCACATACTCACAAAACACCTCAATCTCGTTGAACCTATGCATAAGATTATCATCATTTTGGTGTGACCCGCACTTTTTGGGAGAGACAAAGAACGAAAGGATTTTGCGAGAGAGCGTTTAGAGAGAAGAGAGTTGAGAGAAATTGTAGTATTCCATGGTAGCCACGACAAAAAGAAATTTTTGGAGCGGATCTCGCCGATCCAAGCCAGTTATCATCAAAACTCAGCGACGGCCTCGTCACTCTCTCTCTCTCTCTCTCTCTCTCTCTCTCTCTCTCTCTCTCGCTCTCTCTTTCTCTAATCAATTTCTCCTTCAGCTACCATGAAGTTCTGGCTCCTCCTCGCCCTCTTCTGCGTCCTCTTCGTCGTCACCTCTTCTTTCAAGCCGACGATCAACTTTCACGAACAACTCGTCAACCTTCAGCGGAGTTTTCCCAGTAAGTTCGCTTCTCGATTAATTGTTTTCGAAACATAGAATTCAATTTTGAAATCCATTTTGGTTTTCAGACCAAGCTTTTCCGGTGGAGCGGGCCCGACGCCTCTTCTACACGATGCCTCAGCAACAGTTCGAAGACGCCCGTTGGCCGTAGTAGATGACGAAAAGAAGCAGAAGAGGAGAGCTTACACTTGTGATTGTATAAATTGTTCCTTATTTATAAAGGTTACTGTTGTGTTTTCTTTTGTTAACATTTCGTGAGCCTGTGAGCGTGTGAACGTGAGCGTGCTAGTAATCGCGTGAGGCCAACACGTGTACGTGTGCGCGTGAGCATGGGTGTAGTTTTGTGTCTTGCGTGCGCGTGTTTGCGTGCGTGTGTGCGCGAGTGAGTAGGTATGCGAATGTGTATATGAATGAACGTGTGTACGTGAACTTGTATTTGTGTGAATTTTGAACGTGTAAACGGTTTTGAACGTGTGAACGTGTGCATTTATCCGTGAACGTAACCGTGAGCGTGTGTGGGTGTGAACGTGCCCCTGACCGTGTAAAGGTGTGCATCTGTCTCAACGTGTGAACATGTGAATTTATCTGTGATAATGTGAACATGTGCATCGGTCTTTAAACGTGACATTAAACGTGTGAACGAGTGCATTTGTCCGTGAACGTGTGAAAGTGTAAACGTGGGCATCTGGCTGTGAACGTGTGATGGTGTGCATCTGTTCGTGGACTTGTGAACGCGACAGTGAACGTGTGAAAGTATGCATCGGTTTTTGAACGTGACATAGGACGTGTGAACGTGTTTATGTGTCCGTCACCGTGTGAGCGTGTGAAAGTGCACATCTATCCGTGAACGTGTTAACGTGTGCATCTGTCTGGGAACGTGACCGTGAACGTTTGATAATGTGCACCTGGTTCTAAACATGTGAATGTGTGAACGTGTGCATCTGTCTTTGAACGTGACAGTTAACGTGTAAACGTGTGTATATGTCCTTGAACTAGTAAACATGTAAACGTGTTCGTGAACACTTTGAACGTGTGAACGTGTAAACGTGACAGTGATCGTGTGCGTGTGTATCTGTCCGTTAATGTGTGTTACGTATATGAGCGACATATTTTCTTCCGTTGTATAAATTACTCAAATCTTCTAAAAATACTCATTTTTTCCAAAAACAACCACTAATCTTTGTAATTGTTGGGTACGATGAGAGTTACTGAGTGAGCACTGTCACCATAAATTTGTCGCCGCTCGAGAACTTTTAATTTAGAAACATTAAATTGTATCCAATTGGAAACATTATACTTTTTCAATTATTGTAATTAAAACAAACTTTTGTAGGAGAACGTTTCGCTACATTATCGGGAAAAGGTCTGCCATTTATGGGGAAACAACACGTTAAAAAATTTCCTAAAGTTTATGATGAACATGTAGATCACATTCTTCTAATTCAGAAAATTATGCCATTTTTAATTTTCGAGCAAAAATGACTGAGATATGAGCGTTTTGGCGTAATTATCGATTGACTGCGGGCGCGCACCCTGGCGTCTCTTAATTTCGCGCGTTCTCTCGGCTTTCTCTGCCGTGTAACTCTTTGCATTGCATTGCGAAGTTTTTGGAAAATGTTTTAAAATTCAATTTTAGGGGTACTTTTCCTTGAAAATGTCATTTTTTTGCTGCAACGCGGCTGCGCAGTGAATCGGATTGAGCAATCAAAACGCCAGAACTGATCTCGGTTTTGAAATTGAAGTTGAAACATCGTTTTTCAAACAAACAAATCACTTTTTGTCTACTTCCGTCAGAGACAATGTAGAAACCAGTACAAAAGTGTCGCTATGGAGAAGTGTAGTTGTGTAGCGAGTTTAATTTGAAATACATTTTTCGTATTTTCCTGGACATAGAACTCTGAAGATATTTTTATCGGCACAGAGGCAGGATTCTATTTACTACGAAAACAAACACATGGGAAATGGCGGGGAATGGAATCCGACACCGTTTGTGTTCGAGGGAGGCGTCCGCGCATTAGCAAACGGCGCCCGGTTAGCTCAGTCGGTAGAGCACCAGACTCTTAATCTGGCTGTCGCGGGTTCGAGCCCCGCATCGGGCTTACTTTTTGCTTTTGCTGTGAAATATGCTAAATTCTGTTCTACGTCAATTTGCGTTGTCTAATTAACGGTTTTCATTCGTTTTTCAGTCATTCGCAGCATTCTCCTTCCTCCGTGCGGTCATCCGCCGACCACACTCTTCCATGTCTTCAAAACCGCCAGAAATCAACATCGAAGACTTGGCAAAACTGGTCAAATTCAACGACATTCTCCAGAAGAGGATTGATGGAGACTATGACTACCTGGGAGAGGGCCGCAACTCCTCCGCCGTGTCAGTTTCGTCGTAAGTTCTTGAAAATTTAATGAAAAATTGGTGTTTCAGGGAGGATTCACGGGTGAAGACCGGTTGCACAGGGAGGAAAGCCCTATCGAACAGCAAGGCGAAGAGTATGGACAGGGTTACGACAAAATCGGTGGAGAAGACGCAACAGGGCACGTGCAAGTCAGTGCGGATGAAGCCACAGAAGGCTCCTGTGGTCAGGCAACCGAGGAAGGCCCCTGTGGTGGTCAAGAGGAAGTCGCCTGCAGTCATCAAAGTTCAGGTTAGGATTGGTTTTAACGTAGATTTTCAACTTAAAACCGGACATCGATTGTCATATTTGCCGACAAAGCTAAACCGAAATACAGTGCAGAAGTTGTGATGTTACTTTTGCAAGGAATTGTCAGGGCCAATCCATGGGGAATGTACATGTGTTATGTACCATTCGGTAGCTCAAATCGTAAAAATATATATGTAGCCGTCCAAATCAGCTGAACGATCTTATGAGCCTTCAAAGTTTGGCACTCAAGCGCGCGCGGCAGAAATGAGCGCCCACTGCCGCTGGTATCAGTTGGCGCAGCGCCAGTGTTCCGAACTGTTCCGCTAACGACCCCGTGTTCGATTCCCTTCTAGATTATTGCGTTATATAGGTTGCTCAGTCAATGTCTGCAGCAAAATAGGCAATTTTCATTAATCCTTAATGCTTATCTTCGCTTTCGTGAACTTTATGCATTTAGCCTGATCGGAAGGAGCTTGAATCTCAGTATTTACACTGCAGACCACCCAGTTGATTATAAACTACTGGTATTTCGGTTATCCGATTCACCCATTTTAAGCTAAAGAGCCGAATGTTTGGTCTAACTTTCACCATCGACTACCCAGATTGTTAGTGACCACATGTGCCATTTTGATGATAAACTGGGTGATCTCCGACAAGCTGGGTGGTATTCGGACCACCCAACCTGTCTGAGACCACCCAGTTCACGGGCCACTCATATATCGATTTGCGAGATGAGCTGGGAAAATGGACCACACAGTTCAAGCTAAACATCCTTTGTCTAGCCTTTGGGGCCTGTGGGCTGTTTGGGACCACCCGGGTTGTCTGAGACCACCACTTTGTCATGAGTTATTTGGGTACCAATCTAATAACTCCCCATACTGGAAATTTGGATATCATTTCAATAAAAGCGTGTGTCTCGATTTTTCTGAAAAACTTCTACTTTCGTGTAGAAGTCGGAATTTTAATTCAGTCGTCCTTCTCGCCAGCCGATCGAGGCGAGTCCTATACTTTTTTGATAGATAATTTATTCCGAGCAGAGCATAAAAGTCATAATTTTTTCAACAGTGCTAGTTTTCGAGTATTGAGATCGATTTTCTCTGCGTTCTTAACGCGCTGCCGCCAGGCGCTATTCTGCAAAGCCCGCGCCCGGCAGCCGCAATGTGGTCTAGCGGCAACGTTCTCGCTTCGTAAGCTGGAGGTCCCTGGTTCGATTCCCTACCGCTGCAAACTTTTTGCTTTTTATAAGAATGGTAGCATTTCATATGAGAATCTTTCTAAAATCTGGCAAATTTCATTTAGAAAAGCCCCTCTTACGAAATGACAGCAACCCCTCGCAAGTCTAGCAAGTCTCCCGCCAAGTCTCCCGCCAGTCCTTACACTAGTGACTCCGTCCCCACCCCAGGCCACCGTACTCCAAGATCTTGTAAGCTCTTTTAATAGCTTTAAAAACATAAGGTTCAGCTAGTGCGAGTGTTCCAAAACCGAAAAACTCAAAGGAGGTGCCTCAGTCGGCTGAGGTAACCGAAGAAGAGGAGTGCTGCTGCTGCTTCCTCTGCTGGTGCTGGTGTTGCTGTCCGAAATAGAGAAAATTTCGACTGGAGAAGAAGAAAAGTAATATCTGATAAATATTTTGCGAACTGGGTTCTTTTATCTCTTTTCTAAGCGTTATTGTGATTTTCCAACCTTTCTCTGTCGAAAGCGATGGCCGGGGGGATTATGAGGGCCGTCGTCGCCCTCGGCGCTCTCAAGCCAACCAGTTACGATCATCCCGTTGCCGCCGGCTGGCCACCATCACTCTCTTTAAACTCTTTCTATCTACTTTTTAAAACAAAGAAATCAAGAAAACTCGTTTAAAACCCATTTTTTGTAATTTCGTTTTGCTTTTCTCGTAAAAAAGCATGTAACACGAGGAGAGGCTTAGCTTTCCCAAAAAAAAAAAAGTAGAATTCAAAGTGTAGAATTTCGAAATACATACAAAAATGTTAAAGAAACTGTTTTCTACTTTTCAACCAGTTTTAAAGTTGGAAAATACATTTTGAAGCATTGTACAGCAAGGCTTCTTGTGTTTTCTTAATGATATTCGTAGTTTAACGACCAATTTACAAAAAAAAATTAAAGTCCATTAAAAGAGCCGTAAAAATAGAGCCGTAGAGGCACTTTGTCGATTTCTGGTAAAAAAAAAAATGGGACGCGGGCGGCTGCGGCGCGTGCTCAACAGCTTTATGATCGCAAAGCGCGCAATGGGAGCGTGACTAAAAGAGACTTTTTAGAAATTTAAAAGTTAAATAATGTAAATTGTCAATAAAAATAGTATAAAACAAAGAATTGCTGGGGAAAAACACTATTTCTAAGTATGTCTTGGGCGTGTACTTTTTCATGTAATTTTGTTGCAAAATTGTGTTAAAAGTGCGGTAGTTACAGTCAAAGATAATTTTTGAAACTTCAGAAATAGATTTAAAGAACAATTAATGGAAATCTTACAAAACTGATGAAAAGTAAAATGTAAGCCCGATGCGGGGCTCGAACCCGCGACAGCCAGATTAAGAGTCTGGTGCTCTACCGACTGAGCTAACCGGGCGCCACCTGGTTTTGGTGGCGCGTCGTTTATCAACCAGGCGCTTGTTACACTGAGAACGTTCTCGCCCCTCTCTCTCTCTTTCTCTCTCCATCTCTCTCTCTCTCTAATTTGAAGGTCACCACCCACCTCGTTCCCTTCTCCTTCCCTATTCTCAAGCCATTCCCACCTCGTTTATTACAAAACCTCCCTTCCCTTCGGCACTCCCATTGCCATCCCATAAAAGGCAAAGAACCTTTCTTGCACATTCCTCAACTACTACTGTCCAACCAGCCGTCAATCTGATCGCCGCTTAGTCATCTCTTCCTCCCCTCCACAGCCACACCCGGTTCCGCCACGCCCGCGAGGCGGTGGCTTTTCCTCTTCTGGGAGGAGGAGCATCCACGCGGAAGAGAGAATTCTATTCACTACACTCTATTTTGTATTTTAATTTAATTTTAAGTGATTAATTGTGATGACATTGGAATCCATCTTTTGAAATCGTATCTCCGGCGGAGGAGAACCGATTCGGCTTTTTGTCTCCGTCGGCGCGAGCCTCTTAGCCTCCGATTGATTTGCATGAAAAGCGAGTTTCTTTAGGAAGAGAACAATAGGAAATTGATGTTTTTGACCGTTTTGAGAGAAATTGAGTCGATTCTTATTGAGGAGATCAGTGATCATGGAGAGAAAGAGGGAAAGAGTGAGTGAGTGAGGGAGTGAGTGAGTGAGTGAGTGAGTGAGGGAGTGAGTGAGTGAGTGAGTGAGTGAGTGAGTGAGTGAGTGAGTGAGTGAGTGAGTGAGTGAGTGAGTGAGTGAGTGAGTGAGTGAGTGAGTGAGTGAGTGAGTGAGTGAGTGAGTGAGTGAGTGAGTGAGTGAGTGAGTGAGTGAGTGAGTGAGTGAGTGAGTGAGTGAGTGAGTGAGTGAGTGAGTGAGTGAGTGAGTGAGTGAGTGAGTGAGTGAGTGAGTGAGTGAGTGAGGGAGTGAGTGAGTGAGTGAGTGAGTGAGGGAGTGAGTGAGTGAGTGAGTGAGTGAGTGAGTGAGTGAGTGAGTGAGTGAGTGAGTGAGTGAGTGAGTGAGTGAGTGAGTGAGTGAGTGAGTGAGTGAGTGAGTGAGTGAGTGAGTGAGTGAGTGAGTGAGTGAGTGAGTGAGTGAGTGAGTGAGTGAGTGAGTGAGTGAGTGAGTGAGTGAGTGAGTGAGTGAGTGAGTGAGTGAGTGAGTGAGTGAGTGAGTGAGTGAGTGAGTGAGTGAGTGAGTGAGTGAGTGAGTGAGTGAGTGAGTGAGTGAGTGAGTGAGTGAGTGAGTGAGTGAGTGAGTGAGTGAGTGAGTGAGTGAGTGAGTGAGTGAGTGAGTGAGTGAGTGAGTGAGTGAGTGAGTGAGTGAGTGAGTGAGTGAGTGAGTGAGTGAGTGAGTGAGTGAGTGAGTGAGTGAGTGAGTGAGTGAGTGAGTGAGTGAGTGAGTGAGTGAGTGAGTGAGTGAGTGAGTGAGTGAGTGAGTGAGTGAGTGAGTGAGTAAGTGAGTGAGTGAGTGAGTGAGTGAGTGAGTGAGTGAGTAGGTGAGTGAGTGAGTGAGTGAGTGAGTGAGTGAGTGAGTGAGTGAGTGAGTGAGTGAGTGAGTGAGTGAGTGAGTGAGTAGGTGAGTGATTGAGTGAGTGAGTAGGTGAGTGAGTGAGTGAGTGAGTGAGGCGTCTCACTCTTTCCCAACCCTTGTCCGTTAATGTCTTCCCGAATGGCATTATCTCTCCTTTCCCTCCCGGAACCCGTTCGCCTTCCCCGCCCGAGGCAAAGTGCGCGAGAGGATCGTCGTCGCTTCGTGTTCCCACCTCAATGTCACCCGCGGCGACCTTCCATTTTCCTGCGATCTCTCATTTTCGCACGCTCTATGTCTCCCTCATTATTTGGGACATCCACCTCAGCAATATACACACTCACTTCCGCTGCAGCAGTTCGAAATGATCCCGTTTCTCTCGATGCGCCTAAGTGAGGTTGCGAAAGGAAAGGGATGCCTCACTTTCTCTCTCATTCTCACAATCTCTTAATAACGCTCAAACCAATAAAAGCAAAACGTAAGCCCGATGCGCGGCTCGAACCCGCGACAGCCAGATTAAGAGTCTGGTGCTCTACCGACTGAGCTAACCGGGCGCCGCCCGATGGTTGTGGCAGCGCCTACATCACCATTGCCCGGTGTTTTACACGCTTTCGAATCGTCTCACTCTCTGTTTCTCTCAATCTCTCACTCTCGTCCAGTGAAACCTACCCGAACACACTTAATTAGCGAAAGTCAGGTATGAAGAGCGGTTCCCGGCCGAGTGTTTTCGTCGCCGGCCACCACTTGTGCCCTCAGGCAAGTAACTGCGGCCACTTCGTGACTGCCGCAGACCGTCCTCAGACCGGCTGATCCTTTCTCCCACACTTCCCTATCTTTTCCCCTCCTTCTGTAGCCTCAGGGCATAATTTAAACCCCAAAATAGTCTCGTTGTGCCACCCGTGTCGACCACCCTTGCGAAAACGCCGTATTTCACTTCCAACTTTCCCGCGACTCGAGTAACCTGATCGATTGGGGCCGATTGAAATCCTAACGAATCTTTCCCTTCCTTTTCGACTTTCTCTCGGCTTTTACGACGGGAGGCACACGGTTTTCTGGCGCCATCGCTGATTATCCGAGGCCTCCCGCGGTTTACGGCCGACGGCGTGACCGCCACCGCCCTCTTTGAGTTATGCTCTGGAAATCATAATCACCGGTCATCCTGTCCATTGCTCTTCCGAAGAAGCCCCTCACTTTAGTTACGTCTGACCACTTTCTTTTGCTGCCAAGTGATAAATGGCGCGGCACGCTCATATGTCGGCGCCCGGTTAGCTCAGTCGGTAGAGCACCAGACTCTTAATCTGGCTGTCGCGGGTTCGAGTCCCGCATCGTGCTTACATTTTGCTTTTGTAGTTCTTACTGCAAATATAGTTTTTTAAGTAACTCAAAATTGTGTATTTCTTTGTTCTTTTATAAAATGCGTTAAAATACGTTAAAATATCAGCTTTCTTTCCGGTCTTTAACATGTATTTTTCATTTTGTTCTCAACCTTGATTTCCTCTAGCAAAACCCATGTAAGGCATTCCTAATCCTCACCCGTTCCCGTGCCTTTGCTCTCAAACGCCAGACAAAGGCCATGTATCGCAATGAGGCGCAATTACAGTCGCACCTGCCGGCACACGGTGTGTCGGCTCATTCGAATGACAAAAGACCCGCGGGTCAGGTCAGCGCCGGTCACCAGCTGTCTTCACACATTGTTTCATGTTTTATTGGTCATTAAAAACTGCATATCGTTAAAAATCTCTTTAAACGTTAAAATCAACATTTTACATCTTAAAAACAAAAGCAAAAATGTTCCGACCACGGCAGGATTCGAACCTACAATCTTCTGCTCCGTAGGCAGACGCGTTATCCATTGCGCCACGCGGCCACGCAGGCTTGCGTAACTTGGCGCGACAAATGCTGATGTGACAGCGCCCGTTCACTCCTGCCCAAGAAATCCTTGTTTTCTAACGCTGGAATAGAGTCATTCGACATCTTCATAGTTAAATTTTGCCGCCATCTTTTCGAAAAAATGAATTTTCTTCCCTATTGGCCCCCAAAAACACCCAATCACCCCCCGTCTTCCGCCTCTTTTCGCATGTTCTTCTGCTTCTTCTCGCCTCGGCAGTCGTTGTCATTCATTCCCATCATCCACAAACACGTCTGTCGGTCTCTTTTTGGCTAATGTTTTGCGTGTCCCGTCCCGTGTCATTAGCCGGTCCCGCCTTGCCACAGGGCGTCGTCCATTCGTCAGCCGAGACGTTTCCCAATGCCACACACGGCATGTATCCACAAAACCAGACATTCTTCGCACATTATGTAGTTTTCAGTAAGATCAATAAGCATTATCGATTAACAGTAATCAAATGTTCTTGGATATCACTACTTTTTTCTACAACAAACTGCTCTGAAGAGTCCATCTAGCTTAATTTTAATGGCGCATGAAATATAGAAACTCGGCCTTGACCACCTAGATCATGTTAGAGACAAAACCAAAACTGGAGTTTAGCCAAACCCCACCCCATTTTGTGAATTTGGACTAAGCAAAACCCCTGAGTGTGCGTTTGGCAAATTGTCAGATGCTTTTCGTCGTGGAAGCCCCAATTCTTGCTCTCGAGTCTCTCGAGCTCCTCCAAACAATAAGATGGGGATAGCTAAGAGTCAAGCCCACACGACCAAGGTTCGATCCCGTTCGCAGCACTCTGTTCCTGGCCGGCACTTTTCTCGGTCCAGCTCGCTCTGGCCCGTCTCATTAGCTAAGTGAACGAAATTCCGCCAAACACCTGCATGCTGCGGCCAATTGCAAGCGTGCGCGTCTCTCTATCTCTAAGTCTCTCTCTCCCTCTCTCTCTCCTCGGACGTTTTGGCTCCCGGATCTTTTTTGTGGGTGGGCGTGGCATAGTTATGCGCTTAGCGGCGCGTGCGTTTTGGGCCGCGTTGCGCCCGCGTCAGCGCCGCCACACGCCCGCGTAGAATCTGCGAGAAAATGATAGACACCTGTTAGTTACAGCCCGGCCCGCACATTTTTGGCCCGCTCCGGGTCCCGCCTCTCGAGATCTTTGGTGAGCGAATGCCGCCAAAATCCCCCACATGCCGCGGCAAATTGTGAAAAAATCGGTACTCGACAGTCCCCCTCGGCAGACAGTACCTCCCCCAGATCAATCATCGGCTCACTTAATTGTTCGTGTGCTATTTTGCGGAAAATCACTCCCGCATATGGCTTCAATGGGTAAGTGCGCCCGGTAATTCCGCGTGCAAGGTCAAGCCCCACTTCTCTTCTGTCCACACTCTGTCAAAAATGATGTCATGCAATCCACCCAATTGTGCACTTTTGAAAAAAACTGATTTTGAAACAAAAAATTTCAAAATTGATTTTTTTTTTTATCAAACACACTTACTTTTGCTTTTTGGCGCGACATACGGCCCCACCGCCTCCTGGTCCTCGCGTAAACGCGCCGCGCCCCATTGCTAATTTGGGCACCAATTTGCATTTTCCTCAGTTTTCGCGTCTGATTAGCAAAAACAGCTGTGCGAAGACCCCCGCCGGTAGGAAAACCAGTCAAATGGCACTTTCTGCCAGCGACAGCCCCAATTTCGGCACTTTGCCCGTCTCAACGACCAGCCATTGTTCGGAAATTGGCAATTTGCCAATTCTGGGGGAATTAGGGGGTGAGAATAGAAAACCGTTACTTTTATCTCTCTCTCTCTCTCTCTCTCTCTCTCTCTCTCTCTCTCTCTCTCTCTCTCTCTGAGGCGGACCTATCATTTTCCGGCTGCAGCTCTAGAATCCCTCTTCATGAGAAGAACAACCGCCTTTGTTTGTCTCTATATCTCTTGTCTCATGTATTTGAGGGTAATTATGTCCATTATGACTCTGTTTGCCCTGGGTTTATCCGGCTGGCCGCCGTTGACCTTTGAGGAGACCGGTCAGGGCCAAGTCCGCCTCCATCCTCAATTAGCATAAAGTTCGCCTCATTCGAGACCGTTATTTTAGCTAATTTTGTTGTTTTAAACGGGATTTTCACACTTTTTCACAGTTTGTACATTTAGAAACACACACTCACACACTCACACACTCACACACTCACACACTCACACACTCACACACTCACACACTCACACACTCACACACTCACACACTCACACACTCACACACTCACACACTCACACACTCACACACTCACACACTCACACACTCACACACTCACACTCCTTTTTCATCCCTCAGTCACTCACCATTTTTCGAAAGTGGCATCGGTTTTCAGTTCCTAACCGGACTCCATTTCACTCTCCTATTCCCATTTGAACGCCTCGTTCCTTCTTCGTCGCCCTTGAGATTATTAGCGTTCGATCTTTCTTTTTCCTCTGCGGTCTCGATTCCCAGAGACGAAAGAAGCAAAAGAGGCCTTGGCGGCACCGTGTTGCCAATTTATTCTCAGAAATTGAGGTCGTTTCAGAAAAAAGTTGTTAGAAATTGAGAATTTTTAGTTTTCTCCTCTTTCCTCTCTGTAAGAGTGAAACTCTTCACTTACTTACTTACTCACGCACTCAATCAAAAGCAGACGGCGATATGGTGCTTCCCCTATCACTCACTCAGAAGTGTACGACGACATGGTGCATCACTAAGTATCTCTCTCTTCCATTGGAATCCCCAGAATCCCACCTTTTCCTCCATTTCTCGGATCTGATTTTCGCCTCGTCATAAATCTGGCGCTTGTTATTGGCAGCCTGTAGATGGCGTGCTAGGATAACATGCGCTGACCCTCTTCGATCCGATCTCGCCGCCCCTCTTCCCTGTTATTCCGGATTTCCACCAGGAAAACCTCTTGTCCACATTCTAAAAACCCTTGCTTCTAATTTACGATCATCGATTTTCGATTAAAATTTTTGAAAAAGTGAGCGGGCTCGAACCCGTGACTAAAAGTACTGTAACAAGAGCTAAAACCCACTGAGCCATCCCTCTTTCGTGTTGAAATCTTACCACCGGATCCGAATTCATTATTAGTGAAAACACGGCAATTTTCATGTCTTTTTCGGCGTTTCTGCCGTTTCCGCTGACGGGATAATGAAGGAGGACGATGCGCGACGCGCCGGTTTTCGACATTTTCCTCATTTACCACAGCTGGGACTAATTTAGACACTCATTCTTTATTAATTTCACGAATTTAAGGCATTTTTTATATTTCCGCTCCATTTTATTGATTTTATGGCATTTTTGGTGGTAGCGGTTGTCTTGGGGCACTCGGAGCCGCGATATGTTTATGCGTTTAATGGCGCAACAGCAAATCCTTCTTTTACAATTCTATCGTCAATTTTACGTCTCCAGTTCGAATCCCCACCAATGCCAATCTTTTTTGCTTGCCTTAATCGTCCATTCTCCCAGTGAGAAATTGTTTGAGACCGTCGCTTTCTCAACAAACAATTACAAGGCGAAACCAGCCACCTCCCCCAGGAGGTCACTTTTTTGTGAGGGCGCCTATTGGCAGACACCGCTTACTTTCAAGGTTAAACAAACCTCTTATTGGGGAGAAGAGGAAGACGGCGGAGGATTTCGCGCCGTAGCACTCATGCTGACCTGAGAAACACAATACACGGGTGGTGTTTGGCAGCGAGGTGACACATGACGACCCCCACTGACCCTTTGAGACAGCCGGTGAGGGGAGAGGGAAGAAAAAGGGATGGAAGAGAGAGAGATAGAGAGAGAGAGAGAGATTGCCGAAGGGATGTGTAACAATTCCCTGCCTGCCTTGATAAAGGACGCGCCACATTCAGCTATTGCCGCCCGGTTAGCTCAGTCGGTAGAGCACCAGACTCTTAATCTGGCTGTCGCGAGTTCGAGCCCCGCATCGGGCTTACGTTTTTCTTTTGTTCTATTAACACGTTTGTTTACTCTCTCATTTGCGTAAATAACGCCATTTCACGTAAACTTTTCAGAAATGAGGATATGGCCATTGTTGCTGGCGTTGCCGGCGGCCGTCCTCTCCATGCGTGTGGATCCCGAACGCATCGCTGCTCGTCTTCGAATCGAAGGGGAGGATATTAAAAGCAGAATTGGAAGAGGGCGAAGACAGTCTCCTCTAACCAAGGAAATTAGCATTCAAGTGAGTTCGATTTCAATTTCCCTTGAAAATAGGGATATTTCTCTGAGAGTCTGTAAACTGCGCCACCGCACTGTCAGCGCCTTAGAGTATTCATTGAGATCGCTGCAGGACCCAAATAAGCCCAAAAAATCGGTTGCAATCGCTGCAGGGCCCAAAACTCCTTTAAGTAAAATCACCGAAAGCTCCATTTTTCTTCCTGAAAAACGCAATTTTCCAGGGAAAATTTAACCTTTTTCGCTATTTCTGCGAAGTTTATGTGCTAGGGAGTGATTCTGGTCGAAAAATCGGAATACGTTCCCAAGATCCATAGAATTTCCCATTTTCCACCTATTTTTCCGTGTCGTGCAAACAGCCTCGACGCCTCCAGGGCGTCCTCGTTCCGCCGCCGGCCGGGACACGATCCGCCGTGCGAGATAAGCCGACTCGGAAGCCCCGGCTGGTTCCGAGGAGGCCCTGTAATTCGCAAAGCACGCATTGCGGTCACGTATACCAGTCTCCAGGATCAGATTACGGTATTATACAGGGATTCGGGAAAGCTGAATGCGCGATATGATCTGCAAATTCTGGCGCGAGGCGAAGGGGTAAATTCAGTTCCCATAAAATTAGTACAGCTTTGCTTGAATCCAAATGACAAAGGAATACAAAATTACGGTAAAAACAAAAAGGCAAAACGATTCGATCAGGATGAGATTCGAACTCACGCGGGGAAACCCCAATGGATTAGCAGTCCATCGCCTTAACCACTCGGCCACCTGATCCCTGTTACCAGGCGGCAGCGCGCTTTTCATAACACGGCGCCAACGGTAAAAGCGGCTATAAAACGCTTTTTTGTTGGCCAAGTGCAACCATCCCACCAATAAAGCCACGTATTCTCAGTTTCGGTTCCAATTTGCATTTAGGTAACTGCCCCTCTCTTCTCCAGTCGACTATTCGAATACGGTAAAGACGTGGGAGACACGGAGGTCCCTCAGTCATTGGATGTTGGCAAGAAAGTGGGTTTTCTAACGAATTTACCCTTAAAATCGGTTTAGGTTGATCTTACCCAGCCAATTAGCTTCTATGGCAGTGATTACAACACAGTCTACGTTCTTTCAAACGGAGGAATTGGGTTTGAGCCCAACTCTCGCTCCTACAAGCCTGGACTTCTACCATCTAGTGAGTTTTGAAATAAGTTTGACTTTTCAGGTCAATCACGTGAAAAACTTAAATTTCCACTGAAATTGTGCTTTTTCAGCTTCGAAGATGATCGCTCCCTTCTGGAACAGGAATGATCTGAGGAACGGAGGACACGTCTACTACAGAGTTGTGAAAAGTGGGTGAAAAAAGGGATTCAAAGTGAAAAAGGGATAATTCGCAGTTTTTAATGAAGTTAGAGTAATTGCAAGCATAAAAGCAAAAGATTTCCGTCGAGCCGGATTCGAACCAGCGACCTAAGGATAGCTGACAGATCTACAGTCCTCCGCTCTACCAACTGAGCTATCGACGGTCGGCTCCAGTTAGCGCGCCTGCCTTGATAAAGCCTGGAATTATAGCCCCTTCAATGGCTCCAATCGATTCTGCTAAAAAAACGTGTCCATTTTCAGAGGGACGGGTCCTGGAACGAGGAGCCAGTGAGATCAACTACCAGTACGGCGGCAACCGAGTGAAGGTCCACATGGCTCTCGTTGTCACCTGGGACAAGATGCAGCCCTTGGGATCTGATGCACTCCCAGAAGACGTTGGTTGACCAAATTTCTTCGCGAACCATTGATTTAGAACACGAACACATTCCAAGCAGCTATTTTCATCACGGATAATGGAACTTTTGCGAACTTCATCTACAACAACATCGGATGGACGCAGGGAGCTGAGGTAAGAATGGGATTAGAGAGGGTTTTCGACTGGAAGCTAGTGGCGTTTGACCGTGTCTGCTGTGGCTGATGTGATCGCTGTGGCCTCCATGGTCCCTTAAAACAGCTGTGGCCACTGTTGCCTCCCAGGCTGATGTGGTGTCGGACCAGCTGCGACCGCTATGAATCCTGTCGCCTCTGAGAACGTGATGTCCCTGTTGCGGCTGTTGTGGCCGCTCTGTACACTGTGGCCTCCCTAAACTAGCTGTGGCCCCGGTGGCTACTGAGACCGCTGTGGTCCTTAGCGGCGGTTGCTGCGGCCACTGCGGCCTCTGTGGTTGCTCTGTCCTCTGGGAACCCGGAACAGCTGTGGCCTCTGTGACCACTGCGAACATCCAAACAACGATGACCAATGTGACTGCTTGTGGCCCATCTTTTGCAAACTGTAGGCTTTAACAGTGTTTACAATCCCATGGCAAGTGGAGCTTTATGAAAAATTCAAAACACCTGTGGTAGCTGTGGCCTCACGAAGGCCGCCGCAAATTTTCTGTGGTTCAAAATTCGAAATCATAGCGCGAATTTGTGGTAAAAACAAATGTTTGCACTGAAACTATACGTTTCTACATTGTCACCTGTGGCTGCTGTGGCTTTAAGAAAGTCGCACCGTGGCCTCTGTTCTTATCAGCTGTGGGCCAGTCCATATGGCAGCTGTGGCTCCTGTGGTTTCCATGACCACTGCAGTACATGTTGGCGTTATGCGAGTCATAGTCACAGTTGGTGTGGCCGCCGCAGTGGCCACCGTGGCATCAGTAAGTAAGAGCTGTGGCCTCAATCAGGCAGCTGTG
This sequence comes from Oscheius myriophilus, assembly GCA_964057215.1. Taxonomy (NCBI): domain Eukaryota; kingdom Metazoa; phylum Nematoda; class Chromadorea; order Rhabditida; family Rhabditidae; genus Oscheius; species Oscheius myriophilus. The sequence goes on along the minus strand of OZ059904.1, from coordinate 19,963,881 downwards.
GCTTCTGTGGCCGCTGTGGTAGTTGTGGCCTCACGAAGGCTGAGCTGTAGCGACGAATTTCATTTGTGGTCAAAGTGGATAACATAGCGCAAATCTGTGGTGAACAAGTAGTGGCACTGGAACTATACAATGCTGCATTGTCAGCTGTGGCAGCTGTGGCTTTAGGAACCACACGCTGTGGCCTTGATAATAACGCCCCGGCCGATAAGGATACACCCACTGTGGCGGCTGTGGCTTTGATCTTCACGAGCTGCGGCCCAATCAAGGCTGATGTGTTCGCACTGGCTCTCTGACCTTTATGGCAGCTGTGGCCTCGATTGGCACGCGCTGTGGTCCAATCGAGGCAGATATACCCGCTGTGGCACCTGTGGTCTTTATATTCATGTGCAGTGGCCCTATTAATACAGATTTGCCTGGTATGACCCTGTGGCAGTTGTGGCATCAGTAAGCGCGCACTGTGGCCTCGCTCTTGGCCGCAGCATTGACCGCTGTGGCAGCTGTGGCCTCTCAAACCATTCCCCATTTCAGGCCGGATTCAATCAAGGCGACGGCACGAGTCACTTCGCGCTGCCCACTTCCGGAACTGGCAACATCATGTACCTGGAGGAGAACGGCAACACCGGAATCCCTGGAGAGTGGATCTTTGAACTTGGAGCCAGTCGGGTGGTCCGATGCAAAGCCGGCTGGAAAGGAGAGACCTGTGATCAACGTTAGTTACAAGAACAAATTTCAAAACCAACCGCTCTTCAGAATGCGCCGCCGGGGAATGGGGAACTGACTGTGCTGGCTGCTGTCATTGTGCTAATGGAGGCACGTGTAACAACGTGACTGGAGAGTGCGCAGCCGGCTGTTCCGAGTGTTGGACTGGTGCCAGCTGCCAGACGAAAAAGGAGAATTGCAAAGGAGGCAAAACAACCACTCAATGTGCTGCTAATGCCATTTCTTTCTCGGAGAATGACAGATGTGGAGAGCCGGTTCAACGGTGTCAATGCTTGGCTGGGTTCAAGGGAGACGGACTCAAAGGGTGCCATGGTATGTCTCACTAGAGTCTCTCTGTCTCTGTCTCTGTCTCTGTCTCTGTCTCTGTCTCTGTCTCTGTCTCTGTCTCTGTCTCTGTCTCTGTCTCTGTCTCTGTCTCTGTCTCTGTCTCTGTCTCTGTCTCTGTCTCTGTCTCTGTCTCTGTCTCTGTCTCTGTCTCTGTCTCTGTCTCTGTCTCTGTCTCTGTCTCTGTCTCTGTCTCTGTCTCTGTCTCTGTCTCTGTCTCTGTCTCTGTCTCTGTCTCTGTCTCTGTCTCTGTCTCTGTCTCTGTCTCTGTCTCTGTCTCTGTCTCTGTCTCTCTCCCCCTCTCTCTAACTAAACTTCTCTCTCCAGACATCGATGAGTGCCGCCAACCTGGCATATGCCACCCCCAAGCCACTTGCACCAACACCCCTGGCCACTACTTCTGCCAATGTAAAGCAGGTCTCCAAGGTATTTTCTTTTGTAAACTTTTAAATAAAGTAAATTTAAAGGAGACGGAGTAAAGGAGTGCTCCACCTCTTTCCTCTATTCTTCCGAAGGCCACCAGGCCCTTCCCAAGAGCAAAAACTCCAAAGTGACTTGGCAGTTGAGAAATCCTCTGAAAGTTATGGGACAAGTTAGGGACAAACTTACGGTAACTTAGCAGATATACGGTAGCGATTATCGATTTTGTAGATCACAACTTCCGGCCTGATCGCTCTCAATGACGTCATCGATGTTAGCGCCACCCGTCTGGATGACACCCACATGACCGGCGTTGCTCCATTTTTCGCCCCAATCGATATCAGCGCCAGTGGCCAGGTTACTGTAGCCGAGATCACAGGTATCGATCGATATTGATTGATTGGGAAATTATCGATTTTCCAGAGAATGACGTATTGTCCAGGGCTAAGAGGGAGATTGAACAGCAGTATGGAACCGTTTTCCAACCGAAGAGCATGGTTGTGGTGACTTATTCCAATGTCTCGGATGGAAATAGCCAAGTGAGAAAATCAATCGATAAATCGACCGGGTAATCAATAATTTTAGAAGGGAAACACCTTTCAAACTGCTTTCATTGGAGGAATCGATGGGAACAAGGAACAGACGACTTTTGTGCAACTTTTGTATAAAGACATGCCATGGGCAGATAAGGCAGAGGTTTGGAAAGTTGAATTCGGAAAATCGATAATTTAAATTCAGGCTGGAATCATGACAAATGAGGTCTCATCATCGGTAGCGTTGCCTGGATCTGGAACCGAAGGGCTTTCCCAATTGCCTCAGCTTTCGAATGTGGGACATCCGGGACTATGGATGTACAGAATTGGTAAGAGAGAGAGAGAGAGAGAGAGAGAGAGAGAGAGAGAGAGAGAGAGGATTCCAAAGTGTGTAATACGCAGTGCCGTGGTGATAAGGGCGCCGCCACAAACACTGAGCGCCGCCCGGTTAGCTCAGTCGGTAGAGCACCAGACTCTTAATCTGGCTGTCGCGGGTTCGAGCCCCGCATCGGGCTTAATTTTTGCTTTTGACCATTTTATTTCTAATTTCTCTATTTTATTTGAATTGGAAACTATTTCTTTTTTTAGATGAGTCTACGGTCCAGCCCTGTCCCCAAGACGATCGCCAACCTCCCTACTGTGACCAACCATCTTCCCAAAGTACGTTTTTTCCTGTGATGATTTCGTTCCAAAGCTGGGAATTCTACTTTTAACGGTATGCTGCTAATTTCAAAAAGGGAAATAGCTCAATTTGACGCGGTTTCTATGCGTCTCTTCATTCAGCATGCGCGCTCTTTATTGGGTCCCGCAGCGATGGCCGTGATTGGCGCGCCTGGGTAGATCAGGGTCATCGCGGCGGAACCCAGTTCCCCAAAATTCATCAAAGAACCATTAAGCTTCTAAAGTTGATGATTCTTTTGTAAACTTGTTCGTTTTCAGAAGACAGACAAAACCTGAACAAGAAATCAGAAGACCTCCGTCTCGGAGTTGCGGTCGAAGGTCCTAGGACCATCATCCCCACCCTCGATAATGGCCAAACCCCTCGCAGACCCACGGAGGAAAGGAGGCCCACTTTCACCTCAGCTTCTCCCAGACCTGCGACGACCTCCCGGCCCCGTCCCCGCTTCGAAAGTACTCCTCACAGACCTCTTGTCTCTTTGGGACTGGATGACTTTGAAGTGGACCCTGACGTTTTTGAAGCTGTCTCTTTCCCTTCTGTTATCACAGTTCAGCCGGAAATTATGCAGAAAGGAAGAAAACTACCCGACTTTACTCAAAGTAGCAGTAGTTCTACAACAACTAGCACTACAACCACTACCACGACGACTACAAAAGCCACCACGACCACGGCGAAGCCTACGACGGAGCCTACGTTCCCAACTTTCGCTGTTGAGCAAGTTGAAACTGTTGCGCCGAAGAAGCAAAACTTTGCTGACTTGGCCGTTCCGGAGAAGACGACGACGAAGGAGGCACCATCGACCACGGAGGAACTGATTCTGGGAGAGGCGGAGGATGCAGTGGAAGAACAGGAGACTACGACTCCGCAGAAGCCGATATTTGTGTTCACGCAGCCGCCCAAGGTGGTGAGTCGAGAGGCAGAGGCAGTTATAGAGGAAGAGGCAGAGGCAGATGCAGAGGCAGAGGCAGAGACAGAGACAGACAGGGAGTGAGTGATTGAATGAATAAGTGAAAGAGATAGAGAGAGATACAGAAATAGAGAGAGATAGAGAAAGAGAGCCTCTCTAACCCAAATCCTTCAGACCACCCGCCCCACTCCCCCTCCCAGTCCTCCCAAACGCCCAGCCAACATCGTCACTGCCCGTACCACCACAGAAGCCTCCCTCGATGACGCAAACCCAGGTACCGTACCCGAAAAATCCATATTATCGATTTCTTTAAAGGACTGGCCGTGATGGTCCCAGCCATAATTGTCCTCATCTGGATGGCCCTTATTGCCGTAATCGTCGTGGTGGTCTGCTGTAGGCGGAGGTTGGCTCCCATTTTCCTGAAAAACTGAAAATTTTCAGAAATACCGCTCACATGAACTCCATTTACGGTCCCACATACGGTGTTAGACCGACTGGTTACGCGCCAAAAGTGAGAAAACCAATTTTTCAACTTGAAACCTCATTTTCAGCGGGGGTCCAAACATTTGGAAGGATCGTACGAAGACCATTTAGAGAAAGCGGCGAGGTTAAGCACAGAAATGGGCGCATACGGACAGGTAGGTAACTTAATCGATATTTCATTTAATCGATAATGGATAATTCAATCAATAATTGGTTGTGGTTTTTGGGTTACGGTATGGGAACTAATGTTTCAGCCCACACGGCTGTCATTGTACGGGTCGTACTGGAATCTTAACAATTCGTCTTCTTCGCCTGGAAGTGGGCCTTCGACAAGGCACAGTCCACCTTTTAACAATCATACGGTAATTAATACAAACTTACATTATTAATTTGTTTTTTTAAATAACTCTGCATCTCTGCCCTTTCTCTGTATCTCTATTTCTCTCTGTCTCTATTTTGTCTCAGTCTCTGTTTCTCTGATCACTCTGCGTGTCTCTCCAAACTCTGCTTCTCTAACCCCAACCTAATACTGCCTCTAATATTCTATTTTACAATACTTCTTTTTATAATCTAACCCTTTCATTTCAGAGATACACATATACGGGCCGTTACTAAACGCCTCCCTCCCTCTTTTTGCCTCTCCTCTGCACTCGTCAGTGCCTCCCGATGCTCATCATTGTTTTCTCTTGTGTATAGCCGTGGGTACACACACCCACCCCACCACCAAAACGGGAATCTCTCAATGTGCGATGTTATGTGATACATAATAGTAAATCGTTTAAACCTATTTGACTTTTTTGTTTGTTAATCTTGTTATGGGACCATCGTCTCAATTCCCTTAAGGCATTAAATGTAAGAACACCAACGTTGGTGTCAATCAAGAGGTCTACTGGATAGTATTAAAGGGGGCTGTCCAAAAACGTGTGGTGATCCAGAAACCTGTCGTCCAGTTATATTTGGTCCATGAAATGTGAGGTCCGGGGATCTGTGACCCGATCTGGGGCCTGTCCTAAAACCCCATGTTCGAAATTTTTAAAAGATTTACGGCTAATGAACACTACTTGCCATAATAGTGACTTCATGATCCCTTCAATCAGCCGCTAAAACCATAAACTTATGTCCAACCAATTTAGAAATCGTACGGTTTTTACGCTACCGTTATTAGAACTTAAAAATTTCAAGGATCACAGATAATCCCACGGACCATAAAAACCATAAATGTGTCTTTCACCGGAAAAAAGAGGCTAAGAACTAATAAAATCAATTGTCAGGAATTGATATACTGCTCGCCAAATCTACTTCGGTAAATATCGCTTCGTAGTAAGCCGTGTACGCAGTGCGGACACGGCTACTTTTCTATGTGCAACATGAAAACATTGGCTCATTTGCAGGTTGTTACAAAGTAGTTTTTACAGGAGCGTGCCCAAGCCCCAGTAAACTACCCTATTATGGAATTTTCCCCAAATATGTAAAGCAAAAGGTCTCTGATAGTCCCATTAACCCCTATTCAAATACAGCGCGAGGCTACGAAGACGTTAAGCCAACAAACGCCATCACTCCGTCGTTCCGAGAATTTAGATACAAAAATGCAAATATTATTAAATGACATATGAGATTGCACCCTAAATGTCCACAAGGTGGAAAGATCGATTGTTTCCTGAGCCTACTGCTCCTTCTTCTCCTCCTCCATGGCCTTCCTCGTCTTCGCCGGCACCTTCTGAAGACACTCGTTGTAGAGGTTGTGCAGGTCAAAGTCCAGGATACAGTTCTCCTAAAAGAAAAATCCCTTTACAAAACATCAAGATTAACTGACCTTGGTGAAAACGAAGGGAATGGCCCTGCGTTTGTCGTTGACCAACGGGCGTCGCGCCACTTCCTTTGCGTCCCTGAATCAGGAGAATTTGAAAAGTTTCAATTAAAAACTGAACCTGAATACACAGACGGTGGGCAGTTGTCTGGAGGTGGGATGGGCGTTGACACGGAAGCGCTCGGCCTCCTTCGGCCAGCGACCCACGTCCAGCTTTCCGAAGCGAAGGTTCGGCAGGGAGAACCTGAAAATATACATGAACAAGCAACCTGTGGGGTTCCGTTTTGGGCATCCACTACCAGTGCCTTGAAAGAGTTTCAAGGGACAGTGTCCAAATATAAAAAAAGGAGAAGGGAGATACGAATCTATAACACTTTGCTGCCTATAGGCTGTACCTGAGCGTTATCCATCACTTTCACATGCCGCAGGCAAGTCATTTGCAGTTAAAGGACTGTCAAACACCATTATCGGAAGGATTTTTCAAAGTTGATACAGTATACAAAGTTCGGCGGAACTGCGTCCATGGCGAATTTTCTGATAGGACCTAGTCCCGCCCTGCACAAAAAACAGCGGGCCGCCGACGCGCCACGCATGCAATGTGTCCCGCCACTTTTCACAGCAACAAAGAAATAAAAAAGTAAACTGGCGAAACCAGTGTAAGGACTACGCATGGTAGTCTAGGTGCACGCGTAGCCCGAAATTTCGTTGTTAGAGGGATTGAAAAGATGTATTTTTACTTTGAAATAGCGTTTTGTCATTTTCCCATTTAGGATGTTTCCAGAATTTAAGGGGGTAGGGGGACCTTTGTCCGGGGAGGGGGGGGGGGGGGTACTTGCAAAAAAAGGGTGCATAATTTTTCAGGGCTTTCCTTGCTTCCTTACATTTTCAACCCCACTCCGCACCGTGTCCAAGTATGGGGTTGACTACAAAATTTCAATTGTTAAGGGTGGTTAGGTGCTACCTTTATAAATCCGACTCGCAGCTTTAAAGACAGCTAGCCAATTTCGAGCCTTGTAAAAGGTGGATACGTCAACAACTGAGTGACACTCTCGCTATATGTTTATCAGCCGGTCATTTTCATTTTTGCTATTTTGGTGATCCCAGAACGAAAACAAACCGTCGTTTTTCGTTAACCGCGCACGAATAGTCTTTTCAACCAGCCCTCATAGGAGAATCAAAAAAAGTTCCGTTGTTGCTGACAACAGTTGCCATTCGGGTGTCACAGAACGATAACTGTCTTTTCATGTTTTAAAATATTTTTCCAAGGCTGTAACGTCAACACAAAAAATGATATGGTATGCCACTCACTTCTCGCTGAGCTCGGAGAAAACGGGATTGACGTGTTTGCAGTCGGGGCTCCAGGTGGCATAGAACATGACCACCCACGAACAGCCGCGATTCGCCGTCAGTTGGTCCTAAACGGAAAATAATAGACTAAATTACCTTAGTAAAGCTTAAAAATGATTAAAACAAGACTCACGTAAAGCTCAGCTCCTTGGAAGTAGGTAATCTTCTCCGGTCCGTTGTAGAGCGGCTCAGGAACGACGACCGTCACCACTAAAAATATGGAAATTTAGCACTAAATTTTGAAAAAGCGGGGTTTGAAAACAAAAATCAAGCACAACATGGTATTTTTTTACAGGAAAAGTGTGGAAATTCGACAATTTGAGCCAGCTGGCTGTCACAAACTGACCAACACAGATGAGGAGGTAGACGATGCCGATAAGCGTATCAGCGCGGAGGAAAAGGAAAGTATTGGCGATTTTTGAGAACATGAAGATATTGTTGACGTAGTGCATCCAGTTGGTCGCCTTTCTGCCCTTCCACACGATTATCACAGCCAGGAACATCAAAATCTCGCGTTCCCTCTGGAAAAAATCGATAAATTTTCCGAAGATGAAGGGTTTTAACGCCTTATAAAACATAAAAATAATAGAAAAAGGCTAAAAAGCTAATTAAAAAAAAACTTACGGAGTCTACGCCGCATTCGTGTTCGTAGACGAACAACAGTTCGCAGATTTCCGGGATTCCGCGAGCCACGAGGAAGGCCAGCGAGAGCAGCACATTCAGGAGGTGGAAGAGGGTCAACGCCCGTTTTACTTCCTCCAATCTGGGCAAGATCATGCCTGAAAACAAAAAGTTAACACAAAAATAGCTTATTTGCAAGCGGCACAGACTCAATACATCCGTAAACGACAAATCCAATGAGTTATTAGGCAACTACCCAATTTAAAAAAAAGATTATTGTCGAAATAATTTTTAAAAAATGACAAAAGCAGACGAAAAGTGTAAAATGCACTAAAAGTGCAATCGAAGAGTTCGACTAATGCCGCACGGTGAAATTAGCCGTTAACAAGAAATCGTGGCGGGACCAAACACATATGGCACAACCGCGAAAATGTTTTATAACGTGAAATAGGTAAAACTTAGAAAATAAAGTATAGTTGTCTGAAAAAATCAATTTCAGGCTGTGTTCAGCAATAAAACATTACACTAAACAATGGTTTGAAAAGAACGCGAACGGAATGTGAATCATGTTTCATTGTTACAACAGTCTTTTATGTTTTCCGCCTCTTTCTCTCTCTCTTTCTCTCTCTCTCTCTCTCTCTCTCTCTCTTTCTCTTACTGTCTAACTTGTCTCTCTTTCGAACATATCTCTCTTCCTCTCTGTGACATCTCTCTCTAACATCTCTCTGTATATCATAACTTCTGTCTCTCTCCCTCTTCTCTCTCTCTCTCTCTCTCTCTCTCTTTCTCTCTCTATCCCTCTCTCTCTAGTGTCTCTTTCTCTAACCTCTCTTAGTCTCTCCCTCTCAATTTTCCAGAACCTTCCTTTCTGCTATGCGTCCGTTACGTGCGTGAGAGTCAACCCACGCTTATCTCCTCCTCCCCAGCCTCATTTCTACTCGTTCGCCATGCCGACGCGGCACAAGTGCAAGAACATCTGCAACACCTCTCCCGCCTACGATCTCCCCTTCATCGACAACGTCAGCCGAGCGGATCTGTTCAGCAAAACGGCCGTCATCCTCGAGAAGTACGGAGAGAAGGTCGCCCACTCGGAGGTAACATCTTCTAAAGGCAGAAAACATGGGGTTTTCAGGGCCGCGAGACCAGATGGAAGACTGCCGCTGAGACCATCGCCATCTACGCCAAATCGCTCTACACCCCTGCGGCCCAGGCCAAACTGGCGAAGAACGCCGACGCGCTGAACGCGATCGCCGTCAAGTGGTCCCATGTGGACACTTGGCTCCATCAGGGATTCATCGAACCATTGGCGCCTTTCAAAGATGTGAGTGAAGGAAAGCCTTTTCAGGACTGCAACCGTAACCTTGGTTGGGGCTGTGGAAAATGAGCACGGGGGGCAAGTACACTATGGTGCAGCCTCCCACCGCTTCGCTTGATCTGATCGGTTGAAATGTACCGTGTCTGCGCTCGCTTACTATTACTTGTACACCACCCACATGGAGGTCGGGAACCTAGGAAAAACCCAATTCCTTGGCACAACCACCTTGCCCACACGCAGGCCCACCCATTGCACGCCACACATAACACACATCATGTGCCTTCAGACCACCCAGTCTTTCATTCAAGTAGACCACACATTGTCAATATAGTGATCTAGTTGACGATCTAGTGTGCCCCTACGTAGACCACCCAGGGTTTCGACGAAGCAGGCCGCCCTGTGTTGAAGCAAGTATACCACCCAGTCAGCGTAGTAGACAACACAGTCTTTCCATCAATCAGACCACCAAATAGATACCTTTGCGTTTTCGCCAAGTTGACCACACAGAATCTATCAAAGAATTTTGCATCTCTCCTAGGCCACTCTGATCCTCCAACTACTCGTAGATGACCCACATTGTGCTCGGCTACTTAGGAAATGATCTAATGGCCTACCTTGCCTCATCCAATGTCAACCTTGCACTTAGGGGACCACCCAGTACACGGCACCGAACACCCACTCAGGACCTACTTTGCTCCCGCATTGCAGACCACCCAGTGTTCCCGTCGAGTGAACCCTGCAGTCTTCACCCGTGTAGACCACCCTGTTTTTCATCCAAGTAGACAGCCCAGTGCTCCCGCAATAGAGAACAGTTGTCGCCAGACCTTCGCTCCTCAAAGTAGATCCCACGGTGGTGCAGGCAAGTAGACCACACACTGTTTTGACCAGGCCATTCATGTATGCAAGAGCGTTTCCTCCACGTTGTCCACACCGTGCCCATGAAAGGCTTTTAGACCTCATCTAGGTATATCAAAATCTGCCTAACACCCGTACACAACCCACATGGAGGTTGGCCACTTGGGAAATGACCCCATACTTTGGACCACGCACCTTCTACCTACGTGCTCACCCCGTTGCACCCCACATCGAAGACCCACTTCGTGCTCGCTTCGTTCCCGGATTGCCGGCTACCCAGTTTTACAGTCTAGTAAACAATGTAGACCACCCTGTATTTCAAACAAGCAGACCACCCAGTGGCGACACCAAGTACGATATCCAGTTCACACAGAACTGAGGCCGGTATACCACTGTGTTACTCCAAAGTAGACCACCCACAGACTATGTTTCCGCCTAGTAAAGTAGATCTCACAAGTGTTCCCGAGAAGTAAATTACCCACGTTAACACCCAGAAGGCCATTTACGCCGCCATGTAGACCACCTAGTATTGCCATAAGATCAACTATTGGTTCCGCCAAGAGACAACACAGTGTTTCCACGATTGGACCATCAAGTAACTCCTCGATGTCGAGACCACACAGTAATTCGACCATGTGTGCCACTGCGTTTACGTTATTAAGACCACCCATGCCGCTAAGTTGGCTACCTAGTACAAGCGAACCCTGTGGTTCGAGCAAGTAGATCTCCGAGAGTTAAGGCCAAATAGACCACACTGTGTTGCCGTCAAGTAAAGTAGACCTCCTAGTGTGTCCGACAAGTAGACCACCCCGTGTTTCTGACAACTAAAGCAGACCTCAGACCACCCAGTGCCAAGCAGATGACACACAGTTTCAGTCAAGCAAAGTAGACCTCCAGTGTTTCCAAAAAGCCCATAGAGTTCTCGACCAAGACCACATTGTATGTGGCCTAGGCCACCTGTCAGTCAGAGAGACCACCCAGAGTTTGTCTTGCTCTCCCTGACAAAAACACTTCTGTGTTACTTTTTATGTTAAAAGACCGGCAGTCTTCGGCAATCTTCATGATTCTCGCGGCCTTCGGCCTCTTGGCGGTGGCTTTGCCCCCGAGTGCGCGTTAGGCTTCCTGTGGTCGCACGGATTCATACATTCAGTGGTTACAGTGAAAATTAGTTAACCATGATATTTTTCAGCTCAGAGACCTGCAAGCGCTGATGAAGCACTTGGAGATGATCAGGAAGGACTTGGAGAAGGGCCAGACCACGGAGAAGCTCAATGCCGTCACCATGAATGCCTCGTTCCAGCTGTACAAGGGACACGTTGATACTGCTGTGAAGAAGTACCTCAAGGATGTAAAATCAAATTTTAAAACCAATCGATATGTGAACTTCAGATTGAGGTGTTCCTGGGCATGTGCAAGGCTTGGGTGAACGCTGAGAGGGACTTTAACAAGTACGCCGTGCTTGTGCTCACGGGGGCTGGAAACATCCCCAATAAGGATGTGACTCTCCGTTTGGCTTCTTACAATGAGAAGTCTTCGAAGTCGGAGAGGAAGAAGAAGGAGAAATCGGAGAAATCGCTTAAGAAGAAGAGGGATAAGTCGGAGAAGTCGTTCCGCAAGTCTAGGGAGAAGTCGGAGAAATCGCTGAAGAAGAAGATGGAGCAGAAGTCGAAGAGGTCTCAGAGGTCGAAGAGGGGAAAGAAGAAGGGAGGCTCGAAGTCCGTCCCTTCGGATAGCTCTTCCAAGAGTGGAAAGGCGAAGAAGGGGAACATGACGCTGGGAGAGATCATTCAGAAGAGCAAGATGCAGATAGGGAGAGAGAGAGAGAGAGGGAGAGAGAGAGAGGGAGAGAGAAGAGGGATAGAGAGGGAGAGAGAAGAGGGATAGAGGGATAGATGGATAGAGGGATAGAGAGAGACTAAGCGAGTGGCATAGAGACACAGAGACACAGACACAGAGACACAGAGGCACATCCACACAGACACAGAGACACAGAGACACAGAGAGACAGAGACACAGAGACACAGAGACACAGAGACACAGAGACACAGAGACACAGAGACACAGAGACACAGAGACACAGAGACACAGAGACACAGAGACACAGAGACACAGAGACACAGAGACACAGAGACACAGAGACACAGAGACACAGAGACACAGATACACATATACACAGAGACACAGAGACACAGAGACACAGAGACACAGAGACACAGAGGCACATCCACACAGACACAGAGACACAGAGACACAGATACACAGAGACACAGAGACACAGAGACACAGAGACACAGAGACACAGAGACACAGAGACACAGAGACACAGAGACACAGAGACACAGAGACACAGAGACACAGAGACACAGAGACACAGAGACACGGAGAAAGAGAAAGAGAGAGTGTGTGTGAGAGAGATAGAGCACAGGAACTGTTCAGCAGCCCAGTGACACCGGAGCCAGCGGAAATTCCACGAGGTCGGCCAAGGAAAAGTCCAAGATCGCTTCTGTCAAGGTAAGCGGGGGGAAACGAAAGACAGCCGCGTTGTCATAATGGCAAAGGCGGCGCCTACATTCGCCGCCCGGTTAGCTCAGTCGGTAGAGCACCAGACTCTTAATCTGGCTGTCGCGGGTTCGAGCCCCGCATCGGGCTTATATTTTGCTTTTTCTTTTGTCATTTGAAAATGAAGTTTTATATGAAACTGATAACTGTTTTAAAGTGAAAACTTTCAGGAGCCCGTTGGTGACGGTTCTATGAAGTCTGCTAGGGAGAAGTCCACGATGGTCCCCGCCAAGGTTAGCTGAAATGCGAATATCGAATAATAGTGAAGTTTTAGGAATCCTCCATGATGAAGCAGCCGGTGACTTCGCAGTACGTCTCTGCAGACAAGTAAAATACTAGTGTGATAAACGATGTGATTATCGGGTGAGATTGTGTTTCTCGATTTCTGAGTCTGCAAGTCTTCTGGCAATCTATCGATGGATTTTGCTGAATCAATCGATTCATTAATTGATTTTTTGGATCGATAATATCATATGTATTGATTGATCGATCAATACAGAGGACAATTTTAAAGGATTTGTGGGAATGGATCCCGCAGCGATGAAGCGTGGTCCCCGGGCGCCCCCGCAATCAATATCCTCTCTCAAAATCAATCGATACCGTCCTGATTCATTGAAATCGAAACTTCAAAACACTGGGCGCTTTACCTCTTTTGGAACCAGTTGCGCCCGGTCAGCCGGCTGGTCGCAACGCAACACGGATTAACCGCCCATTCTACTGCTGCCAGCCGCTGCGCCCGACCTCTCCATCTGCCCTTACTGATTACTGTATTACCGTAGTACAGAGTACTGTAGTACAGATTACTGTAGTACAGCTGTATACTCTTGTTGACAACTGCTTCCTGCCAGCCGGATTGTAGCTATCGTGCCAGCCGGTTGGCGGGACTTAGGATTATCCCGATTCCGAGGCTGACCACGGAGCCACGAGAAGCCCTTCATTACACCTGTCGGACCAGATTTTACGATTTTTACGGACGCAACAGGCTAATTGGGGGTTACAGTAATCTAACTAGAAATAGCGTTTCGGAACTAAAAATTGGAGGTGGATCCGAACCCTGGTCGCTTTTTTGCTGGTCCCTGCCGCAACCACTGCACCATCGCGCGTGAAAAGCAATAATTTCGCAGAAGACGGCTAGATTGTATAGTTTTTCGCGAATTTTCATTTTAGTCGCTGAAATTGATCAGTTTTTTTGACCTAATTGCGTTTGTGAGGATTTTTCTTGTTGAATTCTAGGCCGTTTAGCTTTTGCCTACCATTTTTATAGAGATGGATATTTTTAACCGTTCATGAAATCGTTCATTTGTTCCATCTTTTTGCAAAAGAATGCCCTTCCCTTCCCGAAATATCCGCGCGGCGACAGTTAATTGCCGAAGAAGTGACTCACTTCAGCCAGTTTTAGGAGTCATCCGTCATTTCAAGGTTTTCCAGCATAACTTTAGCGAAAATAATTCAAAACTAAGCTTATATTTTAAAATTTAGTGATTCTGAGGCATTCTGGCGCGCGCGACACGCGGCGCGGCGCGCAGGTGCGCGCAACACAAAAACCAATCGCGCCGCGCCGCGTATACATAAGCTGTACATCTAAAAGTAGCCATTAAAGTGCATTTGTAGGTTTTTTATTAAATTTTACTGCAGAAATAACCCTAATCCTATTTTTCTCCACAACTTCGCCTCCCTATGAGAGTTTTTGCCTTAAAGATTGCAATTTTGACCATTTAAAGGACTGTCTCAATCCAAAACCGCCTCAAATCCAATATCGCAGGTGGTTATAAATCCGTCGCGGAAGTGCATAATGGCCCGTGTAAGAGCTCATTCGAGATTCGAGCGCGATTAGCATATTCCGGGCACCGGCCATTGTCCACGACATATTGCCAGCCGACGGCACAATTGACAGCCGGAGCGCACCTGCATAGCTCCACATCCGGGAGGAAAACGCTAGGAATTGACCAAACAGTGTTTCCTTAGAAAATCGAAGAAGCAAAAAAGTTTCGCAGTCAACAGGATTCGAACCTACGCGGGCAGAGGCCAATTGATTTCTAGTCAATCTCCTTAACCACTCGGACATGACTGCGCGTGGCGTTGCGTGGCGCGGGCGCTTTTTGACGCGACCACTCAGACCAACAAAGGACTTTAAAAATCACCCTAAAGGTTGAATTAAATGACCCGGCTGGCAGCAATGACAGGCTGGTAGCTGCGTCCGGCTGTCCCGAACCCCCCGTGGAGCCGCGGCGGGTATTATCTCCCGTAAATCGGCGAATGACCAACGCTTTCACACCAACAACAACGATTTCTCTCCCAATTCGGAACTCATTACATAAGGTGACCATAAAATTTGTTTTATTTTGCTAAAATGCATGCCATAATTATGAAAAATGCAGAATTGAGGGCCCCTTATCCATTTGAAACCCCCATTTTTGCTTCCAAACGGCCAAAATGCTATTTTTGCTTTGAAGAAATACCGAAAATGCTAATATTCGTAATCTCCATTACCTAGATTAGCGTTTCCTGTATGGTTCTCGCATTCCGTGTGGCGATAAGCCATAATTGCAGGGTTGTCGTCTTGGAGATCACCCGGCTGTCACCTCGCGGCACCCCTCTTTGTGACAGCCGAGGCCGGAGACCGTTCCTCTCCCTCCGATGACCGTTCCCTTTTTGTCTCTTTCACCCTCTCTCTCTCTCTCCCCCCCCCCCTCTCTCTCTCTCTCTCTTTATCTCTCTATCTCTCTCTCTCTAGCCCTCTGGTTCTCTCTCATTCGCTATCATCTTTTCCGTTCTCATTAAAAACCTATTAAAAATAAAATTACTTTTGTTATAAAAAAAGGCTTGCGACAACTACCTTTGTTGCCCGCTAGACCGCGACGCGTCTCCCAAGCGCGGCGGTTTATAGGGCCACGCACCCACCCCCAATTTTGTGTTAAATGGCCTTTTCATTCATAAAAAATAAAATGAAGGTGACTTTAAAGGCCTACGACCACATAACTATGACGCCCAAGAGTGCGCGCGACCGCCACGCATCTCGCCGCGAATTTAAAGGCCTACGACCACCTCGCTCTGCCGCCACAGGCGCGCGCAGACTGCGACGCGTCTCTCGCGCGCAGCGTTTTCCCGGCCACTCCCCCTGTTTGCCCTTTTTTTGCGTGTTTCTGGAACAAGTGGCCGTAATAGTCTGGCGTAAAACACGGCCATCCGTCCGTCACGTCGCCACCGCCGTCGGCAATTATTCGACGGAGGCCACGGAACCGGACAAAGGCTACTTTCCCTGCTTTTCCAATGGCGGAATCCACCATCGATCTGTTTTCTCTCAAATTCGGCTTCTTGGCTTAATTTTGGTGAAGCAATTAGCTGAAATCCAATTTTGCGAATTCTGGCACCAACGGGGATCGAACCAGGAACCCTTTTCTTCTCACTGGATCAGTTTCCATTCCGCCACAATTAGAC
The DNA here is from genome assembly GCA_964057215.1 of Oscheius myriophilus. Taxonomy (NCBI): domain Eukaryota; kingdom Metazoa; phylum Nematoda; class Chromadorea; order Rhabditida; family Rhabditidae; genus Oscheius; species Oscheius myriophilus. Next base: position 19,947,873 of record OZ059904.1, on the reverse strand, counting down.
ATGAGTAAGTCGGGAAATTGGTTGAAAATGAGTTTTAAAACCATTTATTACCCTCTTATCCCGGTATGACCTCCTTTTCTCTGTGTTGTATGTATGTTCCCGGATCGAGTGTGCGGCGCCGTGAAAGCAAAGTGGCGAGAGTGATTTGCACGCTCCATTGGCCTCGGTGTCATTGAGATGAGGACCTTGCTGACAACCCCACTCTTGGAACCACCCGAGACCGTTTTCGTTTTTTTGCCGCCATAGCTCAGTCGGTTAGAGCGTGGGTCTAATAAGCCCAAGGTCGCAGGTTTGACCCCTGCTGGCGGCAAATTATTTGCTATTATTAACATAATAGCTTCTGTTACGAATCATAATTCTCTGTTTGTTTTGCGGGATCAAGGGTGCTTCGCGCGCTTTGAAGAATGCGTGTTATTCGGCTTAAGCCATCTTTACTGATGGCTTATCCTAATTTTCACGTTTTGAAACTGAAAATATGTTTTTGTTGCTCCACTCGATTTATAACTGTTCTTTCTGTGTAAAATGAAATTTACCTTTCTTGGCCCAGTTTTTAAAGATTTTCAACTCAAAATCACCTGAGATCCACCCTTCCCACGGCCTCTCATCCGGAACAGCTCGTTTTCCGGCTGGCAGCAACAACGGCCCCCCGTGAGATTAATCTTGGCGCTTGGGATCTGGGTCAATTGGTTCGGAACTGGACATTTCGCATCCGACGCCAGTGATACGCATGATTACACGCTCAATTTCTGTTTATTTTCAATTTGACTTTAAACTTTGATTAAGTCACTGATTTTTTGTACTCTAGCATCACTTGTCGAACATTTGGAAAAGAACAAACTGCCAAATTAATTAAAAAACCTAGAAACTCAAAGTTCCATGCAAAACGCTAAACCCAAAAAAGTTTCGCAGTCAGCAGGATTCGAACCTACGCGGGCAGAGCCCAATTGATTTCTAGTCAATCTCCTTAACCACTCGGACATGACTGCACGTGCCGTTGCTCTGCGCCGGCGTCTCTCGTACACACAGGAAGCGCTGCTTGACCTCCTACTTGTGCATAAATAAACCACCAAAAAAGGCGATTCCATTTGGAATTCCAATTCATAAACGAGTTTCGCTAAAGAAGTCAAGGAATCTTTTTCATTTCCCGTGGAGGTCGGCAAAAGTCAATGGAATCTCTGCTGTTCAATGGCATTTCCCATGGTTGGTTTTCGGTGCTGTTGAATGTTTTTGAGGCTAACGGCGTTGAAGTGACCTTCGGGGGTTCGATCGGCGCTTTCGAACCACTCGATTTCCTTCGCTGACCGTTCAACTGCAACCGCTATTTGGAATTTTCCCAATTCAAACGAATTTTCCTGCAATTTACAGCTAAACTCATCTTTATCCTTAGACATTCTTTGCAATTCGACCATTTCCCTACTAGAAATTATCTTTGTTGATGTTTTCTGTGTTGTTTTCGCCTAGAGGCGCTTGTTTCAAGAGCGAATTTCCACAGAAACAGGTTGAGATGCCATCAGGCGCACGTGGTTTACGACTTTCGCGCTCCTTTTGCAGCATCTGACTCTTACAAAACAAAAATATTCTATCTTGGGCTCTATTCCAATCTAGCGTCGTTTGGCGGGACCTGTGGACCCAGCTGGGATGTGTGGACCCTGGGACCTGTGGACCCTGGGATGTGTGGACCGCGGGACCTGGGGACCCTGAGACCTGTGGACCGGAAAATACATTGACCAGCAGACCACTGGGATGTGTGGACCCTGGGACCTGTGGACCCTGGGATGTGTGGACCGCGGGACCTGGGGACCCTGAGACCTGTGGACCGGAAAATACATTGACCAGCAGACCACTGGGATGTGTGGACCCTGGGATGTGGGGACCCTGAGACCTGGGGACCGTGAGATAAGGGGACCGTGGGACCTGTGGACCCAACTAAGAACGGCATGCAAAACTAATTACCAATCTTCTGTCTACATCCGTTTTAATAACACTACATAGGACTTACATAAAGAAATACTTGCATTTTTAGATATCACAGAACTCGAGCGTTCGAATATTGCCTGTAGCAATAACACAAGTGCGATTGCCGCGAGGTTTTCTGACATCGATAGCCGCCGTTCTTAACATTTTTATAGCACCCTTTGTTTTCAGTGTTAGTCATCAGGTGCTTGTGGGACCTAAATTAATCTTTAAGTCAACACCTAAACAAAATGTGAGTGCAAGGGCTATAGTTGATGCCAACTTCGTCACAGTGTGTCAATTTTTTGATATTGTTCTACTCTAAGAAATGAGTGCAATATAGGATACTCAGTTAGCTATAATGTAACTGCTGAAAGAACTAAATGGTTTTCTTAGTGACTTAATGTAGGATACGTAACCCTTGTTAAGCAAAAGTGTTTTGGATGAGCCAGTATACATTTTAAGTTAAAGTTTAAAGATTACTATCGCATGTAGTGTTGAGGACACAACCAATTGGGAACAAGTGTACACTTCAGTAAACTTTTCTTAAACTGAATAATGATTCCACCGTGGAAAGTAAAATAACTTTTAAGACTTTTCCCAAGACAGACAGACCCGGACAAGAGGCCCCAGTAAAGTACCCCATTTTGAAATTGACCCGAAGTCTTCTACACAACCAAGTCATTGGTAACATGTGCGTGCTTCTTTGTTTACGTAAAATTCCCATTCCTACTCAACCAGCTGAAAACTTACTGGGATAGAACATGGTAGAATTTTTTACGTAAGTCCTATGTAGTGTTATTAAAACGGATGTAGACAGCACAAGAAGATTGGTAATTAGTTTTGCATGCCGTTCTTAGTTGGGTCCACAGGTCCCAAGGTCCCCTTATCTCACGGTCCCCAGGTCTCAGGGTCCCCACATCCCAGGGTCCACACATCACAGTGGTCTGCTGGTCAATGTATTTTCCGGTCCACAGGTCCCAGGGTCCCCAGGTCCCGCGGTCCACACATCCCAGGGTCCAAACATCCCAGCTGGGTCCACAGGTTACGCCAAACGACGCTAGATTGGAAGATTGGAATAGAGCCCTATCTTGTTGTACCTTTTGCAAAATAATGTATCTATTTGAAATCAAAATCACGAAAGCAAAAAATTCTCCCCGGCCGGGAATTGAACCCGGGTCTCGCATGTGACAGACGCGGATACTCACCACTATACTACCGAGGACACGATCACGTACGCCGCCCAGCTGTCTATCACCCATTGGCGCCCGTTTGCACTCTTTTCTTCCTTTTATTCTCTCTTTTTTCTATAAACGAAACAAGTTGAACTTGATTTTATTGATTAACTAGGCATTTACACTCGATGGATCGTCCTCGACGGTCTGTTGAACAGATCGAAGTCATCGAACACAGGATAATTGAAGAAGGACGCAGACCGATCGGCAGTGGATCTTACGGTAAGATTTGCGAAATTCATTTATCGATTGATTTATTGATTGATTGGTTGTATTCTGATATCCTATTCTAATCGATTATTATCGATTTCAGGAGCTTCTCGGTCCACAGAGCGCTTTGAATCCCGAAACGACGATGTGATAGACAGGTGGCCGCGGTTTTAACGATTATCGATTAGTTATCCGATTACCCATTTAAATGGAAAAAATCGATATTTCATATGTAATCGATAAAACGGTCTTTTAGATACCGCGCAACCGGAGAAACTGACGTCAGTCGGGAACAATCTTTCCTCCACAGCTCAGCAAGTACAGTAACCTTTCACGATCCCAAAATCGATCGATAATTGCAGATTACGGTCAGCAAATCGAAGTTTCTCCTGAAAGAGGGAACCGAGGCACGGAAGCCGATGTAAGCAGGGATCAGTCGTTTCTTCACAGTTCTGCAAGTACAGTAACCTGGGAAAATCCCCAAAAGCAATCGATAATTTCAGATTACGGTCAGCAGATTGAGGTTTCACCAATTAGGGGAACTTCTCTGTTGAATACATCGACAGGTGAGACACTTTTTTGAAAAGAAAACGAAGAAAAGAGACTTTTTCGTTTCTATGCGTCTCTTTTATCAAACGCTCTCTCGCGTTAGATGCGCAGGTTGTGGAAAAGAGGAGATATCCTTTATTTAGCTGAAAATTCTATTTGAAAGTTTATACGCCCTTAAAAGTACAAAATTGCATTTTAAGCAGGAAAAATATTGAAAAACCCAATTTTCAGGCTCTGGTCACCGAGTGGAATTTGCCGACACCAGTTCCAACACTGTTTTGAGAAATTACGGCTACGATGTTCATGAAATTCACACTTCAGGTTTGAAAAATCACAAAATCCCTCTAAAAAGTGGATTTAGACGGAGGAGCTCGGATTGTTGAGACCCACGGGGCTGGACCTCTCAGGGAAACTTCGAGATTGGAAAGTACGAGGATAGATGAGGTAATTTTCGGCTTAATTAGCATATTTTTGCTAATTAAGAAGGTAGGCGCGGCCTCGGCGCGCGTGAGAGGCGCGGCGCGGCTGCGCGAGCGGTCGCCTTGCGATTGCGGGGCAGTCGCGCGCAGAAAAATGCTATTTTACGCATATTGACAAAAAATCCCTAATCTAGCATATTTTGTAAATTACAAAGGTAGGTGGGGCCTCGGCGCGGCTGCGCGAACGGTCGCGTTGCGATTGCGGCGCGACTGCTTCTGCGGTCGCGTTACGGTCGCGAGCAATAATTGACATTTTAACGCTTTTTGACTTCTGTATGATCATTTTTCGCTTTTTTAAGCTTTTTTAAAGCTCAAAAGGCAATAAGGATCTTGAAAATCATATTATTTTAGGTTGTTGAGCGTCCAGGCATCACTTCGGCGCTGAGAAGCGGAGCAGTGGGTGGAATGAGGTAAAAATATCGTAATAATTGAAAATATGGTTTAAAATTTAGAACCACTGAAAGAGACCGCCTGTCAGAGCAGAGGTCTCAATCTCAGCGGGAGGTCTTCACTTTGTCACCGCCTGCCAGACACGATTCATGGAGGAATTTGGCGTCAGACAGCGAGTGAGTGACTGACTGAAAAGAAAATTAACTTTTTAAAGAGTTTTCACAAATTTGTCGCCGAAAACTTATAGTTTCGAATAAAAGCAAAACAATTCCGTCGAGCCGGATTCGAACCAGCGACCTAAGGATAGCTGAACAGTCTACAGTCCTCCGCTCTACCAACTGAGCTATCGACGGCACTCGCCTGCCGATGGCGATAACCCTTTGAATCATCCTGGCGCCGTCTGCTTTTTAATAAAAGGCCAAAGAATTCGATAATGCAACCGATGACATATTCGGGATCGAAACTTCATGAATATTTGTGGAAATGCGAATATTTTGCCGCCGGAACCCGTCCTTGGCGTCGCCGGCCATGCCTGTCAAGTCAAACACACCCGGCCCCCGACGCCTTTTTACAATTCTCTTCCTGGAAACGTGGAATCATGGAACCGATCGATTCAATCGATAATGGACAAAATATCGATCGACCTCCACAACATTCAGTGTCATTCAGTGTTTCACCAGCTTCTGAAGAACGGAGGTGCCTCATTTCATGATTTTGCCCGTTCACATGACATTCTAATAGTTTTAAAAATTCAATTATTTAGTTAACAAATTATATATCAGATACATAAAGCTTTGTATCGAAATTTGCGGGAGATGCAAAAACGGTTGTTTTAGGTCGTTTGTGCGCCAGGACAGCTACAAAAGGATGCAACGCTCAGATGAAGCTGTTGGAACAATGGAGAATTCAAAATCCTATGCCGTAAGTTTCGAACATATTGATTTTTAGTAGAAAGTTCTTGAAAAGTTTTGAAAAGCTCGCAATATCACGGGCGCCACCTGACGTATGATAAGCATGCGCCACGCATCATATCGCAGCGCCGCCATAGCTCAGTCGGTTAGAGCGTGGGTCTAATAAGCCCAAGGTCGCAGGTTCGACCCCTGCTGGCGGCAAATCGTTTTGCTCTATATTGACAAAACCGCAATTTTCGTTTTAGGTCTTATTGCTTTGATTTTTTATCACCTGTTACAGTTTCAGCCACGCTCTCAAACCTCCCTGGTCTCCAGAAGCACCCGGGGGACAGATGCAGCCCCAGTGGGCTGTTGGGCCAGGACAAAAGCCTATTTTGTAGACCTTTTTGCACACCTGCGGTAAGTTTTTACATAAATTCAATCGATAAGTCGATTTTCAGCACTCGCGAGTGTACCCCTCGCCTTCTCGCCAACCTTTGTTGTCTAATTTTCTTCCTTCTTCTTTTGCTCATCCTCTTCGGCATCATATTCCGTGCTATTTTCAGTCGCTATTCGGTTTGAATTTGCCGCTTTTCCCCCATTATCGATTTATTGATCCAGGTCAGCGAATTCTTGATCTACCCTCCCGTTTGTGAGGAATGTCGCCGCAAGAACCCGAATCTCGTCTCAGCAGCCCTACCTTCCTCCGTTTTTACCCATTTCTACTCATCAGGTAATTATCGATTTTTCACATTTGCATTCGATTATCGATTTTCAATTTTACAATCAAGATTATCGATTTTCAGACCAAGCTCATTTCGAATTGCGGGGAAATGCACCGTTCAAGAGTAACAGTTTCACAGCGGTTGATTTCGCAACGGTACGTTTTGATTCCTTTGCCCTAGATATTTTCAAGCCCACGCAAACTTTATTGATTTTTTGAAAAATACGGTATTCAGGGTTACGTAGCAACAGCTGATCACGCTCTCACGGACTCACAAGGACGGCATTTTGCCTGTTTTATTCAACCACTCGACCGAAATGCCATTCCCAGCATGGATGCCCTGATGGAAGCCATTTCGGACAGCAGCAGTGAGGTGGGGGAATTCAATTTTGAACTTTTTGAAATTGGATACTTTCAGATTCAGTCAACTTTCGGATGGCAAGAGTATTGGCAATTCGATGCGGAACCGATTGAATCCACTGTGGCTCGATCGAAGTTCAGCTCTCCAATTGCGGATTGTGCTAATGCGAAGTGGTACCTGTTGAAACAAACGGTTCATGCTAGAGGTAAGAGAGAGATAGAGAGAGAAAGGGACATAGAGAGAGAGAGAGAGAGAGAGAGAGAGAGAGAGAGAGAGAGAGAGCTGAGACAGAGATTGACCAACGTGGCTGATGCACCATGTCGCCGCCTGAGTTGACTTTGTCTTTTTACACGACCATAATATCTACCCGTAATTAACCAATGACGATAAGAAACAAAATAAGCAAAATAGCACTGTAAAAGAGGAGTGCGCATTTTCCTTGTCTTTTTTCGGAAACGCAGTTAAGTGATTAAGTGAGTGAGTGAGTGAGTCACGCTATCGGGTCAATTTCAAAAATTGGAACTTTACAGGGACCTGTGGTCCGAAATGGTACCGTGGATAATTACCAGATAAGTATAAATTGGTAATGGACGGACCACACATCCCCGGATCACACGGTTCCACTGAAAGTGCCCTGTTTTGGAATTCATCCAAATTTTCAACGTTTTAACCGATTTTCAGACCTCTCGTGCTCTGAATGCTACGATTTCTGCCTTCCCGACTGGGCCGTCGTCCGAAAAGAACGCTACGAAGATGAGAGCACGCTGGGCGTTCGCCGTCTGGACTGCTTCCGCTTATACGTCCCGGAATGGAATAACTTCCGGTATGATAAGATTTAACGATCGAATGTGGAAAGACCCGCTTTTAAATAGCTTGTTGAAGCGTTTGGTCACAACTCTGATGCGTAGCGGGCGCGGCGCGGTCCCTATTTTGACGCGTCGCGGTCGCGTCACGGTTTCAATCAATTAAGGCGCACGATACATCATTTTTCTCAATATTGAATACTCAACATGGTTTTTTTTATTCATTAATAATATGATTTGCCTCCTGCGCAAATTCTAAGCTAAGTACGCTTGAAATGGGCGATCATATCCCATTTTTTCCCAGAAAAACCCCAATTTCAAAGCCAAATAACCCATTTTCAGAGCAACGGAGGACCAAACGGGCGGTCACTGGCAGTACCCTTTGGCCAGTGAGAGCACAAAAAGAGACTCCAATGGGGAGTGGGTCTCCTGGATCCCTACGGCCGCCCACCGCCAGAAACGGAAGATTCTCTAATCGATTATCAATTTTTTTCGCCCCCCACCACTATCGATTGCATTTTCATCGCTCAATCGACCTTTAATCTTTCCACCCCACATGACTTTCTGTATATTCTCGCCTTTATCCCGATCTACCTGAGATGCCTTATGAATTTCACTTTGCCCTTGTCTTGCCAACGTATCCCAGTTGAGATTTCTTAATAAATGTTTATATTTAAAGCAGAGTGTTTAAAAAAAGACAGACAGGTAAAAAAGGGTTTTTAGGATTAAAAGAACAAAAGCAAAATGTAAGCCCGATGCGGGGCTCGAACCCGCGACAGCCAGATTAAGAGTCTGGTGCTCTACCGACTGAGCTAACCGGGCGCCGTCACTTCTGGGCGGTCCAATGCTAATGAATCTACGCTGACTTTAAAGTGGCGGCAGTGAAGTTTGTACAAACTTTGAACTCTTTTTTCAATGAAATTGGCTTTTGCACCTTTTCCCATTTTTTCTCACAAGTATCACCCCCTAATTTTCCATTCACCCTTCCCAAGAAGCTCCTTTTGCAACCTCATAGACTTCTTTGCAAACATTGCCTTCAAATGCTCTTGGCCGTGGTTCTCTCTTTTTTAACAGGTAATTCGTGTTTTTCACTAAAAAACCACTTTTTAGTTGATATTTCCCAAAGTTCTCAAAGTTTAAATCGGACTTCACAACAGAAACTAATCGATCGTTTGCTAGATGGCTACGATTCAACCATCAGACCAGTCGCAGATGAACATGACGTTTTAAACGTCAACATTTCTGTTAATCAACTCAGTCTACTAATCGTTGTGAGTAGTATTTGAAAGTGTTTCGCCGTGAAACCGACGTGATAAGCATATGTCGCCTGGGACGTGTGATAAACATATGCCACGCTGCGTGCCACAGGGCCGCCATAGCTCAGTCGGTTAGAGCGTGGGTCTAATAAGCCCAAGGTCGCAGGTTCGACCCCTGCTGGCGGCAAATCTTTTTGCATTCACCTTTTCAACGACCAAAAACGATTTTAGGACCAAGCTCAAGAAACTATCATGTTTTCTGGAGAATTCCTGTTAGAGTGGAAAGACGTAAATCTCAAATGGGATCCCGTAAGCGAAGGAGTGGGCCGTTGGCTGAAATTCAAAGAGTCCACGATTTGGAAGCCCGATATCACAATTGCTTCAAGGTAAAATATCTTTCAAATTTACTAAAAACAAGTTTTTCAGTATCAAAATAGAAACAATCTTGGCGGATGAGCAAAGACTGGCCGACGTTCGCTTCGACGGCCTAGTTCGTTCCAGTCTTTTTGGTGTTGTGACGAACCTTTGTGCTATGAAAGTGGATAAGTTTCCGTATGATACGCAAAGTTGTCGAATCGATGTTGGGCCTTGGTCGTATACTTCGGATCAGGTTTATGTTTCTGGACGAATGGAGACACTTCCTCAACAGCTAGATGTGAGTTTTGGGGACGTTTCATTGAAAAATTCGTTAGTCTTATTCTAAAAGATGCTACATTGTGTTCGTTAAAACGGTCGCATTTGGAAGCCGCGCGGCGGTCGCGTCGCGGTCAGTGCCAGAAGCGTCGCGGTTGTGTCGTGGTCAATATTCAGGTGCGTCGCGGTACAAAATAGATTAGGCATGCGATATATCACTTTGTTCTAAATCGGATGTAAATTTCGATTTTCTTATTGATTTTCATTTAGGGAAACTCAGAATGGGACGTTTTCGATCTGACAGCAGGGCGGTTTGACCAATTCGATGCCGATGTTGGATTCAATTTCACGAATGTTCGATTTGTCGTAAGTTTGAAATTTACTATCACTCTCACTAACGCTCTCTCTCTCTCTCTCTCCTCTCCAACTCACTATCTCTCTCTCTCTCTAACTCTCTTTCAGGTTCATCTAAAACGCCGTCCTCTTTTCTACGTCTGGGTCCTTCTCATCCCCTCCTTCATCATTACAACTGTCTGTATATGTGGTCTCTTCACTCCTACAAACTCTCTTGGTGACCGTGAGGAGAAAGTAAACCTCGGCATGTCAACCCTTCTATCTTCGGCTGTTATCCTCCAAATCATAGCCAATTCCATGCCCAAAACCTCCTCATTGCCTCTGTTAGGTGAGAGTTTTCAACTCCTCTCTATTTGATCTCCCATTTTTAGGAAACTTCATCCTAGCTGAGATCTTCGTAGTAGCCATTGGAGTCATTTTCTCATTAGTTGTTCTTGTATTTCATCACAGAGCAAATACAAGAGAGTGGAAGCCTCCTCGGTGGATGGTTACAGGGCTCTCATATACGGTAAGAAGATGTGTGTTACGGTAATTTTGAAATTCAGGGATCGGCAAAGTTTACGAGAAAGTATACAAAACATACAACTTTTGTTAAGAAGAAGGAGGAAAATAGGAAAAGTTCGGTTTACTCCGGAAAGAAGTGAGTTAGAGAGAAGAGAGAGAAAGAGAGAAAGAGAGAGGGAGAGAGAGGCGAGGCAAAAACCTCTTTTAGTGCGGAAATGTTCGTCGACGTGGAGAATGTCCTTCAAGAGATAACAGATTTTCTAGATGACGGAGAGGAGGATCGCTTTCGGGAGTTGGCTTGGACCAAATTTTTCGATCGATTGGATTGCGTCCTCCTAGTCGTTTTTCAGCTGGCCAATGCCCTATTGACATTTCTTATTTGCAGACATTGAATCGTTTGAAAACGTATCGTGTGAGTGAGTGAGTGAGTGAGTGAGTGAGTGAGTGAGTGAGTGAGTGAGTGAGTGAGTGAGTGAGTGAGTGAGTGAGTGAGTGAGTGAGTGAGTGAGTGAGTGAGTGAGTGAGTGAGTGAGTGAGTGAGTGAGTGAGTGAGTGAGTGAGTGAGTGAGTGAGTGAGTGAGTGAGTGAGTGAGTGAGTGAGTGAGTGAGTGAGTGAGTGAGTGAGTGAGTGAGTGAGTGAGTGAGTGAGTGAGTGAGTGAGTGAGTGAGTGAGTGAGTGAGTGAGTGAGTGAGTGAGTGAGTGAGTGAGTGAGTGAGTGAGTGAGTGAGTGAGTGAGTGAGTGAGTGAGTGAGTGAGTGAGTGAGTGAGTGAGTGAGTGAGTGAGTGAGTGAGTGAGTGAGTGAGTGAGTGAGTGAGTGAGTGAGTGAGTGAGTGAGTGAGTGAGTGAGTGAGTGAGTGAGTGAGTGAGTGAGTGAGTGAGTGAGTGAGTGAGTGAGTGAGTGAGTGAGTGAGTGAGTGAGTGAGTGAGTGAGTGAGTGAGTGAGTGAGTGAGTGAGTGAGTGAGTGAGTGAGTGAGTGAGTGAGTGAGTGAGTGAGTGAGTGAGTGAGTGAGTGAGTGAGTGAGTGAGTGAGTGAGTGAGTGAGTGAGTGAGTGAGTGAGTGAGTGAGTGAGTGAGTGAGTGAGTGAGTGAGTGAGTGAGTGAGTGAGTGAGTGAGTGAGTGAGTGAGTGAGTGAGTGAGTGAGTGAGTGAGTGAGTGAGTGAGTGAGTGAGTGAGTGAGTGAGTGAGTGAGTGAGTGAGTGAGTGAGTGAGTGAGTGAGTGAGTGAGTGAGTGAGTGAGTGAGTGAGTGAGTGAGTGAGTGAGTGAGTGAGTGAGTGAGTGAGTGAGTGAGTGAGTGAGTGAGTGAGTGAGTGAGTGAGTGAGTGAGTGAGTGAGTGAGTGAGTGAGTGAGTGAGTGAGTGAGTGAGTGAGTGAGTGAGTGAGTGAGTGAGTGAGTGAGTGAGTGAGTGAGTGAGTGAGTGAGTGAGTGAGTGAGTGAGTGAGTGAGTGAGTGAGTGAGTGAGTGAGTGAGTGAGTGAGTGAGTGAGTGAGTGAGTGAGTGAGTGAGTGAGTGAGTGAGTGAGTGAGTGAGTGAGTGAGTGAGTGAGTGAGTGAGTGAGTGAGTGAGTGAGTGAGTGAGTGAGTGAGTGAGTGAGTGAGTGAGTGAGTGAGTGAGTGAGTGAGTGAGTGAGTGAGTGAGTGAGTGAGTGAGTGAGTGAGTGAGTGAGTGAGTGAGTGAGTGAGTGAGTGAGTGAGTGAGTGAGTGAGTGAGTGAGTGAGTGAGTGAGTGAGTGAGTGAGTGAGTGAGTGAGTGAGTGAGTGAGTGAGTGAGTGAGTGAGTGAGTGAGTGAGTGAGTGAGTGAGTGAGTGAGTGAGTGAGTGAGTGAGTGAGTGAGTGAGTGAGTGAGTGAGTGAGTGAGTGAGTGAGTGAGTGAGTGAGTGAGTGAGTTTTATCGCCCACCGCTAATGCAGTAGGCTTCCAAAAATTGGGTCCCCATAGGGTATGACGCTTTCCAGAGTGAGGAACGCCTGGAGCGCACTGGGAGAACCGTATGGCTCTACCGACGGTTGAGCCGAAACGAGAATCACCCGAATATAGAGAGATTATGAAGAAACTGTCAATCGAACGTATTCGTTTCTTCTTAAGTGCTTATTCATGACGGGTGCTCGCGGCGCCACACTTACACTCAAGAGACGGAGGACGAGTTAGAGACGCAGAAGGGGAGCGGCGGTGCGTACCATGACCTCTCTCTCTCTCTCTCTCTCTCTCTCTCTCTCTCTCTCTCTCTCTCTCTCTCTCTCTCTCTCTCTCTCTCTCTCTCTCTCTTTCTCTCTCTCTCTCTCTCTTTCTCCCCACTCTCTGTTATCATTCTATTGATTCTATATACATCCAGCAAAAAAAACCAGATGTTAGTATTCAAGAGCCTTCACTTCTTTCAAAGCGTGTTCATCTCCTGTTGGCCAATTTCCCCCATCGTTCCATATAAAACTCTTTTTTGAAGCTTCCAGTAGTTTCATAACCATGTCACTAATAGTAAGCTTATTTCAACAAATTCAATTTCACTAACAAGAGATTTTTCAGCTTCGTCTCCTACTCCTAAGTAAGTGGAGTGGCACTTGCCTCCCTGCAAGGACCCTCACATCTTACATCATATGGTCTCAGGAGCACGAATTTCGGCTCCCACCCTCAAAGAAGCTCGAATTGGCTTTTTAATTCCGTTCAGGACCTTGCTGACCTTCTCGGCCAGTACTACGAACTTTTCGCTGCAGGACATGATGGATCCCAAGACAAGGAGACTTTCCCACCTATCAGAGCAAGAAAACCAATAAGAATATTTAAAAGTTCAAATCAAGTTGGAGAACACAGGAGCTCCTCCCCCCTTTGGAAGAATCATAGATTTGGATCATACTGAAATCTTATATGGGGTTGATTCCGGATCATAAACTATTGCTTTGAATGAATATTATTGTGTGAAGGGTGCAACGGATTGTGCTAAATGTCCTGGGGGAGAGAATGGAATATGATAGACACACACACCCGTACACGCACACATACACACACACCTGCGCGCGTACACGCACACACGACGACATGGTGCATCGAGTTTATCGTGGTGTCCCTCTAACAAGGCAGAGAGAAAAATTGATATATGATGTAGACATACTGGTGTGTGTGTGTGTGTGTGTGTGTGTGTGTGTGTGTGTGTGTGTGTGTGTGTGTGTGTGTCTGTGTGTGTGTTTTTAAAACGAGAATTGAAATCTCTATTTTTGCCACTTACCAAGTTTGCTTGAAGCAAATTCCATCGAAATCAAACTTCTAAATGACGCCAGACGGTGTCTCGCCTTTGATTTGTCATTCGCAGACAGACTGATGAAAATTTTGTATAAATACCATTCTGCGACTGAAGTACCCATTCTTCTGCGTCTCTAGAAAATGTTTCTCTGGGTACGTAATTTACCTTGCCTCTTAAAATCCCCTCAATTTAGCTTCTTCTTCTAGCCGTTGGAACTTCACTGGCTCACGTTCACGGTAAACACGAAAACCACGGCCAGAACCCTTTGATTGATAATTTCTACAAACCTGGCGGAATCGCCTACCAACTGAGCGAGAGTCGTCGTAAAGTCGTCAAGCAGTTCGCTGAGCATGTGTTGAATTATAAGAAGAAGTACCTCGAGAGGAAGGAATTGGATGAACTTTATTCCTTAGTTGTTAAGGGAATTGAAAGCTCAAAGAAAGGAGTCGCCTTCAAAGATCAACTGCACAAAAATGTTCTGGAGAAGGCCGAGAAGCTGCAGAAACATGTCTCATCTAAGGCTGCTCTCCCTATACCTGAGGAGTACAAAAAATTTTCGGAAATGGGAATCATCGGCCTTAACGAGAAAGATGTTAGGAGATATCATGAACTGCTCTCAAAAGTGAAAATCAATTAAGTTTGGTTGATAAAGCATTTTTAACGAGTTGCGACTTCTCTCTGTCTCCCTGTCTCCCTGTATCTCTGCTTCTCTGTCTCTCTCAGTCTATCCATCTCTCTTTCGTTTTTTTCTTCATTTTTTCATCTTTGTGAACTTTCATCTGTTCACGAGAGCATTATAGTCTTCGCCCATGGACCTTGGAAGGTGTTATAAGGAACCTGCACATCTAACGGGCTAATGAGCGTGCGAAACATGCAGACGCAGACAATTTTCTGGGTCAAATGCGCATGCCGCTATTACAAGCTCGATGGGCGAGGGGTATAGTCTCAAAATGATGCCACCAGGTGTGAAAGAAGACACTTGACTCCGTGGGAACCATATCTTCAGAACACGAGTGAGTGCGTGGGATCCCGTTCACTCATTCGCCTATTCCTATTTTTCCTCTGGTTCACGCTACGTTCAAACACGTGTTCACGTGTACACGTTTCATTTCCAGAGAATCATTGCGGTTCATGGCCCTCTTAGTCGAGGTTCTCCTCCACTCGGCCATCGCCACAGCCACCCTTGTCACTCCAACTTTCCGTCTTGTTGAAGACCTTCTGAAGCGAGATTATGACAAAGATATTAGACCAGTTATAAGCGAGAAAGATGTCTTAGAGGTAATTAAAAAGCTGTATAACACACAAAACAGATTCCAGGTCACCGTGATCCCAAATCTATTCATTCTTCTGGCAATGGACCAACAGCAGGAGACCATTACATTTTCAAACGAGTTTATTATGGTGGATTTCAAATTTTCACAAAACATAATGAGAATTTCAGCTTTGGCATGATCCACAGTTGACATGGAATGGAAGTGATTTCGGATACTTGAAGGAATGGGTTAAGATTCCGGAAAATTCTGTATGGACGCCTGACGTCATATTTGATCAGTCGTGAGTGATATTTGATCACTCCCTCACTCACTCGCTCACTCACTCAGCATTTCTCTCTATTTCTCTTTCTCTCCTAAATTTTCTCTTTTAGAATGAGTATCAACGAGCGTCTAAAGAAGGAACAACGTCTAATCGACCTCAAAAACGACGGAACCCTCCGAATGTCAAATCCTTCCGTGGTTTGTAACAATTCATTCTTAAAAACGTTTTCAGATCGAGTATCCCTGCATTCTTAAAACAGAAACCTTCCCCTACGATGTGCAAGAATGCGATCTAGCCCTTAGTAACCCATGCATTCGGGAAAAAAACATTCGATTATTTCAGGTTCCTGGAATTTTGAATTATCCAAACTAATGGTACGCACAGCTATCGCAAACTTGACTACCATCGCCGATCAGTTTGACGTAAGGTTTCTAAAATATCAGACTTTGTTGAGTTTTAGGGAAATAGTGAGTGGGATTTGGAGGGTATCTGGGCTGAAGAGTCGAATACTACAAGTGGAGCGGTGAGTTTAAGAGAGAGAGAGAGAGAGAGAGAGAGAGAGAGAGAGAGAGAGAGAGAGACAAAAGACACCTGATGCACCATGTCGCCGTTTGTGTGTGTGTGAGTGTGTGAGTGTGTGAGTGTGTGAGTGTGTGAGTGTGTGAGTGTGTGAGTGTGTGAGTGTGTGAGTGTGTGAGTGTGTGAGTGTGTGAGTGTGTGAGTGTGTGAGTGTGTGAGTGTGTGAGTGTAAGAGTGTGTGAGTGTGTGAGTGTGGGAGTGTGTGAGTGTGTGAGTGTGTGAGTGTGTGAGTGTGTGAGTGTGTGAGTGTGTGAGTGTGTGAGTGTGTGAGTGTGTGAGTGTGTGAGTGTGTGAGTGTGTGAGTGTGTGAGTGTGTGAGTGTGTGAGTGTGTGAGTGTGTGAGTGTGTGAGTGTGTGAGTGTGTGAGTGTGTGAGTGTGTGAGTGTGTGAGTGTGTGAGTGTGTGAGTGTGTGAGTGTGTGAGTGTGTGAGTGTGTGAGTGTGTGAGTGTGTGAGTGTGTGAGTGTGTGAGTGTGTGAGTGTAAGAGTGTGTGAGTGTGTGAGTGTAAGAGTGTGTGAGTGTGTGAGTGTGTGAGTGTGTGAGTGTAAGAGTGTGTGAGTGTGTGAGTGTGTGAGTGTGTGAGTGTGTGAGTGTGTGAGTGTGTGAGTGTGTGAGTGTGTGAGTGTGTGAGTGTGTGAGTGTGTGAGTGTGTGAGTGTGTGAGTGTGTGAGTGTGTGAGTGTGTGAGTGTGTGAGTGTGTGAGTGTGTGAGTGTGTGAGTGTGTGAGTGTGTGAGTGTGTGAGTGTGTGAGTGTGTGAGTGTGTGAGTGTGTGAGTGTGTGAGTGTGTGAGTGTAAGAGTGTGTGAGTGTGTGAGTGTAAGAGTGTGTGAGTGTGTGAGTGTGTGAGTGTGTGAGTGTAAGAGTGTGTGAGTGTGTGAGTGTAAGAGTGTGTGAGTGTGTGAGTGTGTGAGTGTGTGAGTGTGTGAGTGTGTGAGTGTGTGAGTGTGTGAGTGTGTGAGTGTGTGAGTGTGTGAGTGTGTGAGTGTGTGAGTGTGTGAGTGTGTGAGTGTGTGAGTGTGTGAGTGTGTGAGTGTGTGAGTGTGTGAGTGTGTGAGTGTGTGAGTGTGTGAGTGTGTGAGTGTGTGAGTGTGTGAGTGTGTGAGTGTGTGAGTGTGTGAGTGTGTGAGTGTGTGAGTGTGTGAGTGTGTGAGTGTGTGAGTGTGTGAGTGTAAGAGTGTGTGAGTGTGTGAGTGTGTGAGTGTGTGAGTGTGTGAGTGTGTGAGTGTGTGAGTGTGTGAGTGTGTGAGTGTGTGAGTGTGTGAGTGTGTGAGTGTGTGAGTGTGTGAGTGTGTGAGTGTGTGAGTGTGTGAGTGTGTGAGTGTGTGAGTGTGTGAGTGTGTGAGTGTGTGAGTGTGTGAGTGTGTGAGTGTGTGAGTGTGTGAGTGTGTGAGTGTGTGAGTGTGTGAGTGTAAGAGTGTGTGAGTGTGTGAGTGTAAGAGTGTGTGAGTGTGTGAGTGTGTGAGTGTGTGAGTGTGTGAGTGTGTGAGTGTGTGAGTGGGTGAGTGTGTGAGTGTGTGTGTCTGTGTGTGTGTGAGTGCGTGAGAGAATGTGCGTGTGCGTGCGTGTGTGTGTATTTGAGTGAGGGATTCTGTTATTTCAGTCAAAATTTGCCCAAATCGTCTATTCCGTTCGCCTCCGTCGAAAACCTGTCTACTATGTTCTAGTCATCCAAGCTCCCACATTTATTATAGCAACTCTAACCATTTTTGGTCTATTCACCCCTTTCAATCAACACGGAGAACGACGTGAAAAGGTTACATATACCATCGATGTACAGTAATTTCAAGCCCTTTAGGTAACCCTAGGATTGAACATGTTCGTCGCTATTTCGATGATGCTCACCCTTATTTCGGACATGATGCCTAAAGCTGCGAGACTACCACTGCTAGGTTTGCAAAAACGAAGAGGGTTTTAAGTTTAAGACCAGAAAAGCAAAAGATTCGCAGTCAGCAGGATTCGAACCTACGCGGGCAGAGCCCAATTGATTTCTAGTCAATCTCCTTAACCACTCGGACATGACTGCACGTGGTGTAGCGCCACGCGGGCGCCTTTTGACGCGGCAAAGTACACCCAGCACTGCACGTGGTCGATAACATTGACCTATCTACAGAAAAGGCATAGAATAAGCATTGATTTCCAGGGAACTACATTCTGGCAGAGATTTTCGTGTGCGGAGCTGGATGTCTGGTTTCAATTTTGATTCTGAACCTCCACCAGCGCTGCTACACGCGGCTGATCCGACCGCCCGC
Organism: Oscheius myriophilus; assembly: GCA_964057215.1. NCBI lineage: Eukaryota > Metazoa > Nematoda > Chromadorea > Rhabditida > Rhabditidae > Oscheius > Oscheius myriophilus. Next base: position 19,929,933 of record OZ059904.1, on the reverse strand, counting down.
CTGGTTTTTCTCCCTAATCGCTTTGAAGTATTTGTCTTCGTAGGGTACATCGCTTTGTTCTCTTCGACTGCCGAAAGAAGAATACTATAAGTCAAGGAACGGAGGAGTTACCGACTATGAGGATGAAGGAGGCGCCTGAGGACTCACCAGCTTTTGAAGCCATAAGGGAGACGCTTCTCAGGGTGAAGAGAGAGAGAGAGAGAGAGAGAGAGAGAGAGAGAGAGAGAGAGAGAGACTAATCACGATAGCCCTTTTCACGAGTTTAAGAAGTCAAGAAGTCAGGAACACCCTCAAAAATCACAAGCGAAAACGTCTTTGTGCGATAAGAGTACATAGCACAGCCTATTTTTAGAGTCTGGCTCGTGTCGTAAATGCAGTGATTTGCGGAAAAAAATAACTTTCAGGATATACATTTTACAATAATTAATCAGCTTTTTAAACGTAAAAAATGCTGCTAAAATTAAATGACCGAAAAAATGACATGTCGATTTTCAAAAACCTTTGAGTCCCACCGCGATAGTCCTGTTATCTTATTTTTCGTTGGTCCCAAGGGTTTTCGTGGCGGGGCCCTTTAATGCGTGTGCGCGGAACGGACTTTTTATACATGGAGCGCGGCGTATTCGTTATTTTCAAAAATGAGACATGAGCTACAGGGCGACAAGCTAACAAAGTTAGGGGTTGAATTTCTGCGAAAAAGGGGCTATTGAATTTGGGCGACCCCCGCATTCTACACAATTACTCAACCGAATCGCATTGAGAAATTTGGGGGTGAAAGTGTATTTGAAGCCTGAGTCTCCTTTAACGAAACCTTTGAACTCTATAACGACGTTTTTTTTGTTGACGCTAGGGTTTGACTCACGTCTGATCTAAGGGCTAAGGTCGTTAAGATCCCATTCAATTAAACCTCAATCAGAAAGTACCCAATTTCCTCCATGTTCCGTTTTCCGATCTCCCCCATTATAAAAATTCTGTACTAAAAGTGCGTAACATACATTGTCCCAGGGTACAATTTCCGCGTCATTGAACAAATCGCCGGAGTTCCCTGTTGTCAACCACATTTTCCTGTTTTCCCTGGGCAAATCTTTATACTTTGGCTGTATGACTGCATAAACGACTATCATATGTTACGCGTCCAAATAACACTAGTTAGGTGGAACATCAAAACATTGGTTACAAAGTAGTTCTGCTATATTTCTCGCCGATCCTACTTTGACCAAAAAGCGGCCACGCCTCTTTTATATGCTTTATTTTGATGTCTTGACTGGCAATTCGAATATCAACATTGCAATAATCTTGCTCATTTTCAAAACCACCGAAGTAGGATTGGTGGGCACTATATTTTAGGGTTTTGCCCGTTTTGTCTTTTGCATGTACCCTCCGTGACCGGTGTCTTTCGTATCGTTGCTCTTGTTTTTCAAAAACACCCCCGTCATGCGGTGGTTCCGCGTGATGATAGGTGTTGTCCCTTCAAATGACTCACCCCACCTACTACATCGATCCCCCGGCAGACGGCGTTCGCTCAGTACTTTAATTACGCATTCCTGGCCGACGAAAGCAGATTACACACAAATAACACGAGCCCCATCCACACAGCCGACCGATTTGTATCCGAGCACTTCACATTAAAAGACTGCGCGCTAGGTTAATTAAAATTATCCCGAAAACAGTCCTATAACTAGCTTCTTTGTCCTGTTTAGACGAGCTATGTCCAACGGGGGCTGTGGAGATTTCTTTCTTTTGACGCAAAAAGCATTGTCCTTGCTATCAATTGCATAATCTCCCAGATAACACAGCCATCTCACAATGGAATCAAGGCTTTTTAGACGATGTCCCCGAACTCCGGGATTCCACAGATTCGCGCCGATAATTGCTAAAAGGATCGATAGATTGAATCCCGCGATCCCCGAGTGACGCAGCAGGCGATAAGAGATGGCGAACCCTTCGATAGCACTTTGGACCAAAGGGAACAACGACCGGTTTCAGGCGGTGGCTGCGGTGAGGAAGGAGCTTCAATTCCAGGAGAAGTGTCATCACTATCGGAAGACGTGGTTCAGAGTTTTCGATCGAGTAGACCTACTATGTCTCATCGGATTCCAGCTTTTCAATGTAATCGCCTCGGTTTTGTTTATGAGATAAAAACAAAGATTGCTACAGTCATTGCTTTATCCGGAATCTGCATTATGTTCAATAAATAAAACGGTGTAACACAGTCAGGTGACAAATCGTGCAAGTCACATGTAAATGTTGTGATAAATAGTATGAACAATACATAGAGCACAACACGAGTGATATTAGAGAGACGAATTTAAAGAGGGACCCCGGTGAATCATGGTGGGAGAGGAGACCCACAGACAGCAGAAAATTTCGATTTCGGAGAGATTTGGGGGGAAATGAGCGAACAGCAGCAACAATACCAAGGTATATGGCGCCAGAACACCTCCGGGGGGAAGGAAGCCAATTGGAACAAGCTATACTGAGCTGGGAATTTCATCTCCGACTGAACACACCATAAATAAACATGAAAATTGATGTGCCCACCGAAAGACGAAGCCCTATAAGAGGAACACAATAGAGGGGGTAATGGCACTTAGGCCCTGTTCTTCAGCTGGTTGCTGAGCCAGTCGAGACCCTCGTACAATCCGTCTCCAGAAGTGGCACAGGTAGACTGAAAAGAGTTGTATTAAACAAAGAAATAAACCTTTCAAAAGATAAAATAAAATGTAGCTAAAGCTCACCTGAATGTACCACGACCTGTTCCTGAGAGTGTGGAGGCCAAGTTTGTCGGTAACTTCGGAGGCATTCATGGCGTTGGGCAGATCCTGCTTGTTGGCGAACACAAGGAGAACGGCATCCCTGAGCTCGTCCTCGGCGAGCATGCGCATAAGCTCCTCCCTGGCCTCTCCCACACGTTCCCTATCGTTCGAATCAACAACGAAGATAAGTCCTAAAGAAGACGATTTAAACAGCGTTAATAATAATGAATTACCCTGAGTGTTCTGGAAGTAATGCCTCCACAGGGGACGGATCTTGTCCTGACCTCCGACATCCCAGACGGTGAAAGAAATGTTCTTGTATTCGACGGTCTCCACGTTGAATCCTATAAACGTCAATATCACAAAGGTCAACAGCACGCCGCCACGCAACAAAAACCAGTTCCGCAGCCGTAATTCCGAAGGGCAGCGGACTACTTTCACGATAAATCAATTCAATCCATTATAAGGAATGAGGTTTTAGAAGCTCGTCACGACTACTGTTAAAATAGCTAACTTGGCAATGAAATGATGCAAAATGAAATGTTGGATAACGTACCAATGGTGGGGATAGTGGTGACGATCTCTCCGAGCTTCAGCTTGTACAGGATGGTCGTCTTACCGGCGGCGTCGAGTCCGACCATAAGGATTCTCATCTCCTTCTTGCCGAAGAGGCCTTTGAACAAGTTACCGAATACGTTCCCCATGTCTGAAACAAATGACTGTTCAAACGGATATAAAATACAATAAAATTATAAAGAAAAGCATGAAAGAAAGTTCTAGCAAACATTATAAAACTCAACCAAGAAATGAAAAGAATGACTAAGCGTGGAGGAAGCGGCGGACGGTCAACAATTGGAAGAATCAAAGTTTCAGAGCCATAAAGGTCACAGAAACTATAAACACCCTAATTTTGTGAAGGTAATTTGTATATTTCAATGAATTTAACAAAAATGGTTGTGAATTAAGTTGATAGCTGAATTGTCCCCAAAAAAGCCAATATTTTGCTGTAAAATCCACGGAAAGAGCCTTCTGGATCTGCAAAATTGAGTGAACCTCAATGGAGGAGAAAAGAATGAAACAATAACGAAACAGGGCCGAAAGCGAGAAGAAGTTCCAACTCCGCCTCCGTTTTGACGTCGCACCACGTCAGCGCGCCGCGGCCGCAACGCGTCCCACCCATTCAAGCGGACTCTCCCTGCGCATCTAAGCCCTTGGCACGCCGCCAAGTGCACTGGCGCATTACGAAAAACACATTTCTAATAGAATCTCGGCCTGTTTAACGGAGGTAATTTGAGGAAGTCGTTGGAAAATAAGCTTTCAAATGGACAAAATAAATAAAAGGGCATATTAAAATCGATATAGCCGGACCGGAAAAGCGAAAAATACGCAGACGTTAAGGAAAAATCTAAATTTCAGCCTGAATTACTTAATGTGAATCCTTTATTGTTATAAGCGCTTAAAAAGGCTGATAACAGATTCTGAAGCCGTGTTTGAACATCTCAACGGATAAGACTAAATTTAGGGCATTTCGGCCAATTTCTTTCAGTTTTTGGGTTAATCCATAATCCAACATCACTATTGCAATATAGCCAACGGGTTTACGATTCTCACAGACGACGAAAACCTCAAAAATTGGCGAGTACATCAATATCAGGCAGCCATTTACAGTACCCCAGGTCGGCAGCACGTGGGCTTGAAAATACCAATGTGGCATTTTCGATCGAACGCTAGGATGCCAAAGCGATTTTTTAATTTTATTTAAATTATTGTAATTTTGCCATTTAAATCGATTATTTCCCAATTTTGCCGTTTTCAAATCCCTCGTTAATTAAAGCATCTGGGGAAATACGTGGCGAAGGGGTATGCAGTTGTTTTTGACCCCTTATCGACCGTTCCGCGCCGATTGTCGGCATTTTGTGTTTCGCCGGCGTGCTTTTGTTGTTCTGTAGATGTTTTAGTGAAACACGCTTTATATTTGATATTTTTCCTGTTTTTTATCGGAATTTCTTTATTTCAGCGTACCAGCTAGCTGTCAGCTGCCTCTGCTGGAAAATGGTTCCCGTGGGTGGGAACCAGGCGCCGGCCTCTTCCGGATCATCGGCAATGGGGTGAGTATTATTAATGAAAGTTTTTATAATACATATCCTTTTCAGAAATATCGATCTGCAACAGCTGCTCATGCAACACCAGGTAGTCTATTTCAGGTTTTAATTGAATTTTTGGGTTTAGTTATTAGCACTTCAACAGCAGCAGGCTCAACAAGCAGCCCAAGCTCAACAAGTTCAACAAGCTCAACAACAGCAACAACAGCAGGCTGCTCAAGTACAACAACAGCAGTTAAATCAGTACCTCCAGACCCTGGTAGGTAAAGAAATTTTCAATTTCATTTGCCAATTTTTAGGCTGCGGGCCAAGGCGCCGATTTCCTCAGGAACTATATGGCTCAAGTTGGATTTAGTAGTTTATTGGATTAAATTTCGATTTTTAGGGCCTTCTTCAGCAACAACAGCAACAACAACAAATCCCTGCTCTCAACGCAGCCCAGCAACAGCAGCAAATTCAAGAGGAGCTTCAGCGCCAGCTGGTCCAGCAAGGTTAGTTTTTGTTCCTTATTAAAATTATAAATTAGTTATTTTGTTCATTCAAGGTACAAAATTGTTTTAGCGGCGGCTGCCACGGCTTCTACCAGTTCAGAGTTGTCCGTGGATACGAATTCAGCTGCGGCCGCTGCAGTTCCGAAGCCTTCTCCGGCTTTTAGCCAGGTTTCACCCAAAACGGTTGGGAATCCAGATGAGATACATGCAGAAGTCGCCGAATTGGTGGGTTTTAAGGGTTAAATTCGATAAGTTCTTACTGTATTACGTTATTTACGTATTATTGAAGCGGATTTTTAACGATTTATAGGCTGAATGGGTCTATTTCCTTTGCAAAAACACGAATTTGAGTTGTCATTCGGTGCCACCCGGGTGGTTTCGTTTTCAATCGGTATCGCAACGAAAACATGACTGAATTAAAACCAGTTTGTACAATAGTTGTATAGTTGCTTCCAAACTACTGGTCACAACGTGCCTTTGTTTTGACATGTGTGTAATGTAGGTTACTCAGCCTACGTACGCAGCCAAATCAGCTGAACTAGACTTGACGAGAAGTATAGCGTAATAAGCGTGGTACCATGTTGGACAAAAAGACGGTGGGTAGACACCCCATAAACCTGAGTCATAATGCGTCATCATGGTAGAAAAACTACGAAATAACGGAATTTCTTATAGATTTCCTTGAAATATGAGAAAGGCGCACCAGAGATTATTATATAAGGAATTTATAACTGATTACTCATTGCTCACGGATACAAATTCGCCCTTTGCGTTTCGCAACTGCCGCAAAAAGGGAAGCCCCGCCCATCCGTGCCGCTCTCCAGAAATCGTCAGAATTCCTATGGAATCGATATATATTTTTTGCTTCACCCAACATTCTCTCCGTGAAATGTAAATAGCGCTTATTAGAAGGCACGGCGTACTTTCTCACGCCTTGGCTGTCGATATGCAAATTACGCTGCAATGATACCAGAATGGCGCGCAACCAGTGGGCCGGCCCGCTCCCAATTTTTTTTATGATCCGGCCCGATAACAAATGAATCCCTTATTTCAATGTAGAAATAAAAAATAACAACAAAAAATTTCCGTTTGAGACGTTTCCAAAATTTTCTCGACCCGGCCCCAAATTTTGCCATGCTTGGTGGTGCGCTATTCGTTTTGCACTTTGGCAAGGATGATGTTGCCAAGAGCTCTCTCGGGTAATATTGAAGCCCCACCTTCGTATGGCCTCCACCACACGCAACCCTCGCGGAACCTTGGTTTCGGGGGGGGGGGGTGCTTGGTGTGTGGGGCCTCATTAAAACGTTGTTTGATTGTTTTTGGAACTCCGTATGGCCATCATGCTATGTTTCCTTCCCGCACTCAATCGGAATAGTAGAGCACCGGAGTTTAGGTGTCCAACTGGTGGATTTCTGGCCTTCGAAAACTGAAAAATGTTCTTTGTTGGGCTTATCTGGATTTTTCTAAAGTTCGTCACGTCGTATGTAGGCTTAACTAGTTAGTGTACCCAAATAATCTTTTTTTAAACACCAGGTTCACGTTAAACCCCTGTCTAACCTTAATTCAGTCAAGCTCCCAGAAGCTCAAATAGTAAAAACATTGCTAAATTTTGCAGTTTTCTATGTTAAATACGACTGAATACTAATAGAACCACGTGATTTCAGCTGCACCATAAGAACCAGCTGTCCGCCAAACTCGAGCAGACGGAAAAGGTGAAGAAGGACACAGAAACGGCGATGGACGCAGCGCTGAAGAGAAGGGAGCGCCAGAAGGTGAGTTGAGCTCATTTTATGTTTGAAGGGACCATCAGGGCTCTTTTTAGCGGAAATAGCGTGACAATAAAAATATTTCTTGAATAACCGTTGCCTGGAGATTTGTTGGGAAAAAATAATTTCAAGACTGCCGCGGTTTGTATAAGGGTTGTTTTCACATCCGAAAATGCCTCCTGATGGTCCCTTGATGTTTGGTGTATGGGTTTTCTTGTAAAAACTTTTATATTTCAGCACATTCTGAATGAGGAGGACGATCCGGATGAGGACATGGAGACGGATAACGATGTGGCCCAGGCGGTGCCCGACTGGCAGCACATTCTGACGGAGAACAAGAAACACAAAGCGGAGGTGGAGGCCAAGGCCCCCGCTCATCTGAGGATTAACGGGGAGGAAGAGGTAAGTTGACAGAGATTCTGCCATTATTCCGTTTTAGCCACTGTACTTCGAACCGTGTGACAGTCCGGGCATGGAGGAACTACACGAACGACATCAGAAATTCCGGCCGAAGCTGATCTCCATGATCAAAGTGAAGAAGGAGTTGGAACAAGTCATTCAGAAGTAAGTTTTTTGCTTTTTGAAATTTTTCTTCGCTGCCGCTATAATTTTTCCGAGTGGATTGCGCTATAACACACACCACTTTCGCAATAAAACCGTTACATCTTGCGTGGTCAACCGTAATTCGTACCACCCGAATGTCAATTAGGACGAAAATGACATCATTACAGCCGTTGACGCACCCTCCCTTTGTAATAATAGTTTGAAAAGACAAGGTATGGCCCATGACTGGCAGGGTTCAATCCCAGTCGGTGCTTTTTTAAAAAAAATTCTTGTTACACAGCTGCCAGTAACTTTTATGTGAAATACAAGCACTATTCAGTTTCAAATCTATTAAAACTGTCCCCATTGGTAAAATTTGCTTGCAACAGACGTCTTTTAAAAAAATTTTGAATCTTGCCCGCCAAGCAGTGTGTAGTTTTTTTGAGCCATCCAAAAAGGTTTTAAATTGCCTTTGTTTATTGTTTATTGTGAGTTTGTATTCTACAAAAGGTTTTTTTGGTTGAAATTTGGTCTTTCAGTTAGCGTTTTTTGACGAAAATGTAAAAATATGCGTTTTTGACAAAATTACTCATACAATATTGTTTCGCAAACTAGGTTTTTGTATTCAAGCATTGGAAAATTGGTTTTTTTTTAATTCAGTAAATTGCAGCCAGCACGTTGTCATGAAATGCATTTTAATTTTTTGGTTCTCATTGACACCCAGCTTTTATTATAAAAATATTTTTTTTCACAAAGCGAAGGTTCATCAACGGCCTTAATGACCTAATTTTCACCGTTAACAGTCCGCGAATAATGGCTTTTATTACATCAAGAAGGTGAGAAAAGCGCTCATTTTTGGCTGCGGTCCAATTTTTGACTGTACAAGTTTTTCTCTGCCCGCTTCTTAATTCTGCGGTGTGTGTGAAATACAATGACGGTGTAAGTAAAGACAATTGAATTAATTTAACAAAATAAATTTTTAAAAAAACTAATTATTTAATTTTCAGTGACTACCAGAAGGAATACGAGCAAGCATACAAGGAGTGGAGGGACAAGGACGCCGCCTTCGAGAATGAGCCTCAGCGAATGTAAGTTTGCCCGGCCCGATTGAAATTCTTTCGGCCGGCCCGAAATCTTGTATTTTCACTACTTCATTATAACTTTTTTGTTTATTAACCTATAACCATAATACCTCATTTTGTTTATAATTCATTCGATTCAGTTATTGTAATGAGCAGTAATAATCATAATAATAACGTTGTTATACAAATAAACATTGTAACTTTTGGATCTTTAAAGTTTACTTGGGGAAGATCCGTCTTTTGACGTACCCACCTTTGACTTTAGGGGGCTAGAATTAAGTACCCTCCCTAAACTCCCTCCCCTATTAGCGGAATTTTACAACAAAAAAAAAATAGTGCCTAACCGCCCGTAATTGCTTAATTTTCTGGGTACCTTATTTTTCAACTAAGGGTATGCCTTGGCGAATTCTTTCAAAACATAGAAAAATAATGGTCGGACTGGGAACATTTGGGGGGCTCGATGCGTAAGCTCCCCAAATGGTACCTCGAAGGCTACGAAATCCCGCAATTCAATTTTGTCACTATTTTCAACCATTCAGTGAATTACGTACAAAAATATGGGGGCTTATTTTGACTTGCGCGCAGCTGAATTTCCTAATTTGGCGGGGGGGGGGCGGGTTCACGTCATATTGTGGGGTCTCGGAAAATGAACCCCACATTTAGCTTGTTAATGTGTGTTTCAAGACCCTCGGGCCGGCGCGATGCTATTCAAGTCCGGCGTTTCGTACGAAATTATTAATTTTTCGAACATTTCAGTGCCCGTGAGAACCGATGGCGTCTTGTTTTCGAGGGAACGTTCAAGGAGCTGGGAAAACAGAAGGAAAGGCCCGGGAGAGTGGACACCCGAGGGGAGTACATGACTGTCAATACCGACGATGTGGGTTTTATTCGTTTTTTTTTTAAAACTTATTTTTCAAAATATAAAAATGGGCTGTTTCAGACCGAGACGAAGAAAAAGTACAGGGCGGCCGTCATCCCTCCTTTCGTGAATGTTGAGGTGAGCATTTTTGAAGGGGTTTCACAATGCATACCGTTGTTTGCTGCCCGTTGTTTACAAGACTCAGACAACCAAATTTTTCAACATATTTTTTTCAGCTGGGCTGGCGCACAGACGGCTTCTTCAACAATGAGAACCTCGTGCGGAAGAATGTGGCTGATCTGGAAAAGAAGAGGTTAATTTACAACTATCCGGAGAATTTAGGTCTTTTTTTTAGGATTTCCGACTTTGAGACGACCTGGACCGAAGACGAAATCCGCCTCTTCAAGGTGAAACTGTCGAGTGTAGGGAAGAATTTCGCCAATATTGCTTCGTACTTCGAGGATAAGGTTCGTACTATTTCTCATATATTTGGATTCGAGTGGTTTCAAATGTGAGAAACCCTTACAAAGCTTACATGGGTAGTTTGGCAGTCTTGGTTGCACCCGTATGGTTGTTCTAGGCGTACTGCTGACACCCGGTTGCCCATGTGGTCTTGGTCTTCCCGACACCCGGTTGTCTATCCTTTCTTTCTGAGACCCGGTTCCCATATGGTTTTTGTGACAGCCGGTTGTCGCTTGATAACTGGACAACCCGCCTGGGAATAAAAAACTTTTTTTTTTTTTTTTTTTTTTTTTGAAAATTAAGGCTGGAAAAATTTAGATTGAAATTGAAATTAAAACAACAACAATAAAACGTACAAGTGTTACCAACTAATTCCCATGTTTCAGAGCGTGAAAGACTGTGTGCAGTGCTACTACCTCTTGATCAAAAAGTACAACAAGGAGTACAAATCGATGTTGCCGAAGAAGAAGCGCATCACGAAGACTCGTTACAAGGTGGGCATTTCGTGTTTTATTCTTTATTCCCCTGTTTTCTAGGCCCCAGTGATGCCAACGGCAGCGGAACTTAGCAAAGTTCTTCAGTCAGGGCAGGAAGCTGAAATTCCCGGAGGTTCGTTTGTTTTTTTTAACCGAACATATATGGGCACCGGCCAGAAACTTTCGCCAAGCTCCGCCGCTTTCCTGAATTTGGACAAATGTTGGGGGGGAAAAGTCCCGCCACGAAAAGCCCTGGCGAGTTTCCAAAACCCGTGGGTGTATGTAGTAAATGGGTTTTGGCAAATTGTCAATGCTTTTCGTGGCGGGACCCATAAAGGCTTCAACACGTCGTTCTGGGCATTTGGCAAAGTGCCCAGGCCGGTTTTTGCCCATATTTGTTCGCGAAATTATAATTTCATTCTTTTAGCCCCAATCATTCCTCACGTGAGATGCGCCAAGTGCCAGCAGAAGTTGGATCCGTCGGTGAACCCGGGAAGGATCAACACCAGGGCTTTTGTAGACACTTACGGTGGGTTTTCGACAGATTTTCCTATTTCGGTTTGATTTGTAACTATTCAAGACCTATTTTAATGGGAATTATTTAGGCCAGCCGGAGAAGAAGGGAACGGATGTGCAGGTGTGTGGAAAGTGCTACGAACAGGAGCAGAAGCTGCGGGGAACGAGGTGTCCGGTGGCCACTTGTGCCAACGGAGCGAAGAAACAGAAGCCGACGAAGGTACTGCCAGCCAGGTGGAGACAGCTGGACGACCGACAGAAGTAAGTCACTCTAATTTTTGTAAATTTCATGAAAATTCAGAGCTTTCCTTCTCTCTGATCTGGGAATTCCTCGAGAAGCCACGAAGACCTGTCACAACTGCAATAAGAAGATCCTGAAACGGCTGGATCAGGTACTTTTTAACCAAAAAACGATTTAAATGTCAATTTAGGTGATGTCTGGGGAGTTGAACGACGACATTGACCAATTCGAGGCGGACATTGCCCAGGGGTGGCAGGACCACGAGGTGAGCCCTGTTGACATTGTAGAGTAGGGTTCATTTAGGTGGCGAGACTTCTGGAATTGGTGGAGGAAATGGGCGACGACTGGGAGAGCATTGCCGAGCAAATGGAGGGGAGAGTGGCAGACGAGTGCAGGATTCAGTTCGCGAATACGAGGAACAAGAGCCCCGTTTCGGTGGAGGATGAGGAGAATGATGACGATACGGAGACAAGGTAGGCAGCGGGGGTTTTCACGGTCCGGGCTGGGCCATTTGAAAAATTTTGGTTGGCCCGGCCTTTTTTGAACTTTTTGTTAATACTATGGAATTTGTGATGGCAATCTTCAAAATCAATTACGTTCTTTACAAAACTTTTAAAAACAATTGTTTAAAATTTTTTCGGGTTGTGAACAAATTGGAGACCTTGTTTTATGCAAAATGAGACGAAACTAGCCGTCCACCCCTTTTGCCACCCACGCGCTTCCTGTCCAGCGATGTTCCCCAGCCGACCGGGGCAGGCCGTCCCAAAAAACCCCTTTGCCGGCCCGTCATTTGAGAACCCCGGGCCACACCTTTAAATTTTTCTAACACGAGGAGGGTGCGTTAACTGTCGTAATGACATCATATTGGGCCCTACTGACACCCGGTTGCCGAGATTTGTGGTAGACCACCCGTACAATTTATTAACCCAGTAGAATTCACAAAGTCGGTAGTGTATTTACGTTATAAATGGTTGAAATCCTGACCATAAGCGTTAAATTACACAGCATTACACTATCAGTCTTTTGCTGTCAGTTAGCACAACGGCCAGCACTGCTGAATTTGTCATAACAGCTGATTAGAGGCGACAGACCTTTGATTTCCGCTTATTTACCGCTTTAATTTAATGGTCGACCATTTAAAATAGATGATTATATTCAGTCATGGATCATGCTGGCTGGCTATGTTCAAATAGAGGGACCATAAGAGACCTTTAAGAATGAAACATACGTTTGTGGTTCGATTCCACGGCACCCTCTCTTGGTATATTTTTGACAAATACTGTGATATCTATTGATTTTTATGGAAAATCAACCGATTTTGGGGATATCGATCGATATTATGGGCCACTGGCACCCCCTCTTGACAAAGTTTGTAATAATTAAAAGTTTGGAACAAACTATTGCCCAACACTGGAGGAGAGTTCGATATGCCTTGGGGTAAATCTACAAAAAGACGAATGGGACCCTTCAGGTCCTTTAAAGCCAAAAACTTCCTTCGGTTACCTACCTGCAGACGTTAATATGAACACTGATGTTCCTATTAATCATCAGGAACTGCGTTTGCCTTTCCGGGACATCCCCAAACCAAATAATAAAGCATGGCTAAATAAACAGAAAATGTTCGTTTGTTTAGCAGCAAAATTTTGAACTATACTTCGCCAAAAAAAAAATAGCTGATCAGCGCATTTGCCGCGCGGTAAGTTTTTTTTTCAACGATAAGTTTGTTTTAGTTGAAAAAGCAAAGACTAGCTGGCGGAAAAAGTTAAATTATCACTGGAAAAAATGATTGTCATGCTACTACAAATATGGATCAATTTTGTTTTCAGAGACGGCGGGGAGACCGAAGTTATCGCCGAGGAGGAGACGCAGGACGTCCCCGAACCCAGCGAAGAGGTTCAGAAACAGGAAGTCGTTACTCCGGAGCCCGTTGAGGTAATCTCTCTCTCTCTCTCTCTCTCTCTCTCTCTCTCTCTCTCTCTCTCTAATTCCCTCTTTTCAGACCCCAGCTCCAGCTGTCCCTGTCGTTGTTGCTCCAGTCGAAGCCCCTCAACCGCCACCTGCCGCCGCACCCCTGCTTCTCCCAACCGAAGCTCCCAAGATCGGTTCCATCACCGCCGGAACCCCTCTCCGCCCTGCCTCTGTCACCGTACTCGAGACGGTGCCCGGCCCTTCCTCCTCCCAGCCTCCTCCCTCAGCTGCTTTGGCCTCAACGCCTCAGCTACAGAACATGGCCACTTCTTCAGCCAGGGGAACGCCGCAGCCAGGAGCAGCTCAGTACAACGCACAGCTGCTCAACTTGCTCGGACAGTTTAAGGATCCAGTGAGTTTTTTTGGGGGCATTTTGGAGATGGTATTATAAGAAAGGGTAAAGGGAGTTGAGTATCACAGGAACCATCAGCATTTGATGCTAAGCGATTCGGTGTTTGTTTTACAAACGTTTTTTCGTAACAAATAGAATGGATGGGTCATTCGTTGATTCTGACATACCTAAGGAGTCCTTAACTTGCTGAAAGTAGGGCAATCCCCATAACACTGAGACGAAATTGACGAAGTTAATTAGAGAATTTTTAGTGGTTACCCCCCCCCCCTTACCGTGGGGAAAGTCGGATATACTCATGAGGTATGGATTCGGGTGATCCATTTGCAGGGGTTTATGGATCAAACAACCCTCAAAGGTTCATTTTTAGAAGGTTCAAAAGATTCATTGGTGCGCCACTTGTGGTCTGATCCTACTGCAATTGATAAAATTCTGGCAAATACCACGATATTGATTGGTTGTCATGACATATCGATTGGTTTTTTGCGTATCGATCGATTGACACAAAAAACTTGTAGCCACAGGCTTTGACCCCTGCTCGAAGTTTTTGCTGAACAGGGAGCGTTTGGGGGTTCAATGCGTAAGCCCCCAAACAGTGTTTCGGAGGCAACGGAAGCCCCCATCAAGTTTGTTTGCTACAATGGTTCACCAAACGTCGAATTAAGTGAATAACACCAGCAGCTCCTGTCCATCTATGAGTTTAGTTATTGTAGTTGGGTTACAAATAATAAAAATCACAGCATACGTGTGAGAAAGCAGTGTTTTCTCACCCATAAAACAGCTTTCGTCTGCGGGCATTCACAGTTGTTTTGAATTTTCAATGCAATCAATTATTACAGTGTAAAAGGAAACCCAAACTCATTGTGCAATTTGTTTGGGGACCCACAAACAATTTTCCCTCGGAATAGAGCTTGTCGAAATTTTCTGTATGTCTCCTTTACCCTTCGGATGATTCTTTCTTTAATTTCATTAGGTCAACTGCCCGTTTTAGAGTTTAAGAAATTTTCAACCCTTGTGTCATCTGGGAGCGTTTAGGGGTCAATGCATAAACCCCCCAAACAGTGCCACGGATGTCACTTAAGCCGCCTTCAATTTTTTTGTTAACGTTGTCAACCAAACGTCGACATATGTATGGAGGGGGCTCAAAAACTAAAGCCCCCCCCCCAAAAAAAAGCCCCCAAATTGCTCGTGAATAGCGAAGTATGGAAGAAGAATCTCCTGAACCTACAACGTCTTGAATTTCGACTATAAGTCACTTCTCCACCTGTTCTAATTTCGTCTGTTGGTCATTATCCACCTTCTATTTTCGGACCGGCAGGTAGTTTTCTGATTGTCCCTGCATTCCCTGTTGCAGACATCCATAATTTGCGAAATAAGCGTTCGCCTGGAATGCAGAATGAAAACAATATAGTGGTGGTGGTCTGTCCGGCGGCCACCTGCGCATTGCCATCTCCAGCTGCCGAACCACACTTTACGTTTAGTGGGCGACATTTCGCTTTTCAACGGCCGTAACCATGACGAGGCCCTGTTGTTTGATCCACGGGCCATGGGATATGGATCCACGAGACTTGGTGAATAATCTTATCGCTGCGCCGATTGAAAGGGTCGTCACTTTGCGACGACAGTCGATTTATCACGGGCATCTGTATAATGAGAGTCTCACGGCGCGCCCAACAAGGATAATCCACGTCGCTTAAGACGACGTGGATGACCGTTCGTCTGGAGTACTGTAGAATATATTATGCCTTGGACCCATTGGTTCACAATTTTCTTCTTCTCGCTTCAATATCCGTCGTTATCTCACTCGTACAGCCCGGAAGAACAAGAGATTGCGTGAGACCAACTACAAATAAACCATCGAAACCCCCAAATTGCGAATGAGTACCTACTCACCCACCACAATAGGCGTACGTTAGGTGCTTGCGGTACCTACATATTTGGCTTTTGGTTGAAAATGTTAACTAAAAATTGAGGGGGGCTTTACCTCCGCAGCGCCATTTGGGGGACTTACGCATTGAGCCCCCCAAACGCTCCCTGTCAAGACGTGCCCACCACCACCACCACCACGCATGGACTAAAAATTTATCCTATAACAAATGCCCTTTTGTAACAAACTCCTTACTTTCTGGGTGGTCTACCATATTTCGTGCCAGCCCGGTGTCAATAGGGCCTAAAATGACATAGTGACCGTTAAAACATCCTCCCTTTGTAATAATACTTTTAAAATGCCTGCCCATGGCTGACCACAACGCGTGTTATCGGGAGATTCAATCGGCAGGTTAAAGGACTGTGTCGACTCTTTTTCGAAAAATAAGCTTTTTCGAGTTAACAAAAAAGATTTTAACTGCTGAATGAACCACGTAAAGGTGGTTTTTCACAATCCATTTATAGACGAGGAAATATTTTTGGCTTAGGGATGTACGCCCCTAATCTATTTTTTTTAAGCCAAAAACTTTTTTTTCCATCCAAAATCTGGCAAGAAAGAGACGGAAAGTTTACTACCCGCCATACATGAACAACCTACCTGTGGGGTCCGTTTTGCGCGACCCCCCACAATACAAAGGTGACGTGTGGCGCGAGTCTCGAAAAATAAGCTTTTTCGAGTTAACAAAAAAGATTTTATCTGCTGAATGAACCACGTAAAGGTGGTTTTTCACAATCCATTTATAAACGAGGAAATATTTTTGGCTTAGGGATGTACGCCCCTAATCTATTTTTTTAAGCCAAAAACTTTTTTTTCCATCCAAAATCTGGCAAGAAAGAGACGGAAAGTTTACTACCCGCCATACATGAACAACCTACCTGTGGGGTCCGTTTTGCGCGACCCCCCACAATACAAAGGTGACGTGTGGCGCGAGTCCCCCAAATATATAATTAGGCTCGGCGCGACCCCCACTACCGAATCTGCGGGCGCTTGTTCATCTATGCAATCAGCTAAAAACAGTCGAAACAAGTATGGGGTCCGCCACTATTACCTGAAAATTTTCTGCGTAATATATACATTTTAATGGTTTCTAAGTGAGCTTTGCGAGACCCTTAAACAGAAAAATGCGATTAGAGCATGCTTTCAGTTCATGGCAGTATACCAAGAACTTTTAAAATGTCATATTTGGAATATTTTCAGACAGTCCTTTAAACTGGCGCTCTCCTTGATAGTCTCCTTTATAGTCAGATTCCAACAAACAATGGCATTTCTCATAATTTCACTTAAAGAGAATATGGTTCACACTCCATTTTGGCTATCCTGTGCTATCCTAATAACGCACAATCTCTAGCGCCCAGTTTTTCGTAGCGGGACCTAAAATTCCTTAGGATGTCAAACAGCGATTAGACTATACCTCACTCGTACAGCCGGAAAGAACAAAAAGTTTGCGTGATTGCGTGATCCAAGCTACAAATAAACCCCCAAATCGCCGCCAAATTGCGAATGAGTACCTACCGAAAGAACGCCCACACGGAAGCTGCCCCGGTGATAATCTGCTGTACCAGAAGTATTACTCTCTCTCTCTCTCTCTCTCTCTCTCTCTCTCTCTCTGAATTTTAGTCTCCCTTTCCGATGAAAAGGCGAGGACAGTTCCCGATTCGGCGAAACGTTCCGTACGAAAACTTCCCCCAATTCCCGTGGGTGGGCTATTCAGACGTGTTCAAACAATAGATGTAGAGTCGATTATACAGCCTACCGGCGCCCCTTTTGTCCTCTTACAAAAGTGCATTCCAATGTCTTTTCTTTTCGAAAAGAGTTCCGGGCCGGCCCGACTACCAAGTCTAACGCCAGGTTTATATAGTGCCCACTACTTCTTTTTCGGTGATTCCTAGAAATGAATGAGCCTGCTGGTGTAATTGGAATTACTATTATAACATCAAAATGTTGGTCTACAAAAGGGGCGAGGCGAAATTTTTTGGCTGAAGTAAGCTTGGCGAAGTCTATTGTTAGATGTCATACCCCGTTCAAAAAAGCCAACAAACCTTTAATAATTCTAAGCTCCTTATAATGCAAAATTCCAATTAAAAACAACAGTATTAAAAAAAAGAAAAGAAAAAGCTTCTTTGGCTGATTTTGCTGCGTTTATGGCCTGAGTATTCTACATACTATTATTATGAAAAAAAGCGACATCGAAATTTTGGCCAAGCTTGGGCAACCCACCGCGGGTGTCCATTTTGCGACAACCCCCATAATTATTGAAAAATTCGAAATGCGACGGGCCTCATTCTTTAACAAATTTCCGAAAACTTAAAATTGCGACGCTCCTTACCGCCGCTTTTGGCGGAGCTTGACAATGTATAATTTTGGCACATGAAGACGAAGTTGATTTGGCAACAACTATAATTATCATTCAAAATTACGAAACGTTGTGAAACAATAGGTACAAAAATGATCGTTTTTGGTCTTGGCGTGTTATATAATTTAAAAAATGGTATAAATTTTACAGCAAAAAAACTCATAAAAATTGCAATGCGCATTACTACAATGACCGAAAATTTCATTTAATTTTGACTAATTCAACTAGGAACTGCTATTTGTTGTTCAGGCCTAATTGTAGTCAAACCCGGTGTCCACCTGCCTGCTACAAACCTATCCAATCTCTTTTTATCCCATAATTTGCATGCAACCCAGCCTAATTACGTAGTTCAGGTTTCTGCAATGATCTGCCGTGTTTATTGCAATCTTGATGCCATTATAAGTGACGACCGTTGGCCGGATTTTCATGCGAATTTCGCTTTTTCTACCCTGTGATAGCGGTTGATCGCATGTTGGAGGTAGAACCCATTGTGGGATTAGTACAGCTCGTTACGAGGTAGCACAATGGGTGGATTGTAGGCTTCTGGAGGCAGCTACGATTCCCACGATCAAACACGCGCAGCTGGCCGGCCGCTGACCACCAAATGTACCCCCGCCAACGCGTTATATTTCTCTCTTTGCACCCGCAAACTGAAGTCATTCGCATTGAATTTGCAATACAAAGCATACCTTGGGAAGGTCCGGTCGTAGCGGTACCCCCTATCACTTTTGAATTCTGTGAACCCCTTCACCCCCCTCACTACAGAAAATCAAAGATCACTTTTAAATATTATATAATAAAAATATTTTAAACAAAATAATGATTTTTAAAATTTATCAAATCAAAATAAAATTATTGAAAATTTAAAAAAAAAAAAAAAACCTAAAAACTGCGTTACTTGACCTATTCCACATACAGTGAAAGTGGTCAGTGAAGGTGGGATCTTCACTCCGGCCTCTGCCCGGCACGAGAGCGAGAGATCGTCTTTTCACTTGTGAAGGTGGGGGTTGAGGTCAGAGAAAGAGACAGTTAGACAGACACGCAGAGGCAATCATGCCTGAATACAGTATGCCCGCCTGACTTTCGCTGCGGGACCTTCTCGCTAAGTTAGGGCAAAAAAAAATTAAAGTTGAAGCATTCTGAATCCGATTCGCAAATTTTATCAGTTTTAAAACTTTTTTGCGCTATTTGTTTTAAAAAATAAATGAAAAATACTTTAATTATTGTATTTTTAATACCATTTAGCGAGAAAAGTAGAAAACGCCGCAAAAAGAGTAAAAGGTGAGTTCTCAAGTTTGCTATTTTAACCGTAATCATGTTTTCTCTTATATTTTTACAACACGACAAATTATTTAGAACATTTAACAGTGTTTTTATTTCAAACTTTGAGAAAATTGCTTGCTTTTTGGCATAATACTGCAGCCAGCCAGCTGGTACGAAAACACACAAGTTTTTGGAAGCAAAGCCCCTTTCTCTGCACGAAAATGACTAGATTGTTTCAAATTTGACTAATATGACAGGATATAAAATGTTATGTAATAGTAATAATGTAAAAAGAAAAATCTTTATTGAAATATTGACTACCACCCCCCCTCACTTTTGACTCACTTGGGTCGCTGGGACCCTTGGGTCGCTGGGAGCCTGCTTTCTTTCCTTGTCCACTCCCACCCAGCCGAAAATGACAAAATTTATACCCGGCATAATTTGTTTTTATTTACAGTTTTTTTGGCAGGCGACAAATATACCCTTTGGCTGAAAATAGTCTGGAATTCACCGCCCCTGGATATACAAGTGAACTCTGAAATACCACTAAAGTCCTCTTTAAGCCTAATTTGGTCAAAAATGGGTCATGCCCATACCCTAAATTTGGGTTTAAGGCCATAGCTGGACATGAGGTGCTCGGGGTACCTACGTAATCCTAAGTTTGGTTAGAAAAGGTAACAAAAAAATAATGTGGGGCTTACGTTGTCCGCGAGGCACCATTTGGGGGGCTTACGCATCAAGCCCCCAAACGCTACCCGTTCAACTTTGTTTAAGGCCCTATCGGCACCTCTCGCAAGAAATACCGATAGGGGTGTACTGTAACATACCCATAATTGTGGGGCCTAATTTTCCCTAATTTTTGACCAAACCCTAATTTTGGTAACCCTAATTTTTGGACTTAATTTTCGGGTTTTACAAAATCAGTAACTTACAATTTTATAAAAGTATTAATTACCAAAAACTGTGATTTCCGACCAAAAACTGTGATTTCCGACACACGTTTCTTCGTATAATTTGAATTTCGAACAATTGGATTCGAAACAAAATAAACACTTCAACTGGAGAATTACTACATATAAGAATATAATTTTTCAATTTAAATGGGGGAAAAATGATTCTTTTCCCACTTGCCCTTTAAACTTCCCAGCGTTTTTACTACTGAGGCACGTTATGAATCACCACTTTTTCTGCCCGAATCGCTCATTGTTTAATTATAAACTCACACTTTGTTTAAACTTTAAGAGAATCACAGATTCATCATTCACGCGGTACCACACGACACTTACACCCTGAAACTCCATTTTTCTCTTTTCTGACTTGGGGGCGGGTCAGGACAACCCTTCGTCTTGTATTTCGAAACACCAGTTGACACGGAACCGTGTCTGCCCGAAAGAAACGCTATGTCTTATTTATTTAATAATTACCCCAAATTTGGTTTTAAGGGCACCGAAACCTTACGGATTGAAAATGGGCCTAAAAAAGTTTGTCTATCGCGCCACCCTAGTTGACATTTATTTTTCCAATCTTGCCCCAGGTAGCGTTTCCCCATGAAATGGTTCAGCAAGGGGTGGGCGATATATTTGTAGTTTGAATCCCTAGCGTCTTGATAAATTTTGGAAATTTACTGTAATATCGATTTTTTTTTTCAAATGAAAAACTATGGTTGCGATCGATTTTTTGGATCCCCGGTACCCCTATTTTTGCATAATATGTTGGCAATTACAAACCGCTGCACCCTTGAATCCAATACCTTGTTTGTATACAATTTTTGATAAATGGTGGAAAGGCCCCAGATGGTCCCTTCAATTGAATTTTTCATCCAAAAGTACATTTCACAACGTTTACCAGCCTAATTCTCTGCTACCTACCCCATCGATCTATGACCCTTAACCCTCTCCGTTCATTTACATTTCTTTATCTGTGCTCCCCGTGCCTGCCATTCGGCCGTGGGAAGGCGACGGTCGGCTCTCGTCTTTACTGTATCCATCGATTTTTACAACCGTTTGCGCTTCATCTCCCCTTTGTCCTTTATATTCCTTCCTTCTTCAGATGCACTCCTACAACTGCGTGGATATGTATCCCGCTTTTTTGACCTCGGTATGGTTGGTTTTGGATTCTTTAAACGGAAAAAGCGCAAGGATTCTAAAAAAAAAATAAGTAATTAATTTTATCGGAGGGGTATCTCCCTTTGTTTTGTGATCCTCATTACTTGGAAAAGACGCTTTTCCATAGTTGCGATGAGCAGCTGCTCGTCCTCTTGCCCTTTTTGTCTTCCCGCAAAGGACGTTTTTTCCACGACTGGTGTGAACCATCTGCGATTGAGAAAGCTTTTTGCGAGACGCGTGCGTCTTTTTGCAATGTCTGACGAATATGTTGCCGGGTATGGGGAAAGATCGACCATCGACTAAATCACAGGGCAGCACGAAGCATCACATGCGAAAGAAAACGAAAGAGACATGGACAATCCCAAAGTGACGATGCATGAACAAGCAACCTGTGGGAGTCTGTTTTGCGTGACCTCCACATTACACAGACAACGTGTTGCGCGTTTCCTAGTAAGAAATTCAACTGTGCGCGACTACCTTAAAGGGACCGTCAGGGGTTTTTGATTGAAAATAGGATGTATGCTAATCGAGCTATTTCAATTGAAATGATTTTTCCGAACACCGCTCCAGCCAACGGCCGTGCGCAAAATGCTTGCCAAGTCCTCATTAGCATACAATTCTTAAAAGGCCCCTGACGAGCCCTTTAACCGCAAATCACGGCTGATGGTTTTCTATGTCATGCATGGACCCGCGTCACATTTCTGGACGTGATCTACGTAATTGAGTCAAAAATGTGCCAAAACCTTATCAAAAACTGAAGTGCGGGGAGTACGGTAATTCGAAGCCTTTGGGGCCTACGAATGAAGTTCCCTTGCCGTTCCCTACCCAGTTATGATACGTGGGTGTTACGAGCTCAAAGTTCATTCGTCTGGGCTTATGATGACCGCCTCCTACAGCTCGGAACACAACCGCTACCTTCTTCTGGTTAAAAAAAAGTGTCCCCTTCTCAATTTTTGGGCCGAAATAGAAGCGCCTGAAGTTTTTCGGGAAAAATCGTTTGCAAACCGCGCCAGTCTGGCGTCTCTCATTTTGCCGCGCTATCTCGCCATTTCCTGCCGTGGGATGTTGCAGTCCAAAACATAAAAAGGGATATGTTTTAGAATAGTTGAAACTGCATCTGTTCAATCAATTCGTTATTCTTTGAACAACTGCTTTCTTGAGTGGTGTTGAATAAAATCATTTCAATTGAAATGACGCACTTTGCATACCATTAATTCTGGGTTTCAAAAAATCTCTGATGGTCGCTTTAAGGCAAAATTTGTTCAAATACACCGAGAGAGCTCTGGATGAGCCCAACATGTCGATGTTTTTTTATTCACAAATCGCCTCTGCCTTTGGATGGAGATTTTCAGCAATGCTGCTCTTGCGCCGGAAATTGATAACCACTCCTCCGTCGGCAGCGTCTATTCATCACCTGGAGGTGTATAATTTCCCGGACAGCCCTCTGTTTGTGGTGCTTGTCGTCTGTAGACCCATCTTCTACCCATGTCCAGAGAGGTGTTGATGGTCGAGGTCTCCGCCGGCCCGCCTTCCAGCGGGGTTTCTTTGCAAATGCCTGCGCCGGCCAATGGAAAGACTTCGGCTAATCTACAAACGGCTACGGGAAGGAAGCTTTGTCGCTCCTTTTATTCAGCTAAGGAAGTGGCCGATCTTCTGAATCAAGTCGAACAGGTCGGAAGATTTCTTAATTAAGACCTATTTCAAGATTTCCTTCTCGGGGCAGTCAACGCATATGTGTTGTGTAAAATGTACCATTAGTGATACCATGAGGGTTCTTTTTACAAACTAGCCCACACCTTTCGCTTTCGTAATGTACCTTTTCTTTAACCCGCAGTAGTTCCTTGCCCAGTAGTGGACCTGAACCCGGGAAATTTTGATTTCTAGCCATTGGCGCAAATCGCGTGTGCAATCGCACAGTCGACCTCTGAATATTGTAAACAACGGGCTACCGCAGTCTGAGTTTTGTAAACATCGGATAGTCGAAAGATGAGTCTTGTAAACATCGGGCACTCTGAGGCTTTCAAACATAGGACAGTCTAAGTCTGAGTCGTGTAAACAACGGACTACCGAAGTCTGAGTTTTGTAAACAACGGAAAGTCGAAACGTGAGGCTTATAAGTTACGGATAGTCGAAGAGATGTGTCTTGTAAACAACTGACTGTAGACGTCTAAGTCGTGTAAACATCGGGCAGTCGAAAGATGTCTTTTAAACATAGAGGTTTGTAAACATCGGGCAGTCGGAAATGACCAGTAAAAAAACGCACGCTGGTATTTTGGCGGTTTAAATTGAAATTTTGTCTTTTATTGGTCAATTAAATTGATTTGTTGGAATTGAAAATACAAAATTAAATTTTTTAAAAAAAACTGGAAAAAAGTTGTTTTTTTAAAAGACAAGCAGGAGTTTTGCCGTGAAAATTCACTGTGGGCTCAATTTCACGTTGTAAAGAAGCAAATTCAGGGTGAAGAATATGACACATTAATATGATGTTCCACTTTTTAAGTGATTAATTTTGTATTTTTTTCAGGAACACCAGCGGAAGACGTTCGAGCAGTTCCAGCAGGGCATTCAGAATATCGGTCTTCAACAACATCAGGTGCAGCAGTTGAATGCGGCGGCGGCCAGCCAGGTTTTCCAGGACCAATTCAGCAAGATGATAGGTAGAAATAAGTGTTTATTTGAGTACAAAAGTTGGTTCAGATCCGAACGAGGCGATGAGAGTTTTGATGCAGCAAAGCAAGAAAAGAGAGGAGGAGATGAGGGCGGCGGAACAACTGCAACAGCTGCAACAGGCCCAGCAACAGAAGGATCAGATGAGACAACTCATGGCATCCTTTGCTGGCAATCCGAATGCAGCCCTTCTTATGCAGGTGGGAGAAGGAATAGAAAAGGGGTTAAAGGAGGGTTTCAGAACTTGATGAACCAGGCGAAGATGCAACAGCAGGCGGCGACTTCTTCCAATTCTCCCGCGGTCAACAGCCACCATCACCAGGACGTGGCAGTGCAGTTGGATGAGCTTTTGAGACAGGTACGGGAAGAAAATTTCGAAATGAATGGCGCAAGTTTTCTTGAAAACCTCTGGTGGCAAAACATAGTTCGAACGGACCAGGCCGATTTAAAGAAATTTTAATTTGACAAAATAATAAACCGGGCCGACACTTTTCCCCGACCCTTCTCGTAAAAGGTATATTGCAAAACACATACCTCGGTAGGTAGAAAACTCTTGGTAGTTCAAAAATATGTTTACGTTGAACATGGTAAAAACTTCAACAACATCTCAATATCAGAATGTGTTTACATCAACTTATATGCACATTTGATCCCATTGATGAAGCATTTTTTATCTACCAAAAGAGTATTTTGTAATCGATGAAAAATTCAAACAAAAAAAAATCATGAATTCAGCTAGATAATGCCAACGTGTACATGGAATTCGATGCGCGACAACAGTTAAATTTTCATGCTATCCTTTATAACATTAGATCCTTTATAACATTAGAGGGTTGTCATTCTGTCCGTTAGCAGCGCAACGTTTTATGCGGAGAGGTACACCCCTTCATTTCCCCCAACACGACCATGGGGAACATTTCATTGAAATGGATTAAAACAAAGCAGCCGATGGTTGCGTACCTAAGCGGCCGCAGGCCGCGATCACAGATTGAGGCGGCCGAAGGCCGCCGAACCCAGAAGGCGAAGACCCGCGCAGCGGGGCTTTGGCTTCTGGTTGGTCACATTTTGCGCTCCTTACAAGCCAAGGGTCTACACATGTGAAAAACTATACAATTTCAAACGCAATTTTTTAAATGTTTTTTCCAGGATTTCTAGGCCCTGTGCGGAAATTCAGAAACCCCTTTAAGGATTAGATTTGGTTTAGCCACGCCTTAATCTGTCGGTGAAAAAAAAACACCTAATTTAACAATTTTTTATACAAAATTACGGAACACTACCGCAAGGATGGGAAATTGTATTCCACTGAACTCCCTACTGGTATAATGTTGACAACTACACCAATATTGATTGATTTTGATGCAAAATTCATAGATTTGGGGGTATCGATCGTTGTTTTGGGCCGCTACCGTGCAAACTATGACCCACCCCTGTCCTACCTTAACCCACCTAAAAAAAATCTATTTCAACGATTGTAATTACTACTTATGCCTAACCATTTAACTATTTGGCTACCCTTCCGCTCTTAAGCCTCAAAGGCGCTAGCGGCATAATTTAAATAAATATGAAGGTGTAACTGCAATAAGGGGGTAATGGATCTCAAGTTTCCTTTACAGTTCGCGCTTCCTAACAATACCGTTCTTTTTCAGTTCAACCACTTCCTCTCCCGCTACCAGGAGCTCAGCGCCATGCAGCGTCAGTCGAGCTATCAGATACCCCAGCATGCGGATATGTACAATATGCTGTCACAGGTAATTTCGTTAAACGCAGTTGTTATGCTTTATTTTAGGCTTTTACTGAGTTCGACGGTGCGCGTACCAAGGCCCGGGCTGAGCTGGGTGCGTTGAAGAAGGACGTGGCTGAGCTGGACGCCACCATTAAAGAAGCGGAACAGCAGATTCTCCAATGCCAAGCCGTCAGGAATGAAATGCATACGCAGATGTTGCAGCTACAGAATCACTTGAATCAGCAGATGCCCCTTCTGCAGCTGGTGGCTCAAACCAACCCTCTGATGCAGCCGCAGATTCAAGCACAAATCGCACAGATCAGCGAAATGGCGAAGACAGCGGCGTTGAAGATGCAGGAACAGGATCAGAAGAAGGCGATCTGGACGAATCAGACGACGGAGTACAAGACGAAGAGGGAGAAAATGGCGAATAGGATCCAGACGCTGCAGACCAAGGTGTCACAAGCGGCTGCTATCCCGCAGTCGCTCAATGAACTGAGTCTTCTGTTACCGCAGGTTGCAACTACGACGGCTGCAATGACTGGACTCAATCCTCAGGTAAGGGAGAGAGAGAGGAAGAAGAGTAAGATATGATTTTACAAACAGCTCTCTGGAAAACATACATGACATACCTAGCCCTCCGGGAAAACGCGACCCCCCGCGGCTACCGCAACCCTTCAGTCGGGTCGCCTGGGGCAATTTACAATTGGATGAAACTTTTCCCATGCTAGCGTACGGTCATATTCTTGCAGCACACGAAGTTTCACTGCCATATCTTAACTTTCGGGGTCGCGCGGGGATTTTCCCGCATTTCGGGCACGTAGCCCCACGCGACCCCGTAACGCAGGGGGCAGGAGGCCGGCCCTCACGGCCCCGGCGTTTGCAGAGGGCCCGGGGTCACAAGTTTGGAAGCGCGGGAAGAGAAAAAAAATTGAAATTGGTTAAGGAATTCAATTTTTCTTTACTTCCATGCTTCCCATGTTGGCCCCGTGGCCGTGTAGGGCCGTTTTCTGACGCCAGGGCCTGTGGACGGGCCCCCGCACCACCCCCAATCATACATAGGCGAGACTTTTACGTTAGGGTACCACTCCCATTCCTTTTTTTTAATACCTAGGTGAAACCCAGCGATACCCCTTCTTATAAGAAAACCTTCTGGGCGAGATCCCCGCCGTCACAGTCAGAATGGTGCCCATGTAAGACCCTAATGTACCTTAGGACACCCCAAAATTCATTAGATGTGTACCATGATATACCCGCCCCTTACCCAATCTAGATGGGCTTGTTCTTCTATGCTGCATAACTAGTACAGGGCATATCAGTCGCTAAACAGAAAAAGACATATGGCATTTTAAAAGCGGCTTTTTCTCAGTGTCTTCGCTTTTTGCACGCTCTTTCGCATGAGTAGTATCACATACCTACCTGTTTTTTCTAGTATTCAAACTTGGCGACAGCTGTACTGTTTCAATCCAAAAAGCCGTTTTAAATTTTGCCCAGAAGTCGTTATTTTGGACAAATATAGCAGTCCTAAACTAAAGCATTCTTTCTCGGGGGTTGTTTAGCCACCTCTACCCCGGTTTGGCGTGCAAAGTTGATTCTTAAAATACTACCTCAAAGCGTGTCAATGTTTCGATATTGTTCTTAGAGTAAGGGAGCAAACAAAACATTTGTACAACCGTCATAACCCACTTTTTATACACCCGTTTAAAAAAAATTATCGAAAAAAACAGTTATTTTCAAGAATAAATTTTTATACGGACAGCTAGCGGATGGGTTTGTCGCAAAATTCTAAATACGTCTTTCTCAATAGAGTGCACGTTTTTTTTATAAATCGCGACGATCGTAGCTGATGCGCCATAACTCATGGGCACCTACCGTAGCCGTGGTTGAAAAGATATCGCTCGTATTTGTCAATTAGCAACTTTTGACATCTGTAATATCTGAGTGTGGTACATCAACTGTTCGGTTTTATGCATTGTATTGAGAGAAACAGAGAGAAAGAGTGAGACTTTACTTAAGGAGATGATGTCTTACTGTGTTATTTTTTCAGATGCTGAGCATGCTCCAACAGTTCCAGTACAACCAGCAGCAATTGTTGCGGAAACAACAGCAACAACAGCCGATCGTCACCACGGCGGCCAGCATGCACGCTGCACTCCTCCAGCAGCAGCAGGCTGCTCACCAACAACTTCTCCTTCGCCAGCAGCAAGAAGAAGCGGCGAAGCTGGCTGCGGCCAAGCAAGCGGCCCAACAGTCGGCCGCTGCGGCCGCCGCTCTGCCACAGCGGAAGGACAACACGGCGTGGATTGAGACGGCAAAGATGCCGGATCGGAGGGCGAGTATGTTGGACAGAGTGGGGAAGAAGGTGATTGGAGAGGAGCTGCAGCAACAACAGCAGCAGATGCTTCAACAACAACAACAGGCCCAGCTTCTGCAACAGGCTCAGCAACATCAGGCCCAGCAACAACAGGCTCAGCAGCAGCAGGCCCAGCAACAGGCACAGCAACAGCCACAGCAAATGGTGTCGCCTCAGCAACAACAGCAGCAGGCACAGATGCATCAGGAGCCGATTAAGAGGAAATCTGGTGAGAAACTCTCTTTACCATCTCTATATAGCTGTTGCCAAATGGGAATCTTGCCAAAAACAGCCTTAATGCAGAATTCGTTCGATACACCGGCGAAATAGTGCGCAAATGGCGAAGACGCAGAGAAAAAGCGGCTTTTCCCCCGATTTTCGTGTGGCGATGGCTATATTTACCTAGTTTTCTATCTTTCTCATAATGGCGCTGGCGGTGTTAAGATTGTGAAATATGCTTTCTTTCGCCGGCGTGACTGTTACTTTTCAGTCAATATTTCGTCAACGAGCTGAATTTTTGTACCAAAAAATATAACAAGCTGGCTCCAAAATCAATCTATCTATGAAAAATTCATAGATTTTTGATTGCAGAAAATTCATTGCACGCTCACTTTTTAAGCAGAAAACTGTCACGCAAGGATTGAACTGTCATTTGTACGAGCCACCCTTCATTTCGGGAGTGGGGGTGGTCAACGTTTTGACGTCAGAGCTTAATTTTACGGCATTCCTTTTTAAGCTTAAATCTTAGGCCCGCCCATTGAATTTCTTTATAAAGGTTAATTTAACCTTTGTACTCTAGCCAGACTACTCACGGGCCGGCCCGACTTCAAAAATCCTCGGCCCCTCTTGGCCCGGCCCGTCTATTCGGACCACCTAGTCAAACTGTCACCCACGCGACCAAGGTTCGATCCCGGCCGGGACACTTTATTGTTGCTCACCTAGAATTAGTTTAAATATTTAATAGAGTATTATAAAAAAGTTTGCGGGGGTTGAAAATTTTAACGTAAGTTAAAATAAGGGTTTAAAGAAATTTTGATTTGACAAGTTTACAAACCGGGCCGAAACAGACCGGAATGACAATTTTCTAGGCCCGGACCGTTTTAGCCCAACCCACTTCGGCCCACGCGCCGGCCCTTCTCGTTCGAACTATGTCGACATGGTGTGAAAACAGAGGGGTGCCCCCCCCCCAAAGTTATCGAGCCCAACGGTTGGAAGCCCCTTTTCCCGATTCCCTTTAAGAAGCAACCCCCCCCCCCCCCCCCAAATCACTGTCTTGCAAGAACCAAGTGTTCAGGTGTGGCAGACTGATTCTAAAAAACGGCATTTTTGTAAATTTAAACAAAAGTATACCCTATTTTGCCCCGAAAATTAAGGGTGACCCTCCCTTTCGATTGTCAGCATTGACGTCGGGCCGATGATTTTCCAAGCCAGCCCGCCGGTATCGTGCTAAATACGTGCCACTAATTGAAGCGGCTTGTACCGAGTGACGCTTTGCTCGATCTTCAAGCAATAAACCTATAATTTTCGGTGAAAAATAACCCGTCGAGCCGCTGGAAATAACCACAAAACGCTCTGATTACCGCCTTGAGACAACAGCGTAGGCGGCGAGAAACAAACAGTTCCTCCGTATTTTCATTTCGTTTTTCTTTATGAGCATTATAAAATTACAATGTTACAAATTAAACTTACTGAATTTTAAATTTTCAGGAGTGGAGACGTGTTGTCTGCCGCAGGTCTCCACCATGCGTCATCCGTTGCAGGCCCCTCTGGTCAGAAGAGCCCAAAGCCCCGCGAAGCCTCCGGCCGCCTTCCCGGTTAGTTTATTTATTCTTTAAATTAAAAATAAAACGTGATTTCAGACGAGCCGACCCGTCGCCACCCCCATCAGCATCGCCACCTCGCTGGCTATGGGCATGGGGGCGAACCAGCTGATGCCCCAGCAGATGTCGCCACAGCTGCCCATCGACCAGACGAACTTCGTGAAGGGACTCATCTTCCCCTCCAAGGAGGATCTGGAGAAGGCGCAAAGGCAACGGACCGAACAGGCCACCAGGGATGTGGCGGCGGCAGCACGGGAGAGGGAGGTCGCAGCTGCAGCAGCCGCCGCTCAAGCCACGGCCAACTCGTCGTTTATGGTAAGTATGGTGAAGCAGTGTGCATGTGAGATCACGATTGAAACGTTATCTGACCTGTACTCCCCCACAAATTGGTCTCCAATTTCAGTCGGGCTGTGGACAGAAGTAACGGGGGGTATGGGTGGTATTGACCTGGTAAGGAGAAGCGTCATACCTCTAGAGGATATAGTCAGCTTACCCCCAGGTTAAGGGGTAGAGGCCCCGAAAATGCGGAAGTTCAGGGGTGTTTGCCACTATTTTCAGTACAATCAGCCCTTTGAGTGTAAGTTAACGGGCTACCTTATTTTGCCCCAAAAGTTACGGGTGGGTACGTCGAATGACGGACGACCCTTCCGAGGTATGGCGCCCCTTTCCTTGAAACGTTGACTTTGGTTTTTAGATTACCTACGAATTGATCGTTAGTTGACGTGCCCACTCTTAACATTGGCGGTCTAAAAGTGGATAACCCCCTTGAATACTGGGTCTTTGATCCGAAGTTGAAAAAGCGCCTAAGCGCGGGATATTGGATGCAGTGGGGTAAAGGGGCATTGAAAAAAGGGGTCCCAACTGATTTGGGGGAACTCTGTCCTTTACAAACATCAGTTTTTGACATCCCCTCCTTACCTGTTTAGCTGACATATCACCATCTCAATCAAGTCATCCCGAAAGTAAAGGAGGAGGGGGTATAATCGGAATACCTGGACCTTATCCAAGTATGATTCGGTGTCGTGGCCGTACCGTATCCAAGTATGATTCGGCGTCCCCATACACTGAAATAATTTCGGCGAAATCTCACTCATTCCTACCGTTCACCGTAGAAATACAAAACATACAACCCAACGTGGGGGGACAATTTTTCGACACCTCTTTTTCGACACGATGATTTGTTTTTTTTAGTCAAATATACTTTGGCTACATGGGATGGGCGTGTTATATTGGGATCATTGGAATGCACATCAGCGGACCGCATGGGGGTATATTTTGCGATAGGTTTTATCAATTCGGCCGGACTTCTTCAGCCTTTGGAGTATAACCAAGAGAGTTGGGGCTAGATCTGCACCATCCCGGTGCGGTGGTAAGGCGGTTACTGTAGGCATTTCATTGGGTAGGGCCGAAGTATCGAGTATTGCGAGGCAGTGTATGCGTTATAATGAATACTCAGTAATGTCTCCTTTTTCAGTCATCTCTGGGCTCCTTCCCCTTCCTTCCGATGCAGAACCTCGCCACCACTGCCGGCCCGAGCACCATCACCTCAACCAACGCCACCTCTCTGGGAATGACCACTGCTCACATTCAGTCTCCAGTCATGATGACTACAACCACTGCCATGGCCTCGCCCGTTTCCCGAATCACCCAGTCCACAGTGAGAATAACCGTTGTTTCCGGGGGCTAATTTTTGATCTTCAGTTGCCGTTCCATCGTTCTCCCCAGGAAGTGCCGACCACGTCCAGCGAACCAGCGCCGGTGGAGGCCCAGCCGAGGGTTGAGCCAGTTCCGGTGCCCATTACGAACGGGATTCTGGGAGAGATTGAGCCGATGTCTCCCCCGGAGGAGAACCACACGAACCACTCGGACAGCCCAGCCAATATGGGACAGCCGCAGAGGGCTCGCTCAGGTCAGCCATGGATAAAATTTCTTTTAAAAACAAAATTTCAAGTCGAAAATCACTATTGGCCTGTAACGCTTATGCAACTCATGGCAGCGGACCTACCAAAATTTCAGGCCTTATTTCAACGTAAAAACATACCCTAAATTGGTGGGTGCGGCTGGGTCCGGGCGGAGCCCCCCGGATTTTTTGGCGGGTCCGGTGGGCCGGCGGAACCCCCCGTTTTTACGCGTTTTCGAGGACACAATTTTTGCCCCCCTGCGGGCCCCCCAAAAACCCCTCTCCTGACTCAGGGTCCCGATTATCCCCGGCGCACCCCCCCCCCCCGCAGATCCTAACCCCAATTTAGGGTATGCAAAATCACAAATAACAAAAATAAAATTGGGCCGTCCCAAATTTTTCCATGCTTGCGCAGAAGGTAAAAATGGGATTTTGCAGATTTTCACTTAATATGCAATATGAATTTTGCGAAATTTTCACTTATGATGGAAAATGAGCCACGGGACATGTAAAAATTAATCCTCTCCGTTTGAGACCAATTTTTGGCCGTGTGTCAGCTTTTTCCAACGGGACGCATTTAGTGTTACCGTGTCTGCGAAAAATCAATATTTTATTGCGATACTTTGGATTAAGAATCGTTTGTTTAACGAAATCACGCCGTATATTTTTCTTTAATATCTGTGTTTGAAAACTCTTAAATGTTCTATTTTGAAGCCATGCTTTTGTTTGTCCCGATTTTCGTTCGGCTATCATCAATGAATCGTAAAAAAATGCGAGAATCGCCATGAAAATATTTCTACTTAAAAACAATCCTTGAAGTGGCCAAAAAGCCGCTTTTTTGGTTGGTACACTAAACAAGAAAGTCGTATTGAAAAAATTAACTGTTATAAAATTTTATTTTAACAAATCGGTTTGTGACACCAAAATTTCACCCGCCATGTTTTGCTCATAGGTGTCTCAGATTGGAAAATGATTAAAAATAAAAGAGATAAAACTGTTATTTTCAGAGGAGATCTGCAGTTTCATGGACGACGTGTACTTCGACTCCCCGACGGAGCCCATTTTCCGGCCGTCGCGACAGGTGCCGGTGGTTGAGTTCATGAACACGACGATTATCGACATCTCGGACGACGAGGACGAGCGCATGGACACTAACGAGTAAAAAAGACTCAGGTTACGGAGCAACGGCGATGGATGTATTTTTTTGTAGATTGTGAGATTCGATGGACCCCTGATCTCTGTCCTTTCATATTAATATGGTTATATGTTTATTCATATATTGTTTTATCCGAATAAACTATACGCCTTTCAAAACATTTGAAGATTTATTAATGGGGGTTTGAAAAAGTTGAACCAACTGCGCACGGAGTTTAACGAGTACCCTTCTGGGAAAGTCCGCACCCCGGTTGCATTCAAGTGTACGCACAGAATCCTGGTGCTCAGTAGTTTGCAATTTAGAATTCAGTGCTAAAAGTAGGTGCAGGACCCAGCGCCTTTGCTACTTCGTCCTTATCAATTAGTAACTTTGGTTCTTTCCCCTTCTGAATTAAGGGAAAGCGATCCCTGGAGTGTACGTATTCAACACACTCACAAGGTTTGGGAAATCGCCAGAGGATTTTCGTGGCGAGACTATCATCCCACACGCTGGGATTTTCTGTTTCTGTTTCTGTTTAACGCTTTATTCAACGGTTATGATCGGCCGTGCAGCGCCATGATATCGAACCACTTCTTCTTGTCGGAAGCCTGCCTGAGGAACGTCGGGCCAATCTTCTGCTGGAACTCGTCTCTCCATCTTGCACTTGGTTTTCCTCTTCCTCTGTTCGGTCCTCTCGGGTGCCACTCCGTCACCGCTCTCGCCCATCTCCAGTCCGCCATATTCGCGATACGCTCACACCAGCGATACTTCCTCTTAGTGCACTCCGCTACAACGTCCCTAACTCCGGTCTTCCGTCGCACCCATTCATTCTGCCTTCGATCTAGTAAAGTCACTCCTACCATAAACCTTTTCATACGCATTTGAGCGACCCTTACGGTATTAAGAGCAGCCTTAGTTACAGCCCAAGTTTCGCTTGCGTAGGTGAAAGCGGGAAGGACACATCCGTTTAACAATTTTCGCCTGATCTTCATAGGAATTGTTTTGTTGGTGAGGAATGCGTGATATTTATGAAAAGCACCTTTGGCCGCTCGAATGCGCCGCCGGATCTCGCCATCTTGTTTACCATTTAGGAATATCTCCGAGCCAAGGTACACAACCTTGTCGAGATGTTTAACGACTGAACCTCCTACTTTGACTATTCTAGATGAATTTGTTGCCATTGCAATGGTTTTGCTACCGTTTAATGTGAGTCCCACTTTGGAAAGACCTTTTTCTAACTCTGACACCATTGCCTGAATTTGACGTGCGTCGTGTGAAATTAGCACAGCGTCATCAGCGAAAAGGAGATGGCTCAGGTACCGCCCGTTTATGTTAATTCCCTTTTTGTTCCAGCTCATTTTTCGGAAAACTTCCTCAAGAACGGCTGTGAACAATCTAGGCGACAGACAGTCTCCTTGCCGTACTCCTTTTCCTACCTGGATCGGCACCCTCTTATGATTAATTACTACCTCAGATTTACTCTCCAACCCTAGATTTTTGACAAAATTGATGACTTGCGAATGTATTCCTTGGTTCTCCATAGCCGAAAGAATGGAATTAGTTTCTACACTATCAAATGCTTTGGAAATGTCCAAAAATAGCAGATAAATTGGGATATATGTTCATCTAAAACATGTCGAAAAATATTAGATAGGGTAATTATCCATTTTCAGAGAGGCTCCGGATGTGGTCGGCGAGTGGCCGCTGCCCCTGGATGAAGGCCGTCTCATCAACTTCTGATCTTTTTTTTTATATACTAACTGTTGTACATTTTGAGGATTTTAATGGACCCAAACCTCCACACAACCCAACCCTCCTAAACGACCCCTCATCGCAGGACCTTAAACCTTCTATTTCCAGGTTAATCTCTTTTCAGATTGCAGTGGCCAGAGGACCGCCAATAGCGAGAAGTAGCTCCGCCCCCAGCGAGAATCGAGCACGACGGCACGCCCGTCGGAATAGAAGTCCCTCGATGTGCGACTCGGCAGGCAGCGTGGTTTGGAATTCACCTCTTTTCCTTCTGTCGGTCTTTCGACATGTTTTAGATGAACATATATCTTAGACAATTCTTTAGAGAAAGTTTGGGAGAGAATCATCAGTGTGAGAGGATAATGTGAAAGCGACTTTTCCTGGTTTCGTCCTCAGAACCCCACTTCGTCAGCTATCGAAATGCAAAAGTTTATAACACCAAACTGGCCCATGATAGCACACAGGTGCACACTGAGGTTCCATTGGTTGACAACTCTTTTCCTAACCGACCGCATTTCTGGGCAGTTGTTTTCTGACAGTTTAGCAATCTGTCATTTTCAAATCGTCAACTGCCTTTCTCGCAATAAAGTTTGTAAAAACACGTTAGCGAAGAAAACAGATTTAGCACTTCACCGATTACATCGTAATTCGAAAGGCAAGCTACCACCGCCAAAAGGCTGGCTGTTTACCCAAATTTGGCTGCCTCTCTATCGAGTGGCTCAGTCCGCACACTGGATGGAGGGGCAGCCGAATTTTGTCGTCGAACCTACCGTAAGCAAACCTACCGTAACCCGGATTCCCTGAGGGTACCTACCGTAACCCGGATACTCTGAGACTACCTACCCCTCCGCGGAATAGACTGTAGGTGGCCAAACTCACAGTTTCCGCCAATGAGGACAAACCGTGAGACGGTAGTTGCTTTACCGTTCGTCGTTTCACGTAAACTTCTAGAACCTTCTTTGCGTGGCGTAAGGTCCCCTACGTTCCGTAACCCTTCCCAAGATCCCTCATTCTCTCTCCTGTGCTCTCCATGGCCGGTCGTCCGGACAAACCCAGCTCCGCTCTGCAGAAGAAGCCGCAGCCGCAGCAGAAGGGCAAACGCCCGTCGTCTGGTGCTCCCGTCCGCGGAAAGCCGAAACCCAAGGCTAAGCCGAAGAATTCAGGCTTCTCCCTCTCGTGTTGCAGCAAAAAGAAGGACAAAAAGGCTTCGGCGAAGAAGCAGCCGATGAAGCGACCGGTTCCTGGGAAGAAGGGATCGAGCAAGACGATGAGCACGAAGAGTCGGTCGAAGGAAAAGCTGAAGTCGAGTCAGAAGTCGACTTCGAAGTCGAAAGAGTCGAGCAAGAGGAACAGCAAAGAGAAGGTGAAGAAGGGCAGCAAGGAGAAGGCTCCCGTGGTGATCAAAAACATTGTGGTAGGTCAAATGAGGTAGATCAAACTGGCTTCAGGAGCCAGCCGTGTCTCCGAAGCCGAAGAAGTCGTCGAAGGAGGGTCTGAAGAAGAAATCAAAGGAGAAGATCAAGAAGTCGAAGGAGAAGGTGAAGAGCAGGGAGGAACCGGTGGTGACGGCTGAATTGTGGGAGAAGGAGGCGGAGGAAGAGGCGGAGGTTGAGGTGAAGCCTCAGAGGAGTGTGTCCTCTCAAAAGAAAGAGAGGAGGGAGATTGAAGCTGATGATGACAGACCGGTGCAGCTTCTGGAGGTGAAGAAGTACGTCTCGAATGGGAGGGAGATGCTCCGTTGGAACTACGAAGAGTCCTTTCCCCTGGGGCAACAGGCCGTGGGGCTGAATCGGCTGATCGCCCAGCGGCCGAAGCCCATCCAGCCGGAGCAGTGGGCGGAGCCTGAGACGCCTCAGGCAAAGAGCCCTCAGAAGGAGACCAAAAAGTGAGGCATTTCAGAAGAGAGAGTGAGAGAGATATGAGGAGATTTAGGTGCAAGTCTCCGGAGATGTCTCTCAATTCTCCTAAGAAGAGCGAGGTCTGCTGCTCCTGTTGCAACTGCCGTGGCAACCAAGTCGTCTGAGGCTTCTGAAACCACGGGAGAGTAGACTCATCGGCCGTAGCGTAAATGAACAAGGCGTACAGGCTCAAATTTGTTGATTTTGTGGTTGGGGACAAGGGGTACTGTAGTTTTCTGTTAGTGTTGTGAATATTGATGTTTTTGAATTGAATTGGTATGTAATGTTTGATCTCTGTATGTCTTGTGGTTAGGGTTTCTATGATGACACGTCCATTTGTTTTCGTACTGTAGTTTTTCTACCGTAATGCAAGTGTAGGTTACTGTATTTGGCAATTGAAAACCTTCCCTGAGGGTACATACCGTACCCGTATTTGCTGTGGATATCTACCGTAACCCGGATCTCCCGAGAGTACCTACAGTAACCCGGATACCTTATGCTGGCTATCGTAACCCGGATCTTCTTGGGATACCTATTGTAATCCGGATCTCGTAAGAGTACCTACAGTAATCCGGATCTTTTGAGGGTACCTACCGTAACCCGGGTTTCCCTGAGAGTAAACACCGTAACCATGATCCTCTGAGGATAAATACCGTACCCCGGGTTCCCTGAAGGTGCCTAGTTCGGATCGTCTGTGGGTTCCTACGGTAATCTCGATTCTCCCAGGGTACCTACTGTAACCCTAATTCTCTGGGGATAATTACCGTAACCAGGCTCTCTGAGAATTCAAATATCTACAGTACCTACAGTAACCCAGGTTCCTTGAAGTACTATCGTAACCCAGATCTCCCATGGGTGCCTACCGTAACCCGGATCCCCTGAAGGTAGTAACAGTAACTCGGACATCGTGAAGGTATTTACTGTAACCCTGATTTCTTGAGAATACCTACCATATTCCGTATCCCGAGGTATCCTGGGGTACCGTATTCCCTACGGATCCTACCATAACCCGGATTCACTGATTGATTGTTGTCGTACTGTAGTTTTTCTACCGAAATTCGGTCACTGTAATTGATAGCGTAGACATGTAAACACGAGGAATGTCAGCTAGCCCAATAAATTGGCAAAATTCTGAACGTTACATGTACGAGGTGGGTCCCGCAACGAAAACTTCGGGGCATGATCATCCTACTTCGCGGGGGTATTTGTTTCAGGATCCGGAGCGTCGCACATTTGGCCCACTGCATGCATAGTTTCAGCGTGAATTCCCTTTTGATAGCTTGCTGGGTAAAAAGAAAAACAGACTTGTCGACAAAACTTTATTTATAGAACCTTCTCTCATTCTACTGGCTGTACAGAGACTCCTTGATATCCTCGCAGTGCTTCAGAATCTCCATCAGCGTCTTTTTGTACTCCTGGAGTTGCGTACGGCTCTCCCCATGAGACTCCAGGGCGTTCATCAGCGAAATGGCCTTGGTTGCGTCGTCCACCACATCCTTCAGATAGGATTTCAGCTCATTCGTTCCGTATAGATCACTCATTACGACCGGCTGAGGGGTGAGGAATGGAGGGAATGAGGAAAAAAGGGGGAGACGAATCTTTAGTCACGTGGAGAGAAACATTGAAATACGGCGTCATGTGATGTTTCCTGAACTAATTTTATTTTTTAAACGCTATAATTACATTCATCGTTGAAAACAACGTTAAAAATAAACGTTAAAAAATTTAAATCGTTAATACCTCAAAAGCTTGGAAAATAATAAAATAATTTTTTCACAAGACATTAAAAAAAATGAACATTGCGATGGGTCCTGCAGCGGACATTTCAAAAGTACTTCTTGAACCATGCAGCCCGTGGCGAAATTTTGCATTACAGCCGCTTTCCTATTTTTAACTTTGTTTTTGCCACATTTTTATTACTCTTTCGTTTTTACATTTAAATTTCGTTAACATAATTAGTTCCAGGCTTTATCCTAGGCGCTGAGCGTTTTATGTCCAAACTAGTCGGTGCAACTGCTCGCGTCGTGAAAGGAACGGCCCGTCTTCAGCCCACCAAGTTAGTTTTCACTGTTTTATATTGCTTTTTGCCTGTTTCTTATTCTAAAGTGTAATTTTTCAGAGCGGCCCTCATCCTAACACCGGAGGCTGTAGGCAGGGTCCGTTACCTCCTCGACCAACAAACGGGCTCCAAGGCTTTAAAGGTGGGTTTAAATATTTATTTTAAAAAATGTGTAAAATAAACTAGCATGGTTATATCGATTAATTTATGTATACAAACGCGCGCCAAAATAACAGTGGGTCAAATGGTAATTAACGATCCGCGGTTTAGCGCTTGGCACGGCTATATTCCTCTTTTGGCTTTGTTCTAACAGTTTTGGCGCGTAACTTATATTTTCCTTGCATTAGCTTAGTCTCCGTTGTTTCATTTGCATTTTTAACGTTAAAACTACGATTCACAACAATAGTGGATCGTCTTACGAAAATTCGTGACAGCCGGGTGTCAATATGTTACGGCGCTATTCTGACTGTTTAGCCGTTAAAAATTCAGATTTCTTTGCTTCTCCTGTAATTTTAGAATAGTAAGTAGTCGGAATCCTTTTTCAGATCGGTGTGCGGCAGAAGGGATGTAACGGCCTGACCTACACCCTGGACTACGCCACCGAGAAGGCCAAATTCGACGAAGAGGTCCTTCAGGTAGTTATTTTTTTCTATTTTATTTTTTTTGTAAACTTTTTCACGGCGGGAACAGGAAACCATAAATGGATCCCGGTTAAAGGACTGTTTTTAAAATGAAAAACTGCTAAATCCCATTACAGTACGCGATGCGAAGTAAATCGAGTCTGTTTCCCGAATTCAGGTGTTCGATACGGGACCTGTTTTGAAAGTACCAAAAGTACCACCCTTTCCGTTTTTTTTCCGTGTACCATAAAAAGGATGCCCTGGTTAAATGGCTGTTTTCAAATTGAGTAACTGCCAAATAAGTGTGATAGACAAATTTTGGCACGCTTATTATGCAATGGGTCCCGAAACGCGCCTAGATTCTCATGAAAGATCTACAGTATCCCGCCCTTTAACCATTTTCCTATCACGGCCTTTCCCATCTTAATGTTTAAGGAACTTGAAGGACAGAGAAAACAGATTTGGCATTTCGCCAATAGGGAGTGTGTTGATTACGAACACTCAGGGGGTTAGCATTTGTCCAAATTCGGTGAAAGGGGCTCGGATTGGCAAAACTACGTTTTTGCAGGAATCCGAACTACTGGTGGGAAAGGCGGTGTCATTTTTTTGGGGTTTGGAGCATTTGAATTCCCGCCGTGGTTCACCTCTTGCCGATTGCATCCTACAGCGAAAAGGGAAACTAAACAGCGTTCAGCTTGGGCTAGCTGTTGTTAGCTTCCAATGTTGAGTTTTAAGTCAGTTGTAGAGTCCTCCGTTGGGACCCAATTTCGGCTTCGGGGTTTATTTGGAAACCCCACTCTGTTTTTGCTTTTATAGTTGGGTTTTTTTCAGGACGGCGTGAAGATTTGGATCGACACGAAGGCGCAGCTGGGTCTTCTGGGGTCCGAGATGGACTACGTGACTCACAAACTGAGCAGTGAATTCGTTTTCCGCAACCCGAACATCAAGGGCACGTGTGGATGTGGCGAATCCTTCAGTCTCTGAGTGTACATAATATTTGGTGCTTAGGATCGATTTAGAGAGTTTTTACTAGAGAAATAGAGAGTTTTTATCATTGATACCGGTCGGAATGAAGAGTTATAAGGCTTTGTTTTTGGAAAATTATGTTTCCTGTGGTTTCCTCAGTTGTTATCTGTTTTTTTGTGTTGCTTTTTTGTTTATATTGTTCGACTTTAAGTGTAGCGATGGCTCCGGCTGAATCTAAGAAGAAGGTGGTGAAGAAGGCGTCCAAGTTGGCCAACCCGATGGTTCAACTCGATTGCCAGCCAAAAGCCGAGGATCTTCAGCTGTCCGGCGGGTGAGTTGCTTTCACTTTCGAATTTCAAGGTTCTAAAATTACGGGCTGTCCCGGGTTTAAAACAGGAAATCGCACATTTCGATAACAGCTTGGTTGAGTGAGCTGTCCGATGCGGAGTGAGTTCCCTTGGAAAAATTCCGCACCTCTGTTGATGTTAATTTGAAGTTTTGTTTTTTCGGTACCGTATCGGCTCGGGAGACTCGCTACAAAACCCGGCTTCTCACAAAAACCACGCAGCGAAAGTGAGACGGTATTCTGTTTTTCCCTCGAACGTCGCTTTCTTGGAGTGATTTATGATTTATCTCAATTTCTTTGGGACAGCCAAACGTGCCAACCATATCTAAATACTACGAATGACGGTTTGTATGGGTGGTTTGCATAGGGGGGCAACCCACCG
This sequence comes from Oscheius myriophilus, assembly GCA_964057215.1. Taxonomy (NCBI): domain Eukaryota; kingdom Metazoa; phylum Nematoda; class Chromadorea; order Rhabditida; family Rhabditidae; genus Oscheius; species Oscheius myriophilus. Next base: position 19,889,059 of record OZ059904.1, on the reverse strand, counting down.
CGGTGTTTCTTTTGCGACCGCCTCCCTGCTTTAGCCAAACTGTCGTGGTTTTGCTAAGGTCCACTTTTGGTGGTTATGGACTAATTTTGTTTAATCCGGTTACAACTTCCCGAATAGTCCCAAATGTTTTACTCTGTTTTGTTAAGGTTTGTGCCCCAAAAATGCGTTTACGTAGGTACCGCAAGTGCCTTATGCTCTGTAATATACCATGTTCTGTCATGCAAGCCACGAGTGGGTCAACACAAGAAGGCGACTTTCCGAAGCCGCCATAAGCAGGGGTGGGCCATAAGTTTGTTTTTCGCTTTTCCTGCAAAATCGATAGATTTTGGGGTATCGGTCTGTTTTGGACCTTCGGCACTCCCCTCTTGCCATATGAAGTTTGTAATTACAAACGATGGCCATCCCTGGTCATAAGCGGATCCTTTCATACTAGCTGACATATTATAAAAAAAAACCCGTAACAAATCCTTGTTTGGGGACTATTTTGCTCCAGTCCTCCAGTTCAGATGACTCAGGGTTACCTAACTGTGGCCCTGACCTTGAGGTTTGCGTTCACATCAACTAAAAGTCGTGAATTTTAGTGATTCACTGGTTCTAAAGGAGAGCTGGGGCACGAACATCGACCCAGACGCGCAGACATGGATTTTCGCCCTTTTCAAGGAGAATATGTACGAGATGTGAGTATTTCTGATTTTTTTGTATTTTTAACTTTCAGGTACAAAATTTCGCAGTGGGGCTACAGTGAAGAATCGAAGAAAACCGAACTTTTCTCCACCACATCCAGGTGATTTTTCAGTGAAAAATGGCATAATTTCGGGATTTTCAGGTACATTATAGCCTCGTCGGCTGAGAAAAATGAGCCGATCGGCTACGTGCACTACCGCTTCGATTTGGACCACGATGTACCCGTGCTCTATTGGTAAATCCTTCAGAAACCAATAGGAAGTGTTCTTTATTTCAGCTACGAGATCCAGGTGACAGAGAGCTGTCAGCAGAAGGGAATCGGCTCCATTTTCCTCGGTCTCATTGAGAAAATGGCCAAAAAGTGGGTTTTGTAGAGGATTTTTGGAGAAAAAGAGAGTTTTAGAGCTGGTATGGCGAAGGTGTTGGCGACGGTGTTCTCGTACAACCACAAATCGCTGGGATTCTTCCACAAGAACGGCTACTCGACGGACGAGAGCTGCCCCACGGAACAGCAGGGCCTCGACTACCTCATCCTCAGCAAAGTCCTCTGATTCCACGGGTCTCACTCGGTTGCTCATTTTGTCTCGTTCCTATTTGCTCACATTCCAATGAAGGAAATTGTTTTCTGCTGGTGTTTAAAGGTATTCGGGGGGGGGGGGGGGGGAATGGGACTCGAAGGGAAAAAACATTTAGTGTAAATCGCTTATGGCGGAATCTTTTTTTTGAGATTTGAAAAGTATACTAGCAGATAACGCCCGTAGCCACGGTATTTCCAATTTGTAACGCGGGTTCCTTGAAAAACAGTTTTGTCAAACCTCGCCCCTTTTTTCTGAATTCGGAAAAAGGCCAATCCGCAGAGTGTGCGTATTCAACACACCCCCGGGTTTTGAAAAATCGCCAACTGCTTTCGTGGAGGGACGAATTTTCGGACAATTGGCGAAATGCCAATTCTGTTTTCTCTGTTCGAAATCCTTCTAAATTTAAGATGGGGAATAATGTACGGGGGAATGGGTCTTGGAGATAAAACACTGTGGGTAAACCCCCAAAATATGTGTTGTAACTTAAGTTACGAGACGTCAAGAAGAATAGCATAATAAATCTGTTGAACTTTAAAAAAAAGTCAAAGGGTAGCATCCCTAGCGAGTCGACGGTTAAAATCGCAATTTTCCGAAAGTACAACTAGAAGTTTCCTGTTTTGTAATATTTCAGTGTCATGTGAATTGAAAATACAATTTTATAGACGCAGTTAACAAAGTAGATAGACAATTCTACAGTAACCAGAGCTCTTTGCGATTGGCCTGAAATGCTGTACGCAGGGAAATTTGCGTATTCTTCCGTGAAACTGAAAACAGATTAGTTGTTTAATTTTTTTATTTTGTTTTTTAAGTTGTTTTGACCGTTTTCTGGTATATTTTAAATGTTGACTCTGTAAATGACATGATAACATGGAATTCCTTTTTGAATATACCTTTAAATCCACCTGGCGTTTTGTTTTATTTCACCAAGCCACCTGAAATTTGTGGCGCTTAATTTCTCTTTTCAGTTCCTGTAATGTTGACAAACGTCCTGAAAAGGTCGGTTTCAACGAGTGCGAGGACGGCCGCGTCGCTGAGAGACATCGCCGGCAAAAAGGACCCCTCTCTGCTCTACGAACCCAAGTTTGTCGATCCCAGGGAGTACCCAGAGTGAGTTCGGACTACTTATATTTATTAAAATTAGTCTATTTTTAATTTATAGCTCCTTTCAGACACGACCTCCTGAATGTGCGTCTGCAGGGCTACGATTACGTTCCCCTCGAGAGGTTCCAGTCCTACGTGGACCGAATGGCCCGCAAATTCGGTTTCAAAGTGGTTGACAGGTTAGTTTTTCTTTTATTTTTATGATTTTCTGGTTTTTAAGCTACGCCAATGCTGCCCAGACCCAGAAGGCCGTCACTTACAAGCCCAACAGCACCATCGTCGAAAGCGAAATAAATTTATCCTTGTACGACAGGTATGTGGTACCCCTATTTTGTAATTTTAATTTTAATTGTTATTTTTACATAAATATTACAGAGTTGTGCGCCTGGGCGCCGTCCCAGCCCCTCGTCTCCAACTGTTCGTCTCCCTTCTGCGAACCCACGCGCCCGTCGGAGTTACGGTTCCTTTTCCTTATTTTCCGGTTGAAATGTGCTTCAGATAACGGTGAAAGAACACGAAAAGGCGGACGAAGACTACCGCTACATCCCGGATATCCTTCTGAAGCAGAAACAGGAGGAGCTGAAGGCCCTCGACGACCCGAATGTCAGGAGGAACCTCGGATGGGAGTAGGAGGCACCGGTTCGTAGATATTTTATTAGCCGTTGTATTGTTATTTCTGTTTGTTATAAAAGATTGCTCATCCACTCAAATCTTTTGAAACTCCACATTGGTGGGACTTGCGAAATCGCACACAATGTCGACGAATGGGCGGGGCTGCGGCCTCAGCTATTTTACTCCATAAATTCTATGTATGTCTTTCTAACATGCCATTAGTTTCTAATATTACCTATTTTTGTTCATTAACTACGATAATTCCCATAATTCACTAGCGAAACCCATTTGGTCAGCCGAAAATTGACCAATGTTCTACCATTTCTGCTAGAGGTGAATTCAAAGTTTGGCATTTATTCTACAAAAACCCACGGCGGTGAAAAATTTGGGAGCGGGCCGGCCCGTTCCCATGGTTGCTGTTGACCTTCCATGAGAATCTTCGCGCGCTTCGGGAGCCATCACACCAAATAAGTGCCTGAATTTGTCTCATATTTATGCTCTCTCTATGAGACAGTCTGATTGATAATTTGGCGTTTTCCAAGTTAAAACACTCCTCTAACGGGGATCCGTTTTATGGCAGTGCCCGCCTTGCAAAATTTCTCAAGTTTGGTTGTTCGAAACGAGGTCAATTTAAAAAAAAAAAATAACATCCTTGAGTTGGATCCCTACCCTTTAACGGGGTTACCTTTCAAACCTTCCCAGCTTCGTTTTCCATACCTTTCACATCTGCTGAAGTCATTTAAAAAAGGAATTTTAAGCGATCTTTTGTTGTGGTCTCGCATGGTTCAGGGCTGGCAGCGGGCCGGCCCGCTCCTCAAAAATCGGGGCCGGCCAGTGTCAGCCTGGGTCGGCCCTCAAATTGAACTTGATTTACTGCCCTGCGACACTCCTTTTCATATAAAATATTACAATACGGACTCATTTTATATATAGAATTTCGTATACGGTATTGGAATTCTGTAGTTTTCCATTTTAAAAACAATATTTTACCTAGATCCTGATTATGGTCGTCTGTCCCCACCGTGTTCTGTAAGTCTGTCGGATTTGCGCACTTGAGGGTTCGAACATTTTTAAATTTTGAAAAATAGGCGGAGCGAAAATTCAGCGTCACTTTTGTACTTATGCTATTTCTGATTACCCATCCGTCTCCAGAAGCCTAAGTTTTCCAGATATTTCTGTCTGTAGTTAGAAGGGTAGCGAGAATGACGGCTCCCTACCAGCTGGTTGACATTGGAGCCAACCTCGGCCATCCGTCTTACAAGGACGACTTGGAAGGAGTCATCGAGAGAGCGAAACAGGCCGGTTAGTCGTCTCTCTCTCTCTCTCTCTCTCTCTCTCTCTCTCTCTCTCTCTGATACTGTAATCTCAGGCATCGTCAAACTGATGGTCACCGGAACGTCGGAGGAGATCAGCCATGATGTGGCCAAGCTCGTCGAAAGAGAACCCGGGTTCCTCTACTTCTCTGCGGGTAGTTTTTAATAATTGTTTCCTTTTATTGCTTATTTTCTAGGCGTCCACCCCCACGATGCGAAGGACTTCACCGACGGCACGCTGAGTAAAATCAGGGAGCTTCAGGTGAATTTTACCCTCATCAACCTATAAAAATGGCATTTTCAGAACCACCCTCAATGTGTGGCTGTGGGAGAGTGCGGTCTCGACTTCAACAGAAACTTTTCTCCTCAAGATGTGCAGAGGACGGTCTTCAGACAGCAGGTAAAACAATTTTTATTTTTAAAGGTTACCGGGTCGCAGTCATACGTGAGCAAGGTACCAACCCTCCTCTGAAAGCTCGACCCCACCATTAGCTATTGTAGCCCTCGCGCGTGAGCTAAAAAAATAGGGGTATGTCTAAATGTATTATCAAAAAGTGCTTCTGGGTTATGTGCACGCGTATACAAAGTTTGGTCTGAAAATTTTGTGTGTGTCGAGCGAGTGCGATGTGTCGAGTAACCCGTAAAGCGAGTGCGACCCCGGGCAACACCACCACAAAGTGCATATTTTCAAACCAAACTTAGCATGCACGTTCATACGACACTAGTGCAGATCATGATGTTGTTCTTTCACTTGCTCCCTCTTTCACCGGGGAAGTAAATGTTTTGAGCCAGACATGTGTCAATAGTGCCCAAAATGACGTCATTATGACCATTGGCGCATCTCCTTCCTATGCAACTTTGAAAATGCAAGGTTTGGTCCATGGGGGGCAGTACATACGTGAATAGCTACTGAAAGTAACCCTTTTAAAATTTGATTGCAGGGTTACGGTGTTTCTAGGGCTTCTTTTCTGATTTTAACGAAAATGATTCCTAACCCGGTCCCACCTTAATACCCTTAATTTCTGCTTTTTTGTGTTTAGCATTAATCGCCCAAATTAAAATTATATGATCATGAAAATTCCGACCGCACATTGCAACAAAAAATTCCGTCTTTTGACGTACCCATACTTCGGGAGGGTATAGTCAGCCCTCCAGGTTAAGGGGGTAGAGGCCCCAAAAACGCAGAAGTTAAGGGGAGATAGGCACTATTTTCGTAAAATTCAGCTCGGGGGCCAAGAGCCAAGTGGGGCTGCCTCATTTGTTTCCTTCAACAGTTAAGGGTGGGTCTGTTGGAACTGCCAGGGTCGTCGGAGGTATGCTTGTGAGAAACCGGGTCTCGTAGCGAAGGGTCCTGAGACGACACACCGATGACCTGCCAAGTCGCAAACTATTAGGCGCGCGAATTTCGTGCGCTTGTTGCAAAATGCTGGGGACACCCGTCAATGCACCGGGGTGTGAACTTGTCCAGAAATATGTCTGCGTTAAACAACACGTGCCATGGAGCCACTTCCGTGATCTGTGATTCGGCATAACACATAAACGGCCGGTGCATATGGTTCGGCGTTTGATTGAAAATGATAACAAATTTATAGGAGGCTTACTTTGGCGCCCAGGTACCATATGGGGTGCTTGTGCATCGAACCGCCCAAACGTTCCCTGTCCAGCCGTGATGCATTCATTACATATAAATTTTTCGAGTGGAACTGAAGTCGTTTTCGACCAGTATTACGGTATTAATCCGTCTGAAATACCCAATGAGCTATATACTCCTCGCCCAGCGAGCATTCCGAAGCGGCTGACAATTTTTCTCTGCGTCTTTCAATTACGTGACCTATTTCGCTAATTAGATGCGCAGGTTGTTCAAAAATGACCCTTTTTGTAGCCATGCTCGGTGGGCAGCTGTTGGGGCATTGCCAAATGTCACAACCTAGAACGTTCCAGAATCTTCTATCAGATTCTGGACCTCTTTCCATATCCTACCAGAATGTTCTATCACATTCTGGTATATTCTATTACCTTCGAGATCTTTCTCGAACCTTCTAAGCTCCGCCCCTTTTCTTCTAGAACCTTCCATGGTTACCCTATATAACCCGGAGTTTCTCATTGTTTTTCGTTCATTGTTTCTTCCTAATAAAGTTGCTGTCCAAGCCTTCGTCTACCTCTACCATCTACCTTCCCTCGGACATAACAACTGGCGATCAGGATTCTGAAGACTGAAGACTCAACGTCTACACCAAGATGCCTGAGGATCAAGACCTTGCGACTGCAATCTCCAACCTTACCGCTCTGCTGCAACGCACGCTGACCAAGGACGCCAACTCGGACGCCTCTCTGTTTGACAAGCTCATCAAGAGGATGGACAAGTTTATCTACGACCCGGATCAAGAAGACGGCTTCGACCTATGGTACCTCCGCTACGAAGACACCTTCGCTAAGGAATGCGCGACCATGGCCGAGGAAACCAAGACACGCCTGCTTCTCTCGTTGCTCGACGCCCCCAGCCACGCCCGCTTCGCTCGTCACATCATGCCGAAGAAGCCGAACGAGCTCAGCTGGACCGAGACGCTCGACAATCTGAAGGCACTGTTTGGATCCAAGAAAAGCCTCTTCCGCCGTCGATTTGAGTGCCTTCGGATGAACTTCGCTCCCAACGGTGACATCGACAACTTTGTCAATCTCCTGAAGGCTCGATCTTCGGAAGCCGACTCAAAGGACATCAACAAAGACGTCTTCGAGTGCCTGTGCTTCCTCTTCGCCTTCCAAGCCCCGGAACTGTCCCAGTTTCGCATCCGCTTCCTCCAGAAGCTTGACGAAGCGAAGAACCCCACCGTCGACGACCTCGCCAAGGACTACCACATCTGGAAATCCGCCATGGACGACTCCAAAGTGGTGGAATCTGCCGCTGGTCACTCCGTTTGCGCCGTGAACCAGCAGCACAAGAAGAGAAGACACCGTACGCAGTTCTCCGGTTCTCCTCCTTCTCCGTGCCCTATCTGCAGCCAGAACCACTTCAAACGAGACTGCCCCCAGTTTCTTCGCACCGGTGCCGCTCAAGAGTCCAAGAAGAAGCCGCGCACCTGGTACAACAAGAACATCATCGCGCCCATCGGAGACGTCCAGAAGCACCTGGAACTCATCGTAGAAGGACGTCCCATTACCCTCCAAGTGGACACCGGCGCCGACGTTACACTCATCTCCCGTCCCACTTGGAAGGACCTCGGAAGCCCGAAGCTGAAACCTACGGACGAAATCGTCAGAGACGCGAACGGTGGACCTGTCACGATCCACGGCTACTTCAACGCCAACTTCGCCGTTACTGACATCAGGAACGCTGTCCATCGTGGTCAAGGAATCTGCTACGTCACTGACGACAAGGATCTCCTCGGAATGCCCTGGATTAACCAGCTCCCTCACTTCGCCAAGGTCTTCAAAGAGTACGACATCAAGAAGATTTCGTCGCTCGATCAAGCGGCTCTCCGTGACAAGACGACAGCCAAGCTGAAGACTCAGTTCTCCGACGTCTTCTCGCCAGGACTTGGACGCTGCACCAAGACCAAGGCTTCGCTCTTCCTCAAGCCCGATGTTCTACCCGTTTTCAAGAAGAAACGACCCGTACCGTTCGCCTCCGTACCTCTCATCGACAAGGAACTTGACCGTCTCCTGGAAGAAGGCGTGCTCAGCCCTGTCGACCACTCCCACTGGGCCGCTCCGATCGTCATCGTCAAGAAGTCCAACGGTTCCACTCGTCTGTGCGCCGACTTCTCTACCGGACTCAACGATGCGCTGATGTTGCACCAGCACCCGCTGCCCACTACGGAAGACGTTTTCACCAAGCTGAATGGCGGTACGGTGTTCTCCCAAGTCGACTTTGCTGACGCCTACCTGCAAGTCGAAGTTGACGACGACTCGAAGGAGCTGCTGACGATCAACACTCACCGCGGCTTGTTTCGCTACAACCGCCTGCCCTTCGGAGTCAAATCTGCACCTGGCATCTTCCAGCAGATCATCGACTCTATGATCTCTGGACTTCCCGGCGTTGCTGCCTACCTCGATGACGTCATCGTCACCGGCCGCAACCTCCACGAGCACAACGCCAATCTAGAAGCCTTGTTCCAAAGGATCCAGAACTACGGCTTCCGCGTCCGCTTCGAGAAGTGCAACTTCACGATGTCTCAGATCACTTACCTCGGGAACATCATCTCCGCTTCTGGACGCCGCCCCGATCCCAAGAAGATCGACGCCATTTCCAAGATGCCACCACCGAAGGACACCGCCCAGGTCCGGTCGTTCCTCGGACTCATCAACTACTACGGATCGTTCGTCAACGAGATGCGCCAGCTCCGTGCACCGCTAGACGCTCTTCTCAAGAAGGACGCCCCGTTCCACTGGACTCCCGAATGCGAAGCTGCCTTCAAACGCGCCAAGGAAGTGCTCAATTCGGACCTGCTCCTCACTCACTTCAACCCTAGTCTACCCATCATCGTCGCGGCCGACGCATCAGACTACGGGATCGGAGCAGTAATTTCACATCGACTTCCGGATGGATCAGAGAAAGCCGTCTACCACACGAGCCGCTCACTGACTCCAGCCGAGAAGAACTACGGCCAGATCGAGAAGGAAGGACTCGCCCTTGTACACGCCGTCCGGAAATTCCATCGCTACATCTACGGACGCACCTTCACTCTCCTGACCGACCACAAGCCGCTTCTTTCCATCTTTGGAAGCAAGAAAGGAGTGCCCGTTTACACAGCAAATCGCCTACAACGATGGTGTCTCACCCTACTCGCCTACGATTTCCGGATCGACTACCGCAACACCACCAGTTTTGGACAAGCCGATGCTCTCTCTCGACTCATCTCCGCTCAGAACCCGCCGGAAGAAGACGTCGTCATCGCTGCCATCACCAAGGAGATCAACGCTGTGTACGACTCCGCTCTAAAGGACCTTCCTGTCAATGCCACAGACGTAGCTCGAGCCACTGAAAAGGACGACTGCCTTCGAACCGTCGTCGCCTCCACCATCTCTGGAAAGTGGCCTCACAAGCCATCCGAAGCCCTCAACCGCTACGCTTCGATGCGCAACTCGCTCTCTGTGCAAGACGGATGTCTTTTCTTCGGACCGAGAATCGTCATCCCTTCCAATCTCCAGCGCCGCGTCCTGAAGTCTCTACATGAAGGACACCCTGGAATCCATCGGATGAAGAGCCTCGCCAGAAGCCACGTCTTCTGGAATCACATCAACACGGACATCGAGGACATCGTACGCTCCTGCCAACCCTGTCAAGAAGCCGCCAAATCCCCGATCAAGCACACGCTCTGTTCGTGGCCGAAACCTGATGGACCCTGGAGCCGAATCCACATCGACTTCGCTGGACCGCTAGATGGACGCATGTACCTCGTCATCGTAGACGCCTACTCCAAATGGCCCGAGATCGTCGAGATGAACTCCATCACCAGCGCCGCTACCATCAAGGAGCTCCGAAAACTCTTCGCTCAATTCGGCTACCCTCAGACGCTCGTATCGGATAATGGAACTCAGTTCACTTCAGCCGAGTTCGAGGATTTCTGCAAGAAGACCGGAATCAACCACCTCCGATCTCCTCCGTTCCACCCACAGTCGAATGGCCAAGCCGAACGATTTGTGGACACGTTCAAGAGAACGCTTCTGAAGCTCAAACCGCAAGGATCGACTCAAGAAGCCCTGCAGACCTTCCTTTTCACGTACCGCTACACGCCGTGCAACTCCGCGCCGAAGGGACTCTCACCTGCTGAAAACTTCATTGGACGCAATCTGAGGTCTACTCTCAGCTTGCTGAATCCTGCCGACACACCCAAGACGACCCACAACGACGACAAGATGGAAGCTCAGTTCAATCGTCACCACGGAGCACGCCCGCGTCAGTTCGAACCCGACGATCTGGTGTACGTCCGTGATCACCGACCCGGTACTGCCCGATGGATCCCTGGACGCGTGGAACATCGTTTCGGACACACCCTCTACGATGTCATCACCTCCAACGGTCTCGTCTGGCGCCGCCACATCAACCAGATGCGCCCTCGTTCCACACCGACCGCTGCCTCCGAGATGATTACCGCCTTCAATCTGATGCCTCGTCAACCGGATGTTCGTCTGCCTATTCTGGTGCCGCAAGCAACGCCGCCGCCGAGCCCTCCTGCCACCGCGCCGTCGACGCCCCAGCCGCTCCAGCCCGTGCGCAACTCGTCTCGCCAACGCCGTGCCCCTGCTCAACTTCAGATTGACCCTCACTCTCAATCATACCGTAAGGCCCAATCTTAGGGGGGAGGTGTTGGGGCATTGCCAAATGTCACAACCTAGAACGTTCCAGAATCTTCTATCAGATTCTGGACCTCTTTCCATATCCTACCAGAATGTTCTATCACATTCTGGTATATTCTATTACCTTCGAGATCTTTCTCGAACCTTCTAAGCTCCGCCCCTTTTCTTCTAGAACCTTCCATGGTTACCCTATATAACCCGGAGTTTCTCATTGTTTTTCGTTCATTGTTTCTTCCTAATAAAGTTGCTGTCCAAGCCTTCGTCTACCTCTACCATCTACCTTCCCTCGGACATAACAGCAGCGAATATACAATTTGACATTTTAGGTAGCTCTGGCCTGTGAGTTGAAGCGGGCGCTTTTCATCCACGAGCGAGACGCCCACGAGGACATGGTGAAGATTCTCGGAGAGTTCGGAGACAGGTTGGATTCCTTTTGTTTTCAGTTTTTACTTTAGCTTCCAGCCTTCCTCCAGCTGTGATTCACTGCTTCACGGGTACTGTAGAAGAGGCGAAGAAGTACGTCGAAATGGGCCTTTACATAGGGCTAACCGGTAATTTTCCACTCTTTTTAACTCTAAAATTGGTGATTTAGGCTTCTTGTGGAAGGACAGGTCGGACAACGGGGTTCAGGCGGGCCTGGCTAATGGAGACCTCCCTCTGGAGAGATTAGTGATCGAAACCGACGCTCCCTACATGTACCCTAAGGTATTTAGGCACTTAAGGCCCAAAAATTAGGCAAAATTTCCAGATCAACGACAAGAAATTGCCGAAGGAAGTGAAGGAGGCCATTTCGGAGCACGCTAAGACCATGCACAAGGTGGGAATATTGCTTAAAGCAAATGATGATTTGGGATTTTTAGTCCAGTTCCTTCAACCGGAATGAGCCCTCTTCCCTGGCGGCCACCTGCGAACTCATAGCTGGTTTTATGAAGAAGGAGCCGGAGGAGGTGGCGGAGGTGACCACACGGAATGCCAAGGCCATCTACGGGTTGCACTGAGATACACATGGTTGTTTAGGGATTTTAACGGCGAATACATATTTTATATTTTGTGCTTATCTTCATGGGAGATGGGGGTTTAACGTTAAAATGATTGTTATGGGCGTGAATGGGCTATTTTGGTCGACCCGGGCCAGCCCGGCTACCCGGAACCGTAATACACATAGGTGGGCATGAGGTGCTCGCGGTACCTACGTAATGCGGCGTTTGGCTGAAAATGCTAACAAACATTAAATGGGGGGGGGGCTTCCGCCCCGAGCCCCCAAATGTTCCACGCGACGTGTGGCGCAACTCCCCCCCCCCCACCCGAGTGAGAATCTTGCTTGGCGTCACCCTTCTCCCGAACACCCACGCGGCCAAGGTTCGACCCCGTTCGGGACACTTTATTTTTGATAACTTAGAATTAGTTTAAATTTGTAACAAATGTACTATATAAGAGTTTGCGGTTGTTTTAATATTTTAGTGTAAGCTAAAATACCGATTTAAAGAACTTTGACAAGTCCACAATCCGAGACCGGGCTTTTCGTGAGAACTATGCCCACGAGTATCTGGTTCGCGTATCACGAGTTTATTGACAAAACCCATTTTATTAGTTCTCTCTCTGTGTCTCTCTGTCTCTATCTCTCTCTATTCTGAAAAACCCTCATAAGGTAACTACATTTGCGGTAAAACCGAGAAACACACATCGATGAGGGGTTAGACTACTTCCGCTTAGGATCAATCAGGAACCTCCGTAAGTGTGCGTGTGGCTTATGAGTGTTTGTGGCAGTACCGGTGTTTCTCTCTCTCTCTCTCTCTCTCTCTCTCTCTCTCTCTCTGTGTCTGCCTCTCTCTCACTCTCTCTCTCTCTCTCTTTCTCTCTCTCTCTCTCTCTCTGTCTCTCTCTCTCTCTCTCTCTCTCTCTCTCTCTCTCTCTCTCTCTCTCTGTTGTTCTCTCACTGTATCTCTATCTCTCTTTCTAAGTCTTCTTGAATCTGTAACAAAATATGTTTATTCAAAATAGTTTCAACAATTGTTTAAAAAAGAAGCATATCTGCTGAGGCTGAGTCTGACGTTCCCCGACAGTAGCGCAGTCGATTCTTCTGTCCCACAAAAGACGACCGCCTACAGCCGAGGACTGCCGGGGGAAATCACAGACGCTTTTGGCACATTCTCACCAGCAATTCCTAAAGTTAAACTATTTTGTGCTTTAAAAAACATTAATTTGAACCTAATTTGAACGAAGTCGATGGCAACACAATTTGTATAACAAAATGAAGGCATCGCATCCATATTTGTCTACATTTTCTAAAATAAATTCATAAAAATCGAAAGTAATTTGTAAAATTTGAAGAATGTAGGTAGTTTTTGGAGATCTGAGGATCACAATGAGGGCGGGTTAATACCTAGGGATTATCGTTTCCCGGGGCAACGCCAACGATGGCGCTCTCAAATTTTTATGAATCGAAATCAGACGCGAGAAGATCGAAAGAACGCCGATGTTTGTGCAGAAAAACCAATTGAAAATGTGAGATTTCAACTGTAAACAGCCTTTTTCGTATTAAATCGTAATAATTAATAGGTGGATTTGTGGAAATTAGGGAAATCCTGTGAGAACATGCAGTTTGAGGTTGTTTTGCCGGGGAAGGGGCGTAAACAAGTGTGACACACCACGGAAGGCCTTCGAAAACATGGCTGAAGAAGGAGTTTTCCAATTGCTAAATAGAATGGTTTGTGAGAGAAACGATTACTCAGAGAGTAATGAGTTACTGATTTCTTGTGTTGAGTCTTGTCTCAGAGGATGACAAGAGAGAGAGAGAGAGAGAGAGAAAGAGAGAGAGAGAGAGAGAGACACAGAGACAGAGGGGGCTGTATTGAAACCACGGACAGCTGGAAAGCACGGTTTACGTAGCATGGCTGATTTGAGACGACTTTCCATCTGGACGAACTATCGACACGGCAGAGAGAGAGAGAGAGAGAGAGAGAGAGAGAGAGAGAGAGAGAGAGAGAGAGGAATATGAATGAGGGAGGGAGGGAGAGAGGCAAGCAATAAGGACACATACGCAGGAGTTACCAAAACAGAAAAGAGACAGAGGTAGAGAGTGAAAGAGAGATAAGGAATTAGAGGGAGAGATATAGAGATAAAGATATGGAGAGAGAGAGAGAGAGAGAGAATGAGGAAGAAGAGGGAGAAACAACGGCATAAAGAGGAAAGAAAGGAGAAGATGAGACTGAAAGAGACAAACACGGAAAAAGAAAGTGGTATAGGTAATTAGAGAGAGAGAGACAGGGATACATAGAGAAAGCAAGAGAAAAGAAAAAGAGGCTAAAAAGAAAGTAGTGAGAGGGGAGAGATAAAGAGAAGAGAGGAAGAAAGACGGAGAGGGTATAAGAGAGTGAGTGAGTGAGTGAGAGAGAGAGACAGACAGAGAAAATCCAGATCATGCCCTCAAAGCTACAAAACGTCTAAAATCCTCCTCCATTTATTTCCATTATGAACAAACAGTGTGAAAAACCTTATTATGTATCAACAGTCAAATACAAAAAGAGAGTGCTAATGCTATGCTAAACAATGCTAAGCTCCCTCGGGGAAGATGTCCATGAGGCAAGGAGCTCTGGTGGCGAAGATGTTGCTCGCTTCGACGAGGCACTTCCTGATCTCGCCCAAGTCCATCACGCTTCTGAAAATAGCTGGTTTAATAGGCCATTGAGAAATAAAATTAAATGCAAAATGTTTTGTATAAATGGGCTCTGTTGCGAAACAAAATCTGACCCACAGTCAATGTCGTTTTCAAACGGATCGAATAGATAAAATTGACTGATGCATCTCACGTGAATAATTTTTCAAAATGGTGTTTTTATTGAGGCCTACAGTAACCACAACTGAGGCCTACTCTACAATAACCGAACGGGTCTACAGTACCCTACAGAAACCCAAATAAGCCTTACAGTACTCACCAATAACCCAACTAAGGTCTACAGCAACCCAACTAAGATCTACAGTACTCTACAGTAACCCAACTAAAGTCTGCTGTACTCTACCGTAACCCGATTGAGGTCTACAGTACTCTACAGTGAGTCAACTGATGCCTACAGTACTCTACAGAAACAAAGCTGAGGTCTCCAGTACTCTACAGTAACCCAATTGAGGCGTATAGTACACTACAGTAACCCAACTGAGGTCTATATTACTCTACAGTATACCAACTGAGGTCTACAGTAACCCAGCTGATGCCTACAGTAACCCAACTGAGGCCTACAATACCCTGTGGTAACCGAACTGAGTCCTATTGCAGTACTCTACAGTAAGCCAATTCAGCTCTACAGTACTCTACAGTAACCCAACCTGGCGGTGTTGGCGTCCGTGTCGAAGGGATCCTCGATGTAGATGGGGCGACCCTGGAACCTGTTCTCCCTAAACTACAGTAGCCGACTAATTCCAAAAACTCGAACCTCGAAACCCTCCTCCCTTCGCGGATGGAAATGGCCCAGCCGCCGAAAGGAAAGTAGGCGTAGTAGTGGAAGAATCCCATCAACAAGTCTCCCACGGACATGTTATTCGGAGCCATCTCTGAAATCTTCCTGTCAAAATTGGAAAAACTAAGAATTACCAGGCATTCCAGTGAGATCTCTGAAGAGGCAGAGGTCGTCGAGGAGCACGGCGCGGGAGAACACGTTGGGGAAGAGAGCCTACAAAGAAGTATTTAAAGGACTGAAGGGACTGTTACTTGGAGGTTCGGGAGGATGGGAGGCTGGACGCCGCACTGAAGGAAGTGGACCAGGAGGAGGAGCCAGGAGTAGCTGAAAATTTGAGAGATTGGGAGAGAGAGAGAGAGAGAGAGAGAGAGAGAGAGAGAACGAACCAATTTAAGGTGCCGTTGACGGCCTGGCAGATGTCCTTCGATATGGCCCAGTTTTTGATTATCAGGCCGAGGGCAGGAAAACGGGGATCGCACCTAAAAACAAAGAATTAACAGATAGGGCGGACGTCCCGACTTTTCCCTCCATAACGTTTGAAGATGAATAAACGTCATAGGTAAAATGTCCAGCATGGTGTTATAGGCTTGAGTCCTGCCACGAAAATTTTGGCAATTTGTGCAAAACCAGGGTTTTGGCAAATCGCCAGCTCTTTTTTCTGTGGCCGATTCAGGAAAAGCGCGGGTTTGGCAAAACAGTTCTCGTCTTTCAAGTAACCAAGCTACCACATAGTTCTCAAAAGAATGGCCGGCCCGCGGCCCGGGCCGGGCCCAGAAAAGTGTCGGCCCGGACCGTTTCGGCCAATTTGTAAACTTGTCAAATTAAAAATTCTATACATCGTTATTTTAGCTTACGTCAATTCTTTTAAATCTCGCAAACACTTTCATAATACTTCTATTCAACATTTATACTAATATTAAGTTAACAAAAATAAAGTGTCCCGACCGGGATCGAACGTTGGTCGTGTGGGTGACAGTTTGACTAGGTGGTCCGAGTAGACGGGCCAAAGCGGACCGAGCCGGGCCGAGGATTTTTTAAAAATCGGCCCAGCCGGTGAGAACTATGTGAACAGAGATTGTTGAGAGGTCAACACCGAACACTACTTTTTAAAGGGAGGATTTTCGCCTTAAGTATAACGATGGAGGTGGCGCAAACCGAACAACGCCGGTCATGGTTTGGGGGCTCGAAACGCAAGCCCACCCCCCCCCCAAATAACGACTCGTCGGCAAAAAAAACGCTGAATTACGTAAATACATCAGGCCGAGATATGAAACAGGTAGCTTGTTCATGTACACCATAACTCCGTGACTGGGGTCTCGGAGACACCCACCTGTTGAAAAATGACACATGGGGGAATATAACGAAGTCTCCTCTCATAAACAAGACCCCCATGCCGTTGCACCACTCTTTTTTTTTCAACGGGGTCCGATCCGTATCATATCCGAATACGGTATGTAATGGTCCGTGCATACCTTGGGAACAAAATGAACGGGGTTTCAAAAGTGAGGGTGGTTAGTCTAGTATTTCATAGAAAATTGAGGGGTAACCTTTTTTCTTCACAAGAAGTGAGGGGGTAGTCCGTTTCTCAGCCAAAAAGTGAGGGGGTAACCCAGTTTTTCCGTCAAAAAGTGATGGGGGTCCCCCCGTTCCGGCCTTTCCCAAGGTATGGGTCCGTGAAATGGTCACCCAAACGACCCAAAATTGATTTGTGCTTCGTGCGTGGAATCCCGGCTAAACCGTTGTTCCCCGAACTACTTACTTGGAATAGTAGTGGAGGAGATGGGTGTTGTAGACTCCGCCCACACTGTTGATATTTATATCGACGGAAATCGCCTTGTACGGACTACGCAGCTCCAACTTGATTATGGACACCTGCAATCACATTTTCTATTGACGACGCTTTGAGGTACTCACTCGGGCCATTATGACTTGGGTTTTGTCAACCAAACTGCGTAGCTCACGGCTTCTGCGCGTAGCCTTCCTGATGCGGTGGAGCTCATCCTTCACGTCACTGAAAAATCTGGTTTGTGACACCCGATTGGTAGGAAATAGAGTAAAAAATAACCGAAACCAACCCTTTCTTAACGCAAAGTTTCTTGGGATCGAGAGAAGACAAGCCGGGGAGGACCAGGCAGAAATCCAGGTCGGAGCTGAAGGCGCCACAGCCGTTCATGGTGGATCCCATGGCGAAGAGACGGATGTCTTTTTTGGGGAAGAGCTGTAACAGCGGAATAATGGCACGAGAAGGGAAAAGAAACGTGCCTTGGAGAGCTCGTTGAAGAGAATGTCGCGGATCTCCATCTTCATATTGAACATGCCCCTTTTCTGAAGACAGAAAAGTAGTTCCAAGGGATAGAAAATGACGGACCTGTCCGTGGCTCCCGAGGTGGTTCCAAATACTACCGCTTAGACGATCGCACTCCTCGGGGTACCTGAAAATCAGGGGATTCACTTATGAGAATGAGAAATAACTTTATCACCCGCGGACATCCATTTCATTTGCCACTTCCCCAAAAACGCCGCTTGTTCAGCCCCGCCTCCTCCCTCATTTGACAATTCAGTTGAGCCCCCCACTTGAGGTGGGGACTGAATTAGACAGGAGCTTTATCTAAAGAATTTCCTTTGCGGGGGGGGGGTTAATTAAATTCAAAAATACCCCCAGGGTAGGCAATTCAGGCACGCCCCCATCTTCGGATCGCCATAATTCGCATTGAATAAGGGGTCAAACTGACCGTAGGGCCCCTAGGATGGGGGCTTATTCCCGATATGGATAATCTCACATTTGAGAACTAATATTTTAAGGATGGATGCATTATCTGTTAAATCTCATTTGGCCCCTATTGACATCTGGCTGGTAGGTTATATGGTGGAACACCCACGAAGGCTTTATCACGAAGCGTTACCACATTTCCCCCCGTTTTTGGGATGTGTTCGGTAAAAATGTCTACATAAACAGTCGTTAATTTGGCAGTTTCTTTAAAAAGTGAGTAATCCGTTCACAGCTCGCCGCCCAATGGAAACCGTGGGCGCTTTGAAAATGACCGGCTGCTAAACATCGGACAGCAATTGAAATTTTCCGACTCTAGCGATTTGCGCACATTGCATATTTTTCTGTGTTTTAAAGTCGAAACAGTAGCTGATATATTGAACTTTCGCAGGCAATTTTTTGGATTCTCAAAATTCATCCTACAAAAAGAAATACACGTAAAACTTCATATCTCACCGGAGCAACTTTTGTGTTGTTCAGGAAAATTGCCTCCGGAAATTCAATTTATTAGCTACTTTTTCATGTTTTTAAAGATAATTTTCATCTAAAAATGACGGAGAACTAGAGTCGGGAAAAAATGTGCTTCTAAGAAGTTGGGTCTCGTAGCGAAGGCGTTGGGTCCCGAGCCGTTACAGTACAAAAGGGCCGAAATTCAAATTATTGACAATAAAAATTCTGTGCGCACGTTGCAAACAAGCATGCGGAGATTGGCATGCAAACGGTGCACAGAATTTTCCACAGATCTTGTTAAACACCGGACACATTGAAAGCGCCAACTCCGGCGAGCTGTGCGTTACAAACGCAGAAAAGTACTTTCACCGATGAACGTACGGGTTAGCCATGAGCCGAACCTTCAGTTTTCAAGGTCCAATTACAAATGGATGATATTTGACGGTTATAATGACGTCATTTTGGGGCGTATTGACACCCATCTGGCACGAAATACGGTAGACCATTCACGAAGAAAGGCCTTCATTTTAAAAAGGGGAAGCGCACTGAATATAACAAAAATTTTGAGCCCATACCCCATATTGGGCAAACTCTTTTTGCACCAAAGCGGGTTAAGTCGGCGACGTTGGAGCATCTTGTTAAAATTATTTAGGGGCGAGATCCAGACACTGGAAACTGAAAAAAAAATTTAAACATTTCAGTAGCTTTTCAAAACGGTAATGACTGAAGCAGCTGGCTCAGACCTCTGGAGCAGTTCATTAAATGAGTTACACGGACTGAATTCGGCGATTTGAAATTCGACCTAGTTCTTTAATTTCGAAGACTTTTCGTCATATGGCATTACAAAAGCCTTTAAACGGAAAGTACTGACATTCCGAACGCTCATTAAACCCGGAGGATGCAGTCACAGCTTCACAATCGCGAAACATTGAGCCTTACTGACACCCAGCTGGCAGGAATCCAATGATTTTTCTTAATTTTGGCAGCCATGTCGCACGATTTCTCTTGAAAATCATACAAACACTACCATATTTTCAAGAGGCCCTTTTTAAGCGACTCCTAAATTGAAAAAAAGCGTAACTTCTCAGTGTCAGGCGACCCAACCAAAGTTCGAATGGAGCACTTCCGATACAAATACTACCATATTTTTAAAGAACTGTCAATTTCACACCAAATGTTTCATCCTAAATAGAGCTAACAAACCTCTTATTGGCGTAGCCGATCATGTCCAACACCTCCTTCCTTCCACAGTACTCCACTCCGAGACCCTCTCCCACAAGATGACCGGGGACTTCAAGATCAGCACGGCGAATCTGCGGCAACTTTCTGTCACAGGAAGGCGACTCGTCCTCTTCGATTATAATGCAGCTAAACAAGGGGGAATCATCGAAGCTTCAGAAGAACTCACTCCGAATCGTATTCTTCTTCCGGCTCCAAACGAGCCTTCTTCGGTTTCGACATATCTTATGGCTGAAAATGTGAATTTTAACTTTTTCAGAAACAAAAGAGACTGAAAACACAGCTCGCCGCCCAATGGTAATCGTGGGCGCTTTGAAAATGACCGGCTGCTAAACATCGGACAGCAATTGAAATTTTCCGACTCTAGCGATTTGCGCATAGTGCATATTTTTCTATGTTTTAAAGTCGAAACAGTAGCTGATATATTGAGCTTTCGGAGGCAATTTTTTGGATTCTCAAAATTCATCCTATAAAAAGAAATACGCATAAAACTTCATATCTCACCAGAGCAACTTTTGTGTTGTTCACGAAAATTGCCTCCGGAAATTCAATTTATTAGCTACTTTTTCATGTTTTTAAAGATAATTTTCATCTAAAAATGACGAAGAACTAGAGTCGGGAAAAAATGTGCTTCTAAGAAGTTGGGTCTCGTAGCGAAGGCGTTGGGTCCCGAGCCGTTACAGTACAAAAGGGCCGAAATTCAAATTATCGACAATAAAAATTCTGTGCGCACGTTGCAAACAAGCATGCGAAGATCGGCATGCAAACGGTGCACAGAATTTTCCACAGATTTTGTTAAACACCGGACACATTGAAAGCGCCAACTCCGGCGAGCTGTGAAAAAGAAATTAAAAAAAAACCGGAAACGGGCACAAATCTCCGGAAACGAAAAATTTCGAAATACCTAAGAAATTTCCAATGTCGATGATACAATCGTTGCGGGACCGTACTTCGCTGGCCGCGGGACCCTTCTCTTAGCCGTAATTTCAAATGCCGTGTTTACATTTTTAATCTTTTATGTCTTTTAATTTATATGTTCAAGACAATTTAGCATATCGCATGCAATGCTTCTTAATTATTCGTTCAATTAGCATATTTGAATTCTTAACTTTCCCACCAACTATTGCTCATTTCCCTTTCTGTCGTCTTCTCCAGCGGTGGCTATGTCCAAAAGGTGTGTTTCTTTTTAGATTCATGGAACTTTGAGTATTATTTTTAGCAAAGCCGACCCCGACGACACGGAAAAGATGTCTTCCGGAATGGTGGAGGAAGCAAAGATGGACTTTGAACAGTTCCTCAGGTATTTATTTATTTTTTTTCTTAAAAGGGAAGGGAAAATTGATTTTTCGAATATTTTCAACAACAATTTCATTGAAAAATGCCGTTTTTACGATTCTAAAACATAGCCCATTTATATGGTTTGGTCTGCAACTGGTGCACGGTTACTCGGGCGGGAAATGCAAACGGTACACGGTTATCCGGCAGAGAAGGCGAGAGAGCATGGGAAATTGAGAGACGCCAGAGCGCGCACCCGCGGTCAATAGATAATTTGGCCAAAACTTTGCAAGCTCATATCTCGACTCGTTTTGCTTCAAAAACAGAAAAGTGGTACTTTTCTGAATCAGTAGAATAAGATTTACAATTTACAACGAGTCCGAAAAATAATTTTTACTTGGTTCTTCTTGTAAGAATGAAAAAATAGCTTTTATATGATTTAAACTGCAACAGGTGCATGTATACTCGGGGGGGGGGGGGGGGGTGCAAATAGTGCGCGATTACACGGCAGGGAAAGGCGAGAGTGTGCGGGAAATCGAGAGACGCCAGATTGGCGCGCGATTCAAACTTTAAATGCTCTTATCTTGGATCATTTTGCACCAAAATGGGAAATAGAGTACTTTTCTGAAGCAGGAGATTGAGATCTACAAAACTGTCACAAATTAAACAAAATGCCAAATTTCAGAACCGCTAGGACTTTGAAGGGAAAAAAGCTGGAGTGGGCGAAGAGGTACATCGAGAGGCAGAAGAGCTTGGCTCAGGGAAGGACGGTGTCTAAGGAGGCCTACCGCATGCTTCTGAATGCGATGGAGAAGTCTCTTGGCAACGAAGACTTCGATGTGAACTCGATGCTTGGATGGAACGAAGTTCAGAAGCTGGAGGACATGAAGGCGGCGTTGGAGGAGGAGAAGAGGGAGGAGGAGGGAGAGGGAAAGAAGAAGAAGAAGAAAAAGAAGAGAAAGGAGAGGAAAGAGGCAAAAGAGGAGACCAAAGAGGCGGCTGAGGAGGCGGAGGACGAGTGCACCAAACCGGGGACGAGCAAGACTCCCTGCTCTTGCTATCACAGGATGGTGACTTCTGAGGAACCGGCGGAGGAGGAGGAAAAAGAGGCAGAAAGGGAGGCGGAAGAGGAAGAAGAGGAGGCCGAGCATGAGTACCCCTCTTGGGTGGGTTTTTAAAGGGATCGTCAGGGGTCTTTTAATTCTACAGTACCCCCACTGTAATAAAAACCAACGTAGCACTACTTTTGATTACGATCGCCCGCGTCTACCCCTTGAGGATTTATTGATTTGGCTGCGAGGATCGAACCTCTCACTGAGAGACGCAGACAGAACGAGAAACGCCGTTGAGACCCTTTTCCACAGCAAACCCGGATACCAGCTATATTTTTATGCATTTTCATATATTTTACGACAGTTATTTAGCGTGTGATTATTTTAAATTGGGTAAAAATTGAAAAACTATTAAAATACACACTTTAGAGCTAAATTTAAAGCCAGATTTGAAATTCCGCAAAGAATTTATCTTGCCGATTTGCGCACACTTTTCTGTAAAAACCGCGACGGCGGCTCTGCGTATGGCCGCCTGTGGTTGAAAGCCGACAAAATAATTGACATATTCATTTTTATAAAACTTATAACAAAATATGTGACTTATTCATTATTATTATGCAAACCTGTAATAATAAAATATGAATAATCAAATAATACAAACTTGCAAAGGGACCCTTTAAGCTTCTTAAAATTTAGAGATCTTTAGGTTCCCACTACCGCTCGGGGCCGTCTTGACCGCCTTCTGGAGCTTCTGGAGGCCCTCCCCTAAAGAAGTCTCAGTCTTCGAAATACGGATAAAGTGTTTCAATAAAGTTTAAACCATGAAAATCTGTCTCTGTCTCTGTCTCTGTCTCTGTCTCTGTCTCTGTCTCTGTCTCTGTCTCTGTCTCTGTCTCTGTCTCTTGTCTCTTGTCTCTGTCTGTCTGTCTGTCTGTCTGTCTGTCTCTCTCTCTCTCTCTCTCTCTCTCTCTCTCTCTCTCTCTCTTTCTCTCTATCTCTGTATAAACATCTCTCACTTGTTTACATCTTCCTCTTCGCCTCCTTCCTCTTTTTAATCTCCTGAGTCACCTCATTCCCTCTTAATTGCCAATCCCTCATGGCGGTGAGGTTTTCAATCTCAATTGTATCCCTCCGCCCTGACCTGCAATCTCATTCTTCCAACTTCACCTGCAATGCTTAATCTCCTCCTTTTACTCCTATTCTACCTAGAAATCCTTTACGGTTCCATTTCCGTAATTGTATATTGTATTATTTTATCTATTTTGTTTTACAAACGCAGTACTTTCAATTCAGCCTACTATCGCATTCTCAGGGGAACAGGAGTTTTGGTAAAAACCTTTTCATTTTTTTCAAAATCCAATTTCTTTTTAGGATTTGCTTTGCTACTTTATCCATTGGTTCTGCTTCCGCCTTCCCAGTTTTCCATATTTCGAACGATTTTATTTATTTGTAATCACGGAGTGTCCAATATTTTCTTACTCACTTTGGCTTTTCCACTCAACTTTTCACGTTCTGAACCTCACAATTATCTTCGCTGGAATCCAGAGACTTTGTATTTTATTCTCGAGTCGGGGAGAATTTGTAAGTTAGATTCAAATTTTGAAAGCAGTTTTCAGTTATTTCGTCCTGCTGTTAATTACATACTCCTGTTTATAATTATTTTATCATTGGCAGCCACTTCAGGAACTCTTGTCGGAAATCCACGGTTGATTCGAAAGGAAAATGGTCTCGAATGGATTGTTGATGATGTAAGTTGTAGAAATCGATTGAAAAGTGAGCGCGTTGCGCTGAAAAAGTGACGCGGCGCGGCTGCGCTGTTTCGTAGTGGAGCCGCGCGGCAGCCGCGCCGCGTCATTTTTCGGCGCGCGCATTTTAAAAAGCAATATTTCATTTTATAAGGCATTTCTTTCCAGAATACGGTTTGTTTCTACCCTTTCTTTATATTTTCCGATAGCCGAGACATACTGAACCCGAAATAGGTTAATTATGTGACCAGGTGAAAAATGAATTTGCGAGATTGACGTTCTCAATTGGCACTGAACATCAAAATTCGCAGGCAGCGAAATAAAAATAAACAACTTACATTTAAAAAGATTATAAAATTTAATGCATAAATCGCTTGAAGCCATTTTTCATATACAATCGCACAACTGTGCAAATTTCTTGACATATTATCACTTTGTAGTTATTTATCGGAATCCGGCCTCAAATTGAACCTTGACGTCATATTTACACTACATTTAAAATTAATGTTGAAATGTGCAAAAAGTGATGTAATTATGCCATGCGGTTGCGACGGGGCAGTGGGGCGCGGCTGCGGCGCGGCATTGTCTGCAGCCAATCAATAACAACTGATGGAGTATTAATCAATATATCGTACGTTAATCAATGTATCGTATGCTAATCAATTTTCAAATAGATATCGATTTCATATTGACACGATTATGCGCAGTGACTGGCATTTTACAAATGTTATCGATTGAAATGGCGTAAAATCGATTGTAGGGAAAATATAAATCAACTGGAAATGAATCTAATGGGTCTTAAAACAATTGCGTGCTTCAAGGATTCGGTGTTTTGCAATATTTATTCAAAAATGGATCGAAAAGTCTAACATTTTCAGTCAAACGCCCCATTGCGTACCAAAATCGTTTGCACGTGCAATTCATTTTTATCGATTGCATCTGGTGTGAGTGTACTTGCGTTTTAAATTACGTTGATTAATGCAATGTCAAATCAATAATCGATCGAAAAACTAAGCGTACCCAAATCGTTCCGTGACGCGGCTCGCGTGCGCGTGTCGGAGAACTTATACTTATTTATTGATTATTCGAACAAAAATTGATTTTTAGGACACTCAGGTATCTCTAACCTTCTCCGTCTCTTCTCTCATCTACCTCTTCATCTCTCTAACCATCAACTACTTCTCATTGAGACTTTTCCGCCGATGTACAGCCAAAAATTTCCAACGCCTCTTTCTCCTCTCCTCGGCTATTTGTTTCAGCCAAAGTGTTTGTCTACTATTTTTGGTAGGTCAAACCCATTTTCCTTTGAAAAAATCAATTTAGGTCATTTACTGTACCTCTGCCTACTTAAGCCTCGGCTGGGAATCCTTCCTCAAATCCTATGTTCTCCCATTTGTGGTGGATCTGATGTGTCTTCTACCTCCTTGGCTTCATATTTTCTTCAATAAGGCCATCAGAAATCGATTAAGGGCGATTTATTGCAGTTTATGCGACGCCCTTCCGTTTCTCTACTATTCTTCCGACGTTTCAATCCAATATCTTCCAAATGCTGGAGGAAATTATGCTAACACTAGGATTTAAATGATTTTTAATGTGATATTTGGTGTGTGAGTGTGTGAGTGTGTGAGTGTGTGAGTGTGTGAGTGTGTGAGTGTGTGAGTGTGTGAGTGTGTGAGTGTGTGAGTGTGTGAGTGTGTGAGTGTGTGAGTGTGTGAGTGTGTGAGTGTGTGAGTGTGTGAGTGTGTGAGTGTGTGAGTGTGTGAGTGTGTGAGTGTGTGAGTGTGTGAGTGTGTGAGTGTGTGAGTGTGTGAGTGTGTGAGTGTGTGAGTGTGTGAGTGTGTGAGTGTGTGAGTGTGTGAGTGTGTGAGTGTGTGAGTGTGTGAGTGTGTGAGTGTGTGAGTGTGTGAGTGTGTGAGTGTGTGAGTGTGTGAGTGTGTGAGTGTGTGAGTGTGTGAGTGTGTGAGTGTGTGAGTGTGTGAGTGTGTGAGTGTGTGAGTGTGTGAGTGTGTGAGTGTGTGAGTGTGTGAGTGTGTGAGTGTTTTCTCCTCTTTCTTCAACCTTGAATGCTGTGAAAACGACGCCATTAAACGGATTCCTTTATCCAAACATATAGTCGCCGGTTCTTTCTGCGGCGCCCTTTGCTGACCTGATTCTTGCATCGCACGGGAGTCCTTCGCCCAGAGATCTCGCACACTTCAATCTTTCCAATCCAATTTGTCATTTTATGCCATTCATTCAAACTTATCGTTGCTTTGATTCATTTTAAAAGCTAAACCCACTAAAATCTTTCGATCTTTTCTGAAGCATTGGTGATGTTACATCATTTTACCTTTGGTTCAAATAACCCAGGGAAAAATTTGGAAATTAGACTTTTTTCGAGTTTCAAGAGAGTTTTAGCAGTTTTCGCTTTAATCAGTGATTTTCGATGAGCTAATCGTATGTCCGGTTTGAATCCAATAGCGGTTGTGAGTTTGAGGAACCGGTCGCCGTTCCGCGCGATCCCGCGATAAGCCAATCCGAGAACTGACCCTGGAACTCTCTTCCGGTCGCCGTTTCTCAAAATCTCTCTTTTCCTCTTTTAAATGTCTCTTTTTGACCATGAGAGTCTCCTGGGAGTTTATTAGGTGCGTCCGCGGCATGGGCCTCTCGGCTCCGATGGCCAAGCGGATAGAGAAGCGGGCTGGAGTTCGAACGAGCGCCTCCAGCTGACGTGTTCGAGTCCTGCTCGAGCCATTTTTAGAATTTCGCTTTGAAATCACTTTTAGGTACTTTTGGTTGTTTTGCTGGTCTTTTTCTGCCAAATGCTAATAAGGCCGGGTAATTTTCCATCGAAATCGAAAAAAACGAGGTTGAGAGGGCTAATTATCCCACCTCTCGGTGGTATTTGAATTGTTGTTTATCCAAACCTACAGGAAAGATTTCGCGCAGTTTGACCCGAAATCCGCGCGTTCCGCCTCGTTTCGAAAACTCATCCTCTTTGAGGCCCGACCTTGTGTGCCGTTCGCCGCTTCTTCTTTCACATGCGAGAACCTCATAAAAGGGCGCAAAAAAGATTTGCCGCCAGCAGGGGTCGAACCTGCGACCTTGGGCTTATTAGACCCACGCTCTAACCGACTGAGCTATGGCGGCGCTGTCATCTGAATGCGGTGCGTGCCTTATCAACAGTGATTGGAGTTCCGATTCGCTCGCATACCGTTTAGACTCCTAATGAACGCAAACTAGCCAGAACGACGTGCATTTCAGATTGTATCTTCAAGACAAGTCAATTTCTCCGCTTGAAATGAAACAAACAAGTTTTTTCCCTCCTTCGAGTCCCAGAAGCGGTAAAGGCGCTCCATTCCATTCCATCCATCTTCATTATCCGCTTAACTCTCAATTTCAAATTGAACTTTCCATTTCAAAGTTGTAAAATCTACTTTCAGAATGGATATCCTTCGGGAATTGAACACTTTCGAGATCTACAATAAAGCATCCTACCAACAGCTGACTTCAGATTACAGATATAAGTGAGTATATAATTTTATTTAGGCTTACATATAATAAAAACTTAAATTTTTTGTATTTATTAAAAGATTTTAATGTAACAAAAAGTTTGGCTTCCGCGGGGATCGAACCCACGACCCTTTTCTCACTGCCGCGCCCCGCGGCACTGCGCCATTGCGCAAAACCAAAATTCCCAAATTTTCACATTTTGCTTATAAAAACTTTTCAGATATGCCCTCCCATTCGAAAAAATCCCCGATCCAAAGGCTTTGACGGTGGAATATTTCCAAAAGAACTGGTACCACTCGATAACAATCTCTGTCGTCTATTTTATTGTGATTAAAGGTGCTGTAGCAAAAAATTGGGATGTGAAATCGATATTTTCAGTTATTCAAAAACTGATGGAAAATCGAAAACCTTTTGCTTTGAAAACGCCTCTGGCACTTTGGAACGGCGCCTTGGCCCTGTTCAGCATCGCTGGTTTCCTCAGATTCACCGAGGTATTTCGGGATACTGTAGTTTTAAATTTGTGCATTTTAGGATTTCGCTGAATCGATTGCCAATCGAGGATGGTACCAGACGCTTTGCTACTCCGTGCAGCCGAACGACGTCGCGGCCTATTGGGCCTGGCTTTTCGCTGTTTCAAAGGTTTGTGGGACCATTAGGGACCATTTTTGTGGATTTTTGAGGACAATCATGAACTGAAATAGATTAAACAACACAATAGGACATTTATATTTTGTTTTTTTTTAATCCGCAATTTTTTGCTGCGCTTTTACTAGATCTGGCCGCAGGTTGGCCGTAGGCCGCAAACGCGGCGCCATCCCAATTTTAATTTTTTAATTGCGCACGCGAAAAAAGTCAGTTTTCCATATGGAACCACACACTATGACATAAATTGAAAGGGAGAATACAATAGTGATGTTGGTTTTGCAAAATATTTCGATTTTCACAGTGATTTTGCCTGCCAAATTATGACCGAAGCCGATTCGCATGATTTGATTGTTGGTTCTGATGAAGAACAGCAAAACAACGTTATTTAAATAAAAAAAAGCCATATTTCCACCAAATATCATTAAATCGCTCATTTCGCAAAGAAATCTGCTTTCTAGGCAATTTATGTGAGCACGGCTACACCGCAGAGAAGGACGAGAGTGCGCGGGAAATTGAGAGATGCCAGAGTGACGCGCAGGTCAATCGATAATTTAGCGAAAACTTCAAACGCTAATATCTCGGTTCATTTTGCTCCAAAAATAAAAAATGGGGGTACTTTTCTGAATTAGGAAAATGAGTTCTACACATTTGTTATAAGTCCAAAAAATTACTTTATCCTATCTATTACATTCACGTTAAAAAAATTTCGTTTTACTGCTTACGAAATTTGGCGGATCTTTGTTTCTAGAGCCTTCAATTTCTGGAAACCACTTCTAAACTAGCACACATGACCGTTTGTTTTGACAAATGAGATTCTTCTCAGCTCGAGTCCTGTGAGAGCCCTCGTGGGCCATTGTTTTCGAAATGGCGTCACTTAAAACTATTTAAGGGGCAGCTGCTGACTGAAATGAAATTTGAAACCACATCATGTTTACAGATTGTGGAACTGGGGGATACCCTCTTCATCGTCCTACGCAAACGACCTCTCATCTTCCTTCATTACTATCACCACGCAGCTGTACTTATCTATACTACTCATTCAGGTTGGTTGTAGGATAGTCACGTGTTCACGGGCACACGCACTCACACTCACACTCACACTCACACTCACACTCACACTCACACTCACACTCACACTCACACTCACACTCACACTCACACTCACACTCACACATAGGCTTAGGTGGCGACATGGTGCATTCACTTTCTCTCTCTCTCTCTCTCTCTCTCTCTCTCTCTCTCTCTCTCTCTCTCTCTCTCTCTCTCTCTCTCTCTCTTACTCTCTACTCTTAGGAGCTGAACACACCGCCGCTGGTCGAGCCTTCATCTCCATGAACTACTTTGCCCACTCCGTTATGTACAGCTACTACACAATCTGCGCTTTGGGCTACAGACTCCCCAAATGGGTAAGGTTCATTCTCAACCTTAGTTTTCCACTTCTTCTAGGTCTCCATGACCGTTACAACTATCCAAACCGTCCAGATGTTGGCTGGCGTCTGCGTATCTATCGCAGTTTACCGTATCAAGACTGAATATGGATGGGCGTAAGTATACCCCAAACGCAGTTAAAAACAAAGCTTTCAGATGCCAACAGTCCATGGCCAACTTGTACCTGGCTTTCACCATCTACATCACTTTTGCTGTTCTTTTCATTCAATTCTTCTACAAAGCATACATTGCAAAAAGGAATAAGGGAAAGAAGGAATAATAAATGTAATAAATGCTTCAAGAGAGAGGTGTATTCAGTTACGTATAGTTGACCAGGTACTACTTATGGTACTTAGGGTACCCCTTAGGGTACTTAGGGACTACTTAAGGCAATTATGGTTTTTCTTAGAGTATTTAGGGTTCTACTTAGGGTATTCAGGGTTCTATTACTTAGAGAATTACTTAGTACGTAGGGTTCTACTTAGGATACTTAGTGTACTTAGGGTTCCCAGGGTACTCTTTGTGGTACTTAGGGTACTCCGTAGAGTAGTTAAGGTACTCTTTAGGGTACTTAAGGTACTACTTTGGGTACTTAGGATTCTCCTTAGTGTACTGAAGTACACAGGGAACTACATAAGGTTCTTCGGTTGCTATTTAAGATCTTAAGGGTCTTAGGATACTTAGGTACAACGGGTGTTAATCAGAATACTTAGTGTTTTTAGAGTACTCCTTAGAGCAATCAAGCTGCAACATAAGGCACTACTTAAATGATTTAGGGTACCATTTAGGGTCTTAAGCGTCTTAGGCTACTTGGGGTACTACTTAGGATACTCCTTAGGGTGCTTAGGGTACAGCTTATGGTACTTAGGGTGCCTCTTATGGTACTTAGGATACTACTTAGATGAATTAGGGTACTAGTTAGGGTGCTCAGGGGTTAATTTAGGATTCTTAGGTTACTTAGGGGAGACTTAGGGTCTTTGAGTACTAGCTAATACCTAAACTCTATCCTTTTCGGCGGTATCAAAGCAGCAAAAAACAGTTCTTTGCTCGTCTTGTGAGTCCCCAGGCGTCGCTTCTCTCTTCCTCCCGTCATAAATCCGAGTCTTTTTCCCGGCCGATGAGCTCTCTGCCAAAGGCGCCAAACTGGCCATAAATCCTGCTTGCATTCCAGCGCCGACGGGCAAAAACCGACCTTTTGAGAACGTTTTGGAAATTTGTTACTGACACGTAGAGAGAGAGAGAGAGAGAGAGAGAGAGAGAGAGAATGAGAGAGAGAGTGTTACTTGTAAATAAGGCGATATTGAGACACATCAGCTGAGTTTTAGTGACTATGGGACTTTTCTCTCACAGAAACCTGAACTGTACATGCTTCAAGTCGTAAAGCTAGAGATTAACACGGGCATGGGGTGAGCTGTTTTTAATTGAGAACAGAGAGTCAAATGGAACAGAATGATACCCAACTCGTGACACTTCCGCGCACATAATGTTACGGGACGCGCGGGCGTTGCGCGGTCGGCCTCTCTATCAAGCGATGGGCGTTTTTGGTGCAATATGGATATTGATCGAATCAGCTGCGTGTGTACTATCCGAATTTAGCTGTGAAATCGCTCGGAATGCATTTAGATACAGAGAAACAGACCACATTGGGCTATTTCACTAGCAAAATATGTTTGCTACCATTTTCGAAGTGCTATAAACGTTTTCTACAAATATTATTCAAAAACCACTTTTGTAACTTTGAACAGGACTTCAAATGCCAAAATCACTCTGTAACATCAGAAGGCAGACTCGCACACTCATTGCAATTAATCGTATCGATTTTTTTTTTAACATAATTTTCTTTAAAATGAATGATTTATTCTTCTTCAAATAATAGGAATGAACGGGTTATGATACAGCGGCGGAAGCGTAGAAAGCGCGCTCAATTTGAGCGCGCGTGAGAGGGTCGAATCGAAAATCAATCGATATCGATCGATTATCGATTGGTGAAAGAGCCTACGCGAGAGATTGATTTCGAAAAAGGACAGGGAAAGATCAATAATTCTCCTTCAGGTAAAGGTACTCATCCTGCGCTTCTTCAGCTCTTTGAACATCTCCTTTTCCGCCTTTTCTTCGTCGTCTTTTCCGGCCAAGCCAAGCCATCTGAGGAATTTATTCGACTTTCCGTGGTCCATTGAGGCTGTGCGACAGTGTTCCGACGACGTGGAGCGTTGAGGACCGTTCTGAAAGAGACTTGTTTAAGGTGGTTGCAGAGGGACTGATAAACCACGCGGCAGTCGCTGCGTACAGCGCCGCCATAGCTCAGTCGGTTAGAGCGTGGGTCTAATAAGCCCAAGGTCGCAGGTTCGACCCCTGCTGGCGGCAAATATTTTTTGCTCGTTTAATATTAGTAAATAAATTAACTTACATGTTGTTTTCCACCCTTGCTGTGGATTCTTAATTTTTCCAAGTCCTCCGTCGTAATGTGCAGATGATTCGCAGTGGAAGAGTGAACGCTGTGACGATGTTTCGGAGTCCCATTCTGAAAATTTGAATTTTTGTGCTTCACAGTTCGCTTTTTCTTGTCATTTGCAACAAAATTAAACAACATTTTATAAATTAAAGTAATCCTCACCTTTACAACAGGCATGGCTGGTTGAGCAGCTAGTTCCATAAACTTGGCGGCAGCTTCTTCGCTGAAAAATCGATTGTATTGATTTTCATAGGAAAATTTTTCTTATTTTGGAGCTTCTTTCCCATTTTAGCCGCAGCGACGCTTTTATAGCACTCGTCTGTCAAACAATTTCCTCCCCCGGGAATCAAAAATGACGAAAACGGCGTCGTTACGAGCACAGATCGCAATCTTGCAAAGAAACACACACAAAATGAAAAAAATATTTTGGAATTCAAGAAAAATTGATTTTTTCGAGATATAAGGAAATTTTGGACTTACCATGCTGCACGGTGGAGCTTCTCTCGCTGGATTTCGATGCTCTTCAGGCGTTCACGGTGGCGCTTCTCGCGTTCTTTCTGTTCAGCTTTCTGAAAAACATTAAATTTTGAATAGAAGCTTGAAATTTATTCGAAATAACACCATAAAAAGGCAAAATGGTTGGGCGCGACCGCGCCGCAACCGCGACGCGACCGCACCGCAGCCGCACCGCCGCGCTCACGTTTCTTTACAATCGTGTATCTTTGTACGTTTTCAGAAGTTTGTATGTATTTTTGCTTACATTCTTCTCAAAATTTTCCTTCCGCCCCATCCAACATCTTGATCTCTAAGCCTCAATGCCTGCACAATGTTGTGGGTTTTGTGGCTTTTCCTAACAACAACATATGTTTCTTAGACAGGATAGTTTATTTTTTTTTCCTTGGAAATCGAAGATCTCTGATTTCTGGAAGAGAGAAGATAGAGGGTGAAGAGAGAGAGAGAGAGAGAGAGAGAGAGAGAGAGAGAGAGAGAGAGAGAGAGAGAGAGAGAAATAGATATAGAGAGACTCACGATCAGAGTTAGAGAGAAGCTAAAGATTCGCTCTTCCCAGTATCCACAATTTGAAGTACTCTTTTACGTTCTAATAGTTCCGTTTCACAATAACTGAGCGTTTGAGTGCATTTTCGCACCCTCAACCCGACATGCCTAGACCTAACCCTCTGGATTAACAGGGACAAGGGGTAAGCTGTTTCTAATTGAAAACAACTAGTCAAATGGATCAGAATGATACCCCACACGTGGCACTTCCGTGCTTATAGTGTGACGAGAGGCGCGGGGCGGACGCGGCGCGGTTTGCAGCGCGGGCGCGGTTGCGGTCGGCAGAGTTGTGTCTGCGAAATGTAATTTGTATGCAATATGCGTATCGATCGAATCAGCAAGACTTATACTATTCGAATTGAATAGCAAAATAGTGGATAGAAAAATATGGACCGCGAAGCGGCGCCACGAGGCCCATAATATCACCTTTAGGACATTATCTTTATACTTTTTGTATCTTATGCGACTATTTACGTTTCTGATAGAGCTTTAGATATTTCAAAAGTTTCAAAAATGTTGAAAATCCCAACTCGTTCGTCTGCATCCCTGTTTACCCCCACCACCCACCGTGACCCAGGGGCTTTTCACACACAGCCGACCCTTGTCGCTGTTTTTGCCGCGTCTTCCGGCCATTTTCGTGATTTATCCCCACTCTACTGCAGAGGGACGCGCAAAGAGTCGTGTTCCATCGGTCACCGGACGCCTTTTGTTTGTTGCCGCCTGCTCAGAGTCAGCTGATGTGTTGCCCCATGCACACGCTCTGTGTTCGAAACCGAAGCAGTCGCTGGAGACGAAAAGAATTCCAGAAGATGCAGAGAGAGGAGGAGAGGCGAAAACAATTAACAAAGCTTGCAAAAAAGGAAGCAAAACAGGAGATTCACTGCGTCTTCGGAGTTAATCTGGTTTTAATGCAAAACACTAAACACGTGGGACCAAATGGAGCAGAATGATATACAACACGTGGGGGGGGGGGGTTCCGTGAACCTTTTGCGAGGTGCGATGCGGGCGCGGTGCGGCGTGCAGCGCGGTCGCGTCGCGGTCGACACCATTATCAATCAATATGCGCGCTACGTACATTATGGATATCTATAGAGTTAGAAAAATGCATGCAACCCAAATTTAATTGCTTAATTATTAAACCAACTATTTGAAAAAGAAAACGCTAAAATTTGCGCCACTTGAAACCCTACCTTTGTTTTCGAGTCAGCGTGTTGACCCAAACCCGATCTTAGCACTCTCCTACCGTACCCCTGAGGCTATTTTGATCCCTGTTTCTCAACGTTGCCACCCTGTTTGCTTGCATTTTGCCCATTAACCCGAGGATATCTGGTTGCTGCGAGCTTTTGCCGAAATTACTCAAGCAAACATCCTGAAAAAATGCGACTCAAAATAGTACGCAGTGTTGCTGCACAAGCAACCCCATTTCATGTCAAGAAGCAAAACAATTCCGTCGAGCCGGATTCGAACCAGCGACCTAAGGATAGCTGACAGATCTACAGTCCTCCGCTCTACCAACTGAGCTATCGACGGGGCGAGCGAGGCGGCGCCACCGCTGCTTATCATATCGCATGCTGCCAACTAACACATCATTGGGCTCAATTACCCAGCTGAAGGCTAAGCCCTGCGTGGGGTGTCTGTGATGAAAGCACATGGCTTGTGTGTGGAATTAAAGGCCGGATTGCAATTTGTCGCCCACAAAGAATTATTTTCGTTTCAGACGAATCGTTGAACGACGCAAGTTCGCGGAAATGACGAGACCGCCGTGCAAAGAACGCCGCAGGCTATTGTTGTTTGGCAAACGAAAGGAAGGACAAACGAACTAGGTGGTGCACGGACATTTCCACTGATTTCTCCAGAGGCACCGTTGGTTAGAGAAAGGACAACCCTTCGGGGGTGTTATCAGGAAGAAGTACGTGCGAATCTGAGTTGAAGGATGCACAGAACGCCCAAATCGGGCAAATATGAGCAGTGTTCAAAGAAATGCGCGGGGGCGCGCGCGGCGGGCTGAGGCGCGTGCTGCGGCGCGGTCGCGTCGCGGCTCACGCGCGCTGAAACTTGTGCGTGTACAGTTTGCATTCTGTATAGCATTTGATAGAGATTTTCAGCGCAATTTCGATGAACAGACTTAAGAGACCGAGTTTCCTTGTTTGATACGCATTTTTGGAACAAATAAGCGTAAAAAGGGTTTTTCCAGCTTGAAAAGGAAGAACTCACATCTCTGCGCACATTGGCAGCCAGCAGCATGATCAATGTGTGGTTCAGTTGAAA
This sequence comes from Oscheius myriophilus, assembly GCA_964057215.1. Lineage (NCBI taxonomy): Eukaryota > Metazoa > Nematoda > Chromadorea > Rhabditida > Rhabditidae > Oscheius > Oscheius myriophilus. The sequence continues at coordinate 19,854,151 of OZ059904.1, read as the reverse complement.
CTTCCCTCCCGGAAGAATGAACAATTGCCAGAAAACAGCCCATTTCCCCAATGATTAGACCCCCGACACGCGATGTGCTTTTTGGTCACGGGATGCCTCTCTGATTTTAGACCTAATCTCGAGGAATTTCCTCAGGAGCCGTTCTATTTCAGGAATCCGCGAATTGAACGTACTCGCGCCGAGGGGGTGAGCGTGCCTTTTCGAAACGACAATGGAGCCTGAATTGGCGGCTTAACTGCGATTGAAAGCCGGAATTTGGCATTTTCGCCGGCCACTCGGAAACGGGTGTCCGACAGAACACGCAAAGGACGTTAGCCGATAGAACAGTGATCGTCTATCGTGCGAAAAATGAGATTTTAGAAGGAAATGCTGGATTTGGCGTTTTAACTAAATTAACTTCAATAATTTCAGAAAACCGATGTTGAAATCGTGTTCTAGGTCAAATTTTGGTTCGATAGGTACCCAATTTGATAATGATCGACACACTTCGTTTCGCCCGCAACGCGCACGCGCCGCGCGCCGCGTCGCGTCACCCAGGTCCCGCCCGCTGTTTACCATGTTTACTCGCAGCAAACTAGTCGTTTATGTACCATATTCGATTCAGAATCGAATTCCCTATTCAGAAAACAGATAAACAACCTCGTTTTCCTAAATCTTTCGAAATTCCACAACGATCTGTGGTTTCACTCTTGCAAGAAACGTCTAAAATTAGGCCGCATTGTTTCCTTGCATACGAGAGCCACCGCGTGAGGGAGGGAGTCTCCAAAATAAGTTTATGCGGTTTGACCAAACAGGAAACCAGAGACCCTTCGCCTGGTGGCACCATTTGGGCCAATTGGGGGGTGAGTGGGGCGAACGCTTGAACTTTGCCGAGAAAGATAAGAGCCCGTGCGATGGTCCTTGGAAGGACAAAGGCCATCTTCAGAAGAACGGCAGGGGATGAATACGAAAACTTGCTTTTGAAAGTTTTGGAATTCACTTTTCAGGGCGTTTTCCCTGATTTCACGGGTTCTGAATTCCTGTGAAAACTATATGAAATCTCAAATTCAAAAGTCTCTTAAGAGAAAAATAGTTCACTAATTTAAAATGTGAGCGCATCAATTGGATAGGTTGCACGTGGCTACCTAAACACCGTGATTCCAACGGCAGCCGCGCCACCATAGCACAGTGGGTTAAGGCGCGGCCTCTCTCCCAGACGACCCAGGTTCGACCTCCGCCAACGGCAAAATTTTTGCTTTATGCATAAATTGCTCTATTTTATCCCCCATTCTAAAAACATTTTTCCTACTGTCCCCCTCAGTATTCATCGAATGCACCCTCTGAAGCACGCTTTGCACTAATATCTAATGCCACCAGCGGTTCTCTTAGCACCCTCCGTGCCTTATTTTTATTTTCAGATACGAAAAGCGTCTCTGAGCCTTTCTCGGGCTACCGTAATCCAATATTAAGCAACACATTGTTCCACGAAGTGTGAAAAAACAATTCCGACGGCGGTAAATGATGCGGAAGTTGTAAAAACACCGCCAAACGTTGTTACATCGAAATCTCGCTGTCTAGGCCTAATGGTGCAGTGGTAAACGCACAAACGGTAAGAAAAAGGTCGAGAGTTCGATTCCCGCCGGTGCCAATCATTTTTTGCCGTCTAGTCAGTGACATTTCGGCAACTTTTCTCCGCCTTTACACCCGATCATTTGCCATTGAGCTGTGACCTACGGGATTTACACTCTGTCAATCAAAAGTACGCCCTTCGCGCCTCGCGGTGTGACAAATTGCTTTGGATTTCGAAACTTGCGACCCAAAAATAGAAGAGAACAATTAAAATTTATGAAAACAAGGGTTATACGGGGAATAAATTTGTGTACACAGGAGGGTGTGATCATTGCTACACGGGGGTACTGTAGTGTGGGGATTGTTAGCTTTGGGGCGCGTTTACTTTGAGCAGGGGGAAGTCTCTCTCTCTCTCTCTCTCTCTCTCTCTCTCTCTCTCTTTCTCTCTCTCTCTCTCTCTCTCTCTCTCTCTCTCTCTCTCTGTTGAATACTGTTTTATAAACCAAAACGTGGATTCGATGCAACTTTTCATGTGCAGTGTAAACGCGCGCCACCGTTAATATCGGTACCTGCGATGTAAGCGCGCTCTACTGCTAATAAAGTCCTCACACTGTTCAAGGTCACTTTAGTCATTAGAAATAGAGCATAGTTACACGATCTACAGATCTCTTTTAAAGCTAGTAAACTGGACCTATTTTTTTTGTAAATTTCTTAACGTAAACTGTTTCTATTTTGTAAATTCAAACTCGACTTCTCAATTTCAATTCCAAATTTTAAAAAAATCAGTGATTTGGAACTTAGCACCAAAACAGGTCCCAATAGGTTCCAGATTACGTTTTGTTGCAAAAATTGCGTATCCGGTTGTCCGCTGTTTAGCAGGCTCATACGCCGTGGGGGACAGTGCGGCGCGGTTCGCGTCGCGGTCGCGGGGCGCTCACGTACAGTTCTACAGCTGTAAGTTTTTCAAAGTGTGTTTCTAAATAGGTGTTTTTAAAAAAGCGTTAAAATTGGTTTTAAATTCGGAAAAAATACGAATAAGCTCATAGGGTGAACAAGAGTCTTTCCCTTAATTCAGTAACCGCGCCCCACTGCTAAGAAGTCTTCCACAAGCGCGTATACAGATGCTTGAGTTTACCATAACTTTAGCTTAGCTTCATGTGTTTGAAAACGAGCCTTAGTCTTTGTCAATTCAAATATCACCCTAACCCTAATCGAAAAGCCTACGAATACCTCGAAATCTGAGAATCCTCCGGCGAAGATCATTTTCTCGTGTTGGAAGTAGCAGGTGGGTGTGTTGGGGGTGTCTGTTCAGAGGCAGTAGACGAGGAGAGGGGCGGGGCTTCGATGTTCGAAGGGACACAAACAGAAGGGGGGACCCCGAGGGGCGGGGCCATGCAACGGAATTTCAGAGATTTCGAGAATTTCTAGGTTAATATTAGCCTATTTCATAACCTATTGTCACCAGGCAACTGGAAAAGGGTCAGAAACGATGTTGAAACGGATGCAAAAGATTTTGTCATCCGCAGGATTCGAACCTGCGCCCTCCGAAGAGGACTGCGACCTGAACGCAGCGCCTTAGACCACTCGGCCAGAATGACATGTGAACTGCGGGCGCAACGCAGTTCATATTCCAAAGCTGTTCGCTCTCTGTTGCATTCTCGGTTGAGTGACAAAAACGTCTGGTTGTTTAGTCTGCCCAGCTCCGGCTGCAGTCAAAATAGAACGTTGATCAAGAAAGGAATGTGACCACTATTCATTAAAATGCACAATGTCTTGAGCAGAGAGAAAGCGAATTGTGAGGTTTGACGAAGGTATACTCATCGCCCAGCGAGCTTTCCTAGCCGGCAGCGGGAAACAAGCGGCTTTTTGTCTGCGCCTCCGCGACTTGCACACTATTTCGCGCGTTAGATGTGCAGGTTATCGAAACTTTAGGAAAGGTCCGTGGGCGAGGAGTATATTTGAAGTAACAACTTGCATCAAAAGGATTGCAAGGTAATCCCAAATGATGGGAATTGTCTCGGGCGCATCTACTTCGTCGGAGACACGGGTTTTTAGCTATTCTCGACAGGTTTTTTTAAGCCTCAATTTTAGAGAAAATAGGGGCATTACCGGGAAAGGAATTTTACACACTACTTATCAGGACCTCTTAAGTTGCTAGTTAATTTCCGAAATTAGCATTGAGGAATCAAAGATTCACACTTTTCCTAACAAGAGGGAGATTTCCCCCAGTGGAAGAAGAAGACTTTGGGCTACAGTTCTCCAAAGTCTTAAAACTTTTGACATTTTTTTGGTGATTTTTAAAAAGAGGAGTAGAATGATACCCATATTGACATTGTTACCGCAGGTTTTTTTCACACATTGTGCTCCGCAAACGCGCCGCAGCCGCGCCGCGCGTCAAACTTTGAACCGTGCGCCGTACCGCGCGCATGCTTAAGACGCCGTCTCTACAGAGCCACTGTCTTAGGAAAAAGTTGATAGCACTAGAATTGGGTATAGACCATTTTGAAACTATTAGACCAATATAGATTTTTTGACCTGTGTTACGGTAGGGTACTGTAAATTTGTAAAACTGGTCGAATTCGTTCGAAGTGGTGTTTTTCCAATAGCTTTAGTCGTGAAAACACCAAATCTAACCTTTAAATAGGGAAATATTTGTGTACTTTTGCAAAGGTCCCATAAAACCCTCGAAAATATTAAAATTTACGGTTGAAATTGCAGTTTTTCGCATTTTCGACCTTTGTCATATAAGGACTGCAAAAAGCCACCATACTGGAAAGATGCACCATATTTTTCTGCACATTTTCAAAATTAAAGTCCGAAAAACTCCGTGACCGAAAATCTACTTTGAATCTGAAAATTTCCATCGATTTGATCAGGAAAGTTTTGACTTTTGGTAGGGCAAAAATATTTTTTTCGCTTAAACGGATGCAAATGTGTATGCCGTGTAATTAAAAAGATTATTATAAGTAATTTCAACTCGCTTTGAACAAAATTAGAGCAAAAAATATTTTTGACCTAGCAAAAGTCAAATTTTTTCTGATAAAATCGATGGAAAATTTCAGATTCAAAGTCGATTTTCGTCATGATGGTCACCGAGTTTTTCGGACTTTAATTTTTGAAAATGTGCAGAAAAATTTGATCCATCTTTCCTGTATGGTGGTTTTTGCAGCCCTTATATGACAAAGGTCGAAAAATACGAAAAACTGCTATTTCAAACGTAAATTTTCTCTTAGCCCTTTTTGGCGTCACTTTTCTATTTCTGTCAGTCTTTCATTCTTTTACCTCTCTATTTAAAACCTCCTCCTCCCACTAATAGCCGCTGTTTACCCAATTGTCCTAGTTCCGTTCCATTCTCTCCGAAACTCTTGCCTCGGGGCAAAACGCCTTTGTCAAAACGTCGCACCCACGGGATTAGTTGGTTTGTAAACACGCTTTCCACACATGGCACGTGACCGTCGCGACCAAAATTGCCACCTTCCGGTTGGCGGAGAATGGGGGTTTTCTGTCTCTCTGGATTGTTGCCAAATAGCCTCCGGCGCTGACCGCCATCAAGCAAGCAGCAGTCATTTGAGGGTCCTTTTGTTGTCGAGCCGCCCGTTCTCACACACGCACATATTTACGAAAACACGCAACACGAGGGCAAAATGGGTTGTTTCCCGGAGAATAGAGCCCGTATTCTTGTCGAATAACTCGATTCGGGTGCGTTTGAGATTCGCGGAATATGGCTGAGTCGTTTGATATACATACACATATATTAATTATATGTATTAAGTTATTTGCCGCCGCCGCGCGACCGCGCCGCAACTCGCGCCGCGTGCCGCGACTCAGACCGCGCCGCGTGCCGCGACGCAGACCGCGCCGCAACCCTTCCTGTGCGCGCCAAGCTGCGGTTAACCACATTACACTGTAATTAAAATAGCAATTGCAGAATTTAGCGATAAAATGAGTTTTTATAGCTTTCCGTTGCTTTCCAAGTAACCTAGTGATTCATCGAGACAGCCAGCTGTCACTGGAAAGCCGGTAAGCATTCAATTTACGCGGACGTGCTGAAAATAAACTGATTCGAAGGGAGTTCGCTAAACGAGCGGCTCCAAAGTACTCTTCAAAACGCTGGTGCGGAGTGCTCGGCATGCAAGGACAAAGGGATTTTCGTAAAAGGTCGGGGAACAAATTGGTCCCGAAGCGATCTTTCTGAACTTTTTGTGTATAACATCGATAGAATCGTTTCAAAAATCTTCTAAACCTTGCAAATATATCTAATATGCAGTTACTTAAGGGCGCTGCAGTAGCGTTGCGGTCGCACGCGCTTTCGAGGTATCCTAACGCGCCGTGACGCGTAGTTTTTGGCCTAACGTTGCGATGGTCCAAAGAGCTTTCTATTTGGAAAAGGCATTTGTCGTGCTAAATCGTTTTGTTCACTGCGCGTCATAATTCAAATCTTGGTTTACAGTAATCTGGGGCTAATTGCTTAATTTGGAGTTTTCACTTCTAAGTAGAAAAATTGTTTACTGCTCAACAATAATGGGGATAATACACTCCTAAAACTTCGCGTCCCGGTTGCGCTGCGTGTTGCATCGCGGCTGCGGCACCGTCGTCTAATGAAATTTCAATCTGAAAAGTCCTTGTTCGTGCTAAAAATAGATTCAGCGCTCACTGCATGTCAAATTCGAATCATGGCTTACGGTTATATGCGTCTAAAATCAAAATCTAAAGAGTTTGCCGCGGCTGCGTTTCGGCATGTTGTACTGTGCTTTTACCACCGTGTAAAACTTTAAAATTTAAAAGTTGTGCAAAACCCTTCGCATATGTGGAAAATCACTCTAACTTAAAGGTAAAAGTAGGCCTGTTGTGGCAATCCTTCAAAAAAATTCAGAAGCGGGCATTCGTTTGGAGGAAATTGTGCTTTTTTGCATTTTTCATAGAAAAATTTTGCCTTTTAAGCCTAAAGACTAAAAATATATTGCTCTGGGGTTAAATGTTTACGCGTGCGTATTGCATCGCGACTGCGTTGCGACTGCGGCGCGGTTGCGGCGCGGTTTTGGCGCGCTTGCGTAGCGCTTGCTGCTGCGTCGCGGCTGCGCGGCGTGTTGCGTAGCGGCTGCGTCGCAGTTTAATGAGTTTTCCATTCGAAAAAGTCATTATTCGACCTAAATTAGGTTCATCTATACGGAAAATCGTTCTCAGTAAAAGGAAAATCCAATTACCCGATTCCCAGAGCGATAACCGCCTTTCTGTTTCTGTTTATATGCGTAGAGATAGCTCTAAATCCCATTAGCTATTTCAAGACGATCGCACCTCTGAAGAAAGGATAAGAAAACACAGCTGTTCGGGGCAACGGCCTTTACGCTGCGAGTTTGCACGCACCCGGAACCGAACCAAAGAGTGTTTTGTCAAGAGGAAGGTATAATTCACTCTCCCTTCGCTATCACATGTCCCTCGATTGGGAGAATTGTCGCCAAAAGTGGAGAAATCGACGCTGACGCCTTTTGTTTACACCACTGGAGACATTTATATGCAACAGTGGACAAACAAAGCACCGCACACAACCAAACACTTCCGACCTGGGGCCAAAGTTGAGAAAAGAGACTTTCATTAGGATAATGAACTTTAATATTTTGGGGCTTAGCTAGAGAAACAGAAGTATTTCGGGACTGCGACGGAAAAGAAAAGTTGGAACATGCTTCCAAACGTTTGTACCCTTTTTGAAGAACATTTTGAGTCAAAAGGGGATTCCGGGATATTAGATTTCAAATATGACTCCCGAAACACAGTTCCAGTAACCCTTAGTTATTTTGGCTCCAAGGAAGAGGTCGAAACTTTTTCTCGCGCAAAGACCCATTAACACCAAGATTTATGGCATTGTCGTGTTTTTGCAAACCACGTGCCGTTTTGCACGTTTCAAATCTCCTGCAATTAGTTTTGTAATGCATAAAAATTTGTGTCATTCACATTGTTAGAAAATCAGTGAAACGAGTTAAGGCGCGTTTTCTCTAAGACCCGTGCAAAGTACGGTCCTGGATTTTGAAAAAAAATCTGGAAAATAGTTCTAAAGCAGAAAATAGGTTATTCTGCAGCAATGCAATCGACTTGTCATGTTTATTTTGGAAATGCATCCCTACGTGCCATTGTTTCGATGTTGCTACTATTTTTTTCATAACTTGTTGGGAGAAAGTTGTGATAAGTTCAACTGTTACTTTTAAAGCGTGTTTACAGTCTTCCAGAGTGCTTTTTAGGCGAAAAACAAAGCAGAGTGTGCCAAAATTCATGTGTTGCAACCAAGCATGGCAACGGGCCGGCCCGGGCCGGCCCGCTCCGAAATTTTTCACGGCCCGACTCAACCGAAAATTTATGCCTTTTTTCAATGTAAAAATCAAATAAAACGAAAAAAAATTTTTCGGGCCGGCCCCAAATTTTGTCATGCTTGGTTGCGACTTATTTACCAAATCTTTCTTTGGAAGCATGCAAATCAAGATTTTAAGTGCACTTTGAAGCGAGTTATGAAAAACGAATAGCGACATAGAAACAATGAAACAGCGTAGCATTTCCATAATGAATATGACGAGTCGATTACGTAGCTGCAGAGTACATAGAACATCGATTACATAGAATCTATTTTCAGCTTTAGAGCTGATTTCAAGGCTTTTTTCAAAATCCAGGACCGCATACTGAAGAAATGGCGCCAGTAATACAGACAATGCGTCTTAAGTTCTGAGATGTTGAATTTGAGATCCGTGGTAAACTTTTCGGCTACTGTTGAAGTAATTTCGACGAAAAATTTGCGTTTCACGGACAACTCAACTGTCTGGGTGCCCACGTGCAATTCAGGCTACTATCAAATTCTGAGAAAGAAGCAGCGTTCAAACGCTGTGTACGACAATAAACCTCGCGCCCTTCTAATTGCATGTATTGTATGACGTACACTCTTCGTTTCGGGACCTCGTACCTAAAACTCTTTCAACAACCAAACGATGGATTTTGCGTGGAACACAGACTGCTTTTTCAAATAGCGCTCACTACTTTTCATCTATCAAACATATGATATGGGAACGTGGAAGTTGACATAAATGAACAAAATATGCGAGCTCAATCATTAGTCAGCGTTATACACCATTTCCTAAGGCTGATGATCGATAAAATTTGGGCAGCGGGCCTACTCGAATGCACGGTAAAATATCGGACCAGCTCGATCGCTAGTAGTGGTAATATAAAATCTACTCTCGCCATCTCACAATTCTAGGCTTTGCCCTGTAGTACCTGAACGTTTTGTGATGGTACCATGCCGTTTGAAGCAATTTCGGAAAGGGTAGGGGGGTGGTGATCACATTTTATGGAACCACGAAGGATAAAATGGGAACAAACAGCTTAAGTAAAACCGTTTCAGTCGAATAATCTGTAAACTGCCAAATCACCAAATATGCGAACAAATCTCAGGCTACAAACCGCTCCTTTGGCGGCTAAAGGTGGCTGAACCAAAGAAGCAACACGTGACAAGTCTTGTTCGTCCCGAGCACAAAAGTTCCTATTTGGTTGCTGACCCCGAAAGAAAACGTTAATGAATACGTAACTGTTTGTGTAAAAAAGCAATCCGGTTAGTTTTGGCCACAGTTTCTTACTAAATATTTGAAGTCCCGCTTCTTGCCTTTTCGTTCGCACAGGGAATTTTTTGTCTGAGCCAAAAGCGAAAGCCTGCTTTTATAAGTGTTTTTGCCCATTTTTTTTATAAACATTTTCCACCATGGCAAGAAAATTTTTGCGATTTGGCCCCACCGGATTCAGGCTTTTCTGATATTTATGTCGCAAATCAATTCAAAATTTTACGGTGAACCGTCTTGGTCCGCAACTTTTCTCAATCCGGGCCAGAACGAGATGTTTCTCGGGCGACCCCGAGAAACACTTCGTAATTCACATACTTTGGCCAAAATCCTTTGGCTCAGTTAACACTTTGGCTCAGCTACTACGATTTGACCGATGAGTGTGTGAGTGTGTGAGTGTGTGAGTGTGTGAGTGTGTGAGTGTGTGAGTGTGTGAGTGTGTGAGTGTGTGAGTGTGTGAGTGTGTGAGTGTGTGAGTGTGTGAGTGTGTGAGTGTGTGAGTGTGTGAGTGTGTGAGTGTGTGAGTGTGTGAGTGTGTGAGTGTGTGAGTGTGTGAGTGTGTGTGTATGAGTGTGTGTGTATGAGTGTGTGTGTATGAGTGTGTGAGTGTGTGAGTGTGTGAGTGTGTGAGTGTGTGAGTGTGTGAGTGTGTGAGTGTGTGAGTGTGTGAGTGTGTGAGTGTGTGAGTGTGTGAGTGTGTGTGTATGAGTGTGAGTGTGTGAGTGTGTGTGTATGAGTGTGTGTGTATGAGTGTGTGTGTATGAGTGTGTGAGTGTGTGAGTGTGTGAGTGTGTGAGTGTGTGAGTGTGTGAGTGTGTGAGTGTGTGAGTGTGTGAGTGTGTGAGTGTGTGAGTGTGTGAGTGTGTGAGTGTGTGAGTGTGTGAGTGTGTGAGTGTGTGAGTGTGTGAGTGTGTGAGTGTGTGAGTGTGTGAGTGTGTGAGTGTGTGAGTGTGTGAGTGTGTGAGTGTGTGAGTGTGTGAGTGTGTGAGTGTGTGAGTGTGTGAGTGTGTGAGTGTGTGAGTGTGTGAGTGTGTGAGTGTGTGAGTGTGTGAGTGTGTGAGTGTGTGAGTGTGTGTGTATGAGTGTGTGAGTGTGTGAGTGTGTGTGTATGAGTGTGTGAGTGTGTGAGTGTGTGAGTGTGTGAGTGTATGAGTGTGTGAGTGTGTGAGTGTGTGAGTGTGTGAGTGTGTGAGTGTGTGAGTGTGTGAGTGTGTGAGTGTGTGAGTGTGTGAGTGTGTGAGTGTGTGAGTGTGTGAGTGTGTGAGTGTGTGAGTGTGTGAGTGTGTGAGTGTGTGAGTGTGTGAGTGTGTGAGTGTGTGAGTGTGTGAGTGTGTGAGTGTGTGAGTGTGTGAGTGTGTGAGTGTGTGAGTGTGTGAGTGTGTGAGTGTGTGTGTATGAGTGTGTGAGTGTGTGAGTGTGTGAGTGTGTGAGTGTGTGAGTGTGTGAGTGTGTGAGTGTGTGAGTGTGTGAGTGTGTGAGTGTGTGAGTGTGTGAGTGTGTGAGTGTGTGAGTGTGTGAGTGTGTGAGTGTGTGAGTGTGTGAGTGTGTGAGTGTGTGAGTGTGTGAGTGTGTGAGTGTGTGAGTGTGTGAGTGTGTGAGTGTGTGAGTGTGTGAGTGTGTGAGTGTGTGAGTGTGTGAGTGTGTGAGTGTGTGAGTGTGTGAGTGTGTGAGTGTGTGAGTGTGTGAGTGTGTGAGTGTGTGAGTGTGTGAGTGTGTGAGTGTGTGAGTGTGTGAGTGTGTGAGTGTGTGAGTGTGTGAGTGTGTGAGTGTGTGAGTGTGTGAGTGTGTGAGTGTGTGAGTGTGTGAGTGTGTGAGTGTGTGAGTGTGTGAGTGTGTGAGTGTGTGAGTGTGTGAGTGTGTGAGTGTGTGAGTGTGTGAGTGTGTGAGTGTGTGAGTGTGTGAGTGTGTGAGTGTGTGAGTGTGTGAGTGTGTGAGTGTGTGAGTGTGTGAGTGTGTGAGTGTGTGAGTGTGTGAGTGTGTGAGTGTGTGAGTGTGTGAGTGTGTGAGTGTGTGAGTGTGTGAGTGTGTGAGTGTGTGAGTGTGTGAGTGTGTGAGTGTGTGAGTGTGTGAGTGTGTGAGTGTGTGAGTGTGTGAGTGTGTGAGTGTGTGAGTGTGTGAGTGTGTGAGTGTGTGAGTGTGTGAGTGTGTGAGTGTGTGAGTGTGTGAGTGTGTGAGTGTGTGAGTGTGTGAGTGTGTGAGTGTGTGAGTGTGTGTGTATGAGTGTGTGAGTGTGTGAGTGTGTGTGTATGAGTGTGTGAGTGTGTGAGTGTGTGAGTGTGTGAGTGTGTGAGTGTGTGAGTGTGTGAGTGTGTGAGTGTGTGAGTGTGTGAGTGTGTGAGTGTGTGAGTGTGTGTGTATGAGTGTGTGAGTGTGTGTGTGTATGAGTGTGTGAGTGTGTGAGTGTGTGAGTGTGTGAGTGTGTGAGTGTGTGAGTGTGTGAGTGTGTGAGTGTGTGAGTGTGTGAGTGTGTGAGTGTGTGAGTGTGTGAGTGTGTGAGTGTGTGAGTGTGTGAGTGTGTGAGTGTGTGAGTGTGTGAGTGTGTGAGTGTGTGAGTGTGTGAGTGTGTGAGTGTGTGAGTGTGTGAGTGTGTGAGTGTGTGAGTGTGTGAGTGTGTGAGTGTGTGAGTGTGTGAGTGTGTGAGGGTGTGAGTGTGTGAGTGTGTGAGGGTGTGAGTGTGCACTACATCAAGCATTTAACGTTTTCTTTAACTTTAGCCCTCAAATAGGCAACCTCCCACGCATTCCTTTTTGTCAAATGTCAAAATGAATACCCGACCCTTGAAATCACTTGACAGAAACTGAAATCACACGTTCTTGTTGACCTTTTCTGTGAAATATCGCTCCCCGATGACCTCTCCCCCGCGTAAGATGTTATTCCCTCGACCTTCTTGAACGAAGAACGAAATGTGAGGGAGTCGAGGCGAAGACCGAGACTTTTTCTCTATTTCTCCCCAGGGACGCGTTTTGACGGACAACGGAACGCCAGTTTTGGCCACAATTGCTTAGCGAAGTGACACAAAGACGAATTTCGAGTGGATTTCGTTTTTAGCTGCACATATTTCACAAGAGTAAACAGAATTTATGAGAAGGACTGAAATATGCCGAAATAATGCGCGCTGTGCAAAATTTGGCGCGCGCGGCGCGGATGCGGCGCGGTCGCTAAACACCGCGCATCGGAAAACCTCACGTACCATTGAAATATGGATACCATTCGACTTATTTTTTACGAAATCAACAAAATATGCCAAATAATTTAACAAATTTCAAAAATATTGCCCATTTTCTATAGGAGGGCTTCCCTCGTGCGAAAAATTGCAAATATGGGATTCGTTTCATTTTCCCAACTTAAATTTATGAGACATATGTAGAAAAAGCAGCTTTATTTTGATTTTTGTTATACTGTACGCGTGGTACCGTTAACGCGCCCAAAGTTTGGCGCGCGGCGCGGCTGCTAAACACCGTGCATGGCAAACTCTACCGTAACATTGAAATATGGCTATCATTCGACTTCTTTTCCCGAAATTAACAAAATTTCCCACAAATTTCAAGAAATTTCACAAACTTTGCCCTTTGTCCCCTCTTTCCAAAGAAAGAAGTCCCCCTCGCGCGAAGAAAAGTGCAAATCTGTGATTCGAAGCTGCGAACTTCGAAATCCGACACCACAGCTGTCGACTTTTTGTGGATTCTTTCATTTTTGATGGGGATTCCGAAGAAATCCTGTGTAGAAGTTCAAAAATTAAAGCAAAAATTGGGAAAAATCCATTTTTCTCAACTTCACTCGACTGTTTTCTTCAAAAATTGCAAAAATACGTGTTTTGTGATTTTCATTATTCTGTTTTTAGAGACAATTTCAGCTTTTCTGGCCTTTCGAAGTCAAAAAATCAAACTTCGCGCCGTTCGTTCCACTTCTACTTTTCTTTCTCCGATTTCCTTCGATAAAGTAGATTTTCTAAGCGAATTTCCCGTTCTAGGGTGCAATTCCTTCAAATCACCCTCCCTTCCTCAGCCACAAGTCAACTATTCAGTTGTCTTTGCTCCCTTCGGCTTCCGGCTATGGTTATGGCGGTCGTTCAGTCTTTTATTGCACTTTACGGACAGGCTTAAGGGGATTTGGGGCGCGTGCAAAAATAACGAGCGCCGGAAACAACAGGGTAGACACGCAACTGGTGATTTTCTGATCCAAAATGACGAGAGCAAAACAATTGCCCCCACGCGGGATTGAACCACGGACCTTTGGTTTACAAGACCAACGCTCTGCCACTGAGCTATAAGGGCGCGGCAACTGGTTGAGCGGCGCCGTTGATGACCCAGCTGTCCCCGCCGCAGCCGCGCTCAGACAAGGTCGTGGGCACACAATCGGCAAACGCTGGGTTTCGCAAGAAAAACAGAGGAACTTAATTGGAAATGAAGTTGAACGCTATAAATATGCTATTTTCAGCATTAACTGCGTCAAAAGCCAGGCAACAGCTCGGTCATATTGGGCTATTTCTGTTTCGAAGAACCGCCAAAATGCAGGATTTGCATGGGTTTTCGAATATGCGGATCTACGAAATGAGAAAGAGGTTGATTGAACAGCCCTTTTTGCTTTTAAAAAGTCGATTGTTCTTTTAGAGTTCTTTTAGAGCACTTTGAACTTGGAAGTCTTTTCTGGACGCAATTGCAGCGAGAGATGTCGTCATTGATAAGCGGGGTCTGTCACGGATCATCCGTGTCATTCTGGCCGAGTGGTCTAAGGCGCTGCGTTCAGGTCGCAGTCCTCTTCGGAGGGCGCAGGTTCGAATCCTGCGGATGACAAAACTTTTGCTTCCGCGTTATATTTTAGAAAAATCCCTGTTTTTCCACTCAAGCTTTTACCACTAGACTTGAAATCTTGTAATCTCGCGGGATTACTGTCGCACAACAAAAGTGCGCCAGCTTAGAAACAAACACAATATATCAAACATAGAAGTATCACTGGGCACCAAACATCTAAGAGTTGTTTTCTAAATTTCGCCATTTTTAGAATAAAAATGAAAACAATTTTATTTTCGCGTTTCGACCATTTCTCATGCATCTTTCGAGCATTTTCTGCAACTTCACAGGTCACAGATTGCAGAGAGGTGTAAACATGACCTATCTTTGTAAAGAAACGTACTTTTCCTAAAAGAAATCTGCAATATTTGAAAAGGAACGCATAAACAGGGTAAGCACTAGCTTGGTATGGAAAATTCGAATAGGTAAAGCAATTTCGCGGGTTCTAGTGTCACTAGGAGGGGTTTAGCATGAGAGTGACATGTCTTAGTGAAACTCAAAACATTTGTTACCCGCAGGATTCGAACCTGCGCCCTCCGAAGAGGACTGCGACCTGAACACAGCGCCTTAGACCACTCGGCCAGAATGACACAGCACCAACTGGCGCAACGCAGCTCAGATTCCATAGCTATTCGCTCTACGTTAGACCACTCGGCCAGAATGACACCTTTTGCGAGAGATAGCGTTTGCGAGAGATGGCGCTCATCAACAGAGATATATTAGCAGCTACCATCGCTCGTTAGATATAGTAATCATAACATTTTGAGGAACTTGGTCCCGCAACGAAGGTCGTAGGTCATAAACGGTGCCAACTACAGTACCCGAGACAGCGCGCGTTAGTAGGGGGCCAGATTAACTCACCAAAAGTGCGTTTGAATAATGTGTGTAGATGATTTTACGAATGCCTTTCATATGGTATCATCAGAAAAACAGGTGCCTTGGGCAGCGACTAGAACCGAGATGGAAATATCGTGAAAATGGTCCCGAGGCGAAAGGCGAAGACCAAAATAGTCCCCAAATTTACAAAATGGTTCTATAGTAGGAAGGCATGTAGTTAGTTATGTGCTAAAAGTCCCAGTGTCAGTATGTCAGTTAGAGTGTCAGTATCGGTAGACTAGTCAGTGTCAGTATGTCGATATACCGTAACCGATTGTCAACATGTCACTTACAGTGTCAGTCACAGTCCTAGTCTACCAATTACGGTGTCAGTATGTCAGTTCGAGTACCACTTTCTATGGGACAGTCGTATGCCGACATTTTCATTGCCAGTGTGTCAAATACCGTGTCTGTGTGTCAATATGTCGGTCACACTGTCAATATGTACTATCCATCTCATTAGGTCAGTTACGGTGTCAGTATGCCAAAAGTCACAGTCTCAGTATGCCAGTTAGAGTGCCCGTGTCGATAGAATTGTCAAAAAGTCAGTATGTCGAAAGCCACAGTAACAGGATGTCAGCTACGGTATATCAATATGTCAGTCACATTTTCAATATGTATACCGCAATCTACTCCCCCACCTTTCAAATGATTTTGGTTACAAAAAGATGAGCAAAACCCGCGCGATGACAGTGTCAGTATGTTAGTATGT
The DNA here is from genome assembly GCA_964057215.1 of Oscheius myriophilus. Lineage (NCBI taxonomy): Eukaryota > Metazoa > Nematoda > Chromadorea > Rhabditida > Rhabditidae > Oscheius > Oscheius myriophilus. Next base: position 19,838,633 of record OZ059904.1, on the reverse strand, counting down.
CGTCACAATGTCAGTACGTCAGTTATGGTGTCATCATGTCAATAGGTCAATTTCAGTGCCAGTATGTCTATATTAACCTAATATCCCATTTTTCATAAGACTTTGGGAACAAAAAGATGAACAAGACCCACCGCTTCATTTAGTAGGGGAAGACACTATAGAAGACCGCAACAGAGAGCATGAACCGAAGGAATGACCCACGCCTTTTGGAAACCATTGACAAATGCTCGCCTTATTCTAAGTGGCAAGTTCCGTGAGGATTCTCATAGTGGAATCATTGTACTTTTAAAGTGAACAGGCGTCCAAATTGCGACAACTGGGCTCTCGTAGTCAGCCGTTTTCCCTTTAGTCTAAACATAGAATTCTAATTCTTAACACATCATTGCGCACAAACAGCCCAAATCCTCTATTTTGTTCTTTCCCAGTGAGACAATTCAGACCAAATTAGCAGTTAAGTCTCAAATGGAGTCTCCGTTGATGTGAGAAGTAATCTCGGATGGGAATCCTTCCGGGTCACTTTTTCGTTTCGCAGTAGAGCGCGTTTATGCCCATAGGCCGGTGCTTTTTTTATTTTATTGGGAAAATACCGAGGATAATTTTTTTCTTTATTTGTAATGATTTTGTAGATCTAAGTCTCCTGATTCAGAAAAGTGGCCTCTATTCCTTTTTGGAGCAAAATTGGTCGAGTTATGAGTATTTGAAGTTTTGGACAAATTATCGATTGATGCGCGCTCTCTCTGGAACCTCTCGATTTTCAGCGCTCTCTCGCTTTTCTCTGCCGTGTAACCGTGCACTTTTTCATTTTGGCGGAAAATTGAACAGAGTTATGAGCGTTTGAAGTTTTGGACTAATTATCGATTGGTGAGCGCGCCACTCTGGCGCCTCTCGACTTAGCGCGCTCTCTCGCTTTTCTCTGCCGTATAAACGTACACCATTTGCATTGCTCGGCCGTGAAACCGTGAACCGCTTGCAGTCCAAATCACACAAAAGGGGTAGGTTTCAGAATCGGGAAAACAACATCTTTTCAATGAAGATGTTGTTGAAACGATTTGAAAAGTCACTTTTGCATTTTTCGGTCCGTTTTCCCCCCACGTCATAAAACCCCCGGGTGACATGTTATGTTGTCTCTGTGTGTGAATGCTTCAAAAGTCGCGAAAATTCGCAGATAGGCCATCTAATCGCCGTCTGCGCACGCCGCCTCACATGACGGTCGTCGTGCCGCTTCGCGGTCCCCCGAGACGTCGTTTCTTTAGTCGTCCGTACTGCCGACGAAGCAGTCTTTCCACAAGTGCGCTTTGTGATGGAACGCCGCCGAATTTGTCAAATCGCCCCTTCGGAGTCGCCGAAAACAAGAGGCCGGAAAGTATTTCAGGAGGCAGGGGCGTTTTCCCTCCCCCACGCATTAACTCCCTCTTCCGGAGGCTGTGTTGTTCGGGAATGTGGAAGATTATTAGCTATTAGTATGCTGAAGGCGGAAAACAACTCAAGCTTCGGGAGAAAGACGGCTGTCACACCGTTCCCGACGCTCTCTGGTCCGGTAGATGTGGCCAGGAACCAATTTTGGGCGGTGAATATCACCCAGCACACCAACATTGCAGTAATAGTTCCGCATTTGATCAAAAACTAGCAAAACGTTAGCTTGAAAACGAGGAAAAACTTTTGTTATCCGCAGGATTCGAACCTGCGCCCTCCGAAGAGGACTGCGACCTGAACGCAGCGCCTTAGACCACTCGGCCAGAATGACACGTAAGCCAACGCGCCTGCGCTTTATTATCAGTCCAGCGCTACTTGTTGCAACGGTTTTTGCAAAAACGTGACTAACCGAAAACAAGTTTACTCGTTGGTTTCAATATGCCCCCGGGGACATGAAAACTGATGTGTAAAGTGCAGTAAAACTTGATTTTTTAGGATTTGGAGCAATGTCGCTTGGGTAACTTCGGTAATTACAGTACTACTGGTAGGGAGACTCACTTGTTTGGTTCTGAGAGCCTGGGCACCGAGCATCGTCCTCGAAGTGGAGAGCAAGTGTTTGAGTGGCCGTCTCCGGGGACTCGGATCGCCGGGAGGGGCGGAGCCTCACAAAACAGAACACATAAACGCCGCGAAATATGAACTGACACGATGTTCCAGCGGAGGCTGTTTGGGTCGAAAGGGAGAGAATTGGTATAGGAAGGTATCTCTATCTCTCTCCCCTCTCCCCTCTCTTTCTGACAAACCATGTATGTCTCTGTCTTTCACAGAGACTGAGAGGCAGACCTGTTTGGGAGAGACTCCAACCCAACGGACTGTTTCTGAAGCCAATTTCCCTTTCAGTTTCAAACAGATGCTTGATTCACTCAACTAGCTCAAAATAGTGTTCCAACTGAAATAATATCCACCCATCCGTATGAACCACCCTGGACGAAAACAAGGCACCAAAGTTGTTAACCCATGGATCTTTGGAAATGGAAAAACAGTTCTGAAGCACACACACTCACACACTCACACTCGAGACGTACTCTGGGTATAGCTGTCGCCAAAATGGTATCATGCCAATAAAATTAGATCTAGTGATCCTCTGTTGACATTGAATTTAGTAGTCTAATCAGTCTATTTCCATTCTTGAGACGACGACTTCGAATGACCAAGAATTTCCTTGGTATTTTAACCATTGACGATTTGAAACATCGAAGTAAATTATTGTGTGAAAAAGCGAACCGCGATAGATGGGGTGGTTTGGATAAAGGGTGGATAAAAAGAGAACAAAATGTTTCTTTAGCTTGAAATTGAATTCTTGAAAATCGAACAAGAAATCGCTTTGAAAATCTATTTATTCAAATTGACTGCTATTTTATCAGAAACAAACACATAACCAAACCAGTGCGTGTGCGTGTGCGTGTGCGTGAATCCAAGTTTTTGTGGTTTTCGCGTTAAAGTCGTCTTTCTATCGATTTCCTTCCCAAAAAGTGCACTTGTCCATGACAGCTACAAACCTTACGATTCAACCTTCTGAATATTCACAATTTGTCTGATCTCTCTCCTGTCTATGCTCTCTATCTCAGCGTGTTCAACGCTGATTGGTCCAATAGCTAAATTTTTGGCTATAAAACATAGCCCCTTCGTTGTTCATCATTCACTTCGAAGTCATGTCCCTTGTGGTAAGCTCTCCTTCTATTCCACAACTCCCTTTCGTTTCAGCTTCGACTGCTGCTGCTTGTTGGAGCAGCCTTGGCTCTGCCTTTGGGGCCCAGGCCTGGACCAGGAGAAACGATGGTTACACCGATTATGAGCGGAGCAACTACCGAAGAACAAATTTACTGTATGGTGAACAAAGTGCTTAGTCTCGGCTCTAAGGTGTATTTTGTTGTTCTTGATGCAGGAGGGAATTTTATTCGATACTACAGCCAAGGAGATAGACCGACAAAAGACAGTAAAGCGTGGTTCGTACTTCCCTTCACAACGAATGACGCAAGGTACCAGTCGCTGGTAAATTGGCTCTACTACTGCCTTGGAGTGACTCTCGAAAACGTACCTCCTCCCACAATTCAACGCCCTCTTCCGCCTCCTCCAGTCACTGACCCTCCTTTGATCATAACATGGCCTAAACTCCCGGAAAATCCTCCTTTCATCCCACCACGGGAGCCGCCTAGAACCCCGAAACAACCGCCATTTATCCCACCTCGCGAGCCCCCCAGGCGTCCTTTCGTTCCGCCCAGAGAAGCCCCCGAGCCAAGGCCAATTTATTCCCGGAACCGCCCTTCGTTCTCTCCTTTTTCTACCTTCTACTAGAGGCATGGCGTTTTTACAAGGTCCTTAAAATATTCTGTTATTGTGGAAAATAAAGATTGAATTCAGTTATTTTGTTGTTGAAATTGAGGTTTAAAAAAAGGGGATCAACTCCAAAAAGGCGAATTTTAACGAGACATGTAGTTTGCTATGAAACCTGTGGTTAGGCACCGCAACGTTTTTTCAAACTACTTTTGATCAATAGAGAGTCATATCAAAACATTCGTTATGTCCTAACTAAGAAATAGTTTTTTTCTGTTGAAAATTTAAATTTGGTTAGCTTTGAGCCGAGTAATTCAAGGTTGAATGGCGCACCCCGAGGAGGCATATCTTGCCCTGGTTGTCGCTGCTGATGGGAGGCCACGCCCACTTTTGGCGACTTTCACAAGCAGCCGCCGCGGCATTTTCAGTTGTTATCGATTCGATTTTACAGAAATTGGGATAAAAAGCAAGGCTTCAATTATCGAACAGTAACATGTCAATAATTGAACTGCCGCTTATGATTAGACAAAATTCCTTTTTAAGCTCTCAGCGAGTCCCCAGAAGGTGTAAGGGCGTTTGCCGCTTCCATTTTGTATAATCTACAGTTTGTGAACATAGAATGCAAAAAAAAACTACCAAAAATTAAGTTTTTCAGCGGAAGACTAAAAAATTAGGGCACGCGTTAGCGCTCTCCAACTGCATACGATTGGCCACCAAATACTCAGAGCTGGCAAAGGGCCGGGCCGCGCCGGCCCGGGCCGGCCCGCTCGGTGAAAAGTTGGGCCCGGCCCGGCCCTTTGTTAAACGTCCGGGCCGGCCCTCGCCTTAAAAATCGGGCCCGGCCCGGGCCGGCCCTCAAATTTACCAGCCCTGCCAAAGACAGCTTTCTAGACGAAAAATCCGATTTAATGTACTTTTCGGGATTGCATTTGCATGCTCGGTTCAATAAAAAAAAAGTAGGGGGTGTCACTGAGAATTCTGAAATAATCGGCACTTTATGGAAGGCAAAAATGTGTCCACTTTGAAATGATACTGTAAAAAAACCGCAACTTGGAATTTAGCGCGGTTGGTTTAAAAAATGACCCAAATTATGCATATTCTCAAAATAAATGCTGAAACGCCGCGTGAGCCACTAATAAAACAGTATTGTTTGGCAAAAAAACTAATTTTTCCGACTTTAAGGCGGATTATCACATTTTTCCACCCGTTAACCTGCCAACAAACGGGACATAATTCGAAAGATCGTTCCTTTTTTTCCCAGATTACGTCTTTAAAAGTAGAAAAAGTTGGCATTCGCGCGTTTTGAAGGGGTAGGCCCAGGATTTGCCTCCTGCGGTGCCTACCTAGAGATAGAAAACGTATATCAAACCCTCATTAGGAAAAGTTACAAAATCTATCATTTGGAAGGTTGAAACATCGTAAGCTTGTTGAAATTCATCGATTTCTGTCTCAAAGAGTGCACTTGTCCTTGACAGCACAAGCCTTACGATTCAAGCTTCTGAATATTCACTACATCTCTGCTCTTTCTTTTGTCTATGCTCTCTATCTCAACGTGTTCATCGCTGATTGGCCCAATAGCTGAATTTTTGGCTATAAAACTTGCCCCCTTAGCCATTCTTCATCCCCTTGAAAGCCATGTTCCTTGCGGTAAGCTTTCTTCCCTCCGCTCCACTAACATTTCTTTCAGCTCCGTCTATTGGCCATCGCTGGGGCAGCCTTGGCTCTGCCGCTGGACGGCTTCTTTGAAGACGCTGAGCCTTCTGTGACCTGTGTCCTGCCGACATTTGAAGACGCGAGCGAGGAGGGGAAGAATTTCCACGCCATCGTGATTAACTACATCGGGCAGTACGTCCGCAGTGAAGAGTCACTCACGGAGTTCTGTAACATAGTCAACAGGGGATTTGAAAACACGAGGAACGGAGTACCCATCAAACACTTTCACACACAGGAAGTTATGGCAGAGGCTAATATAAACGTCATTTGTGATGCCATAGAAGACAGGACTTCTACGACTGTTCCCAAGAAGTACCACGAGCAGTGGAGAGCTGCCATCCAGGGAATGGAGGACGACGATCTTAGGATGTTCCTCAGTTATCTCACAATGATTAAGATAGGACTTGCGAGAGACTTATAAAACATAATTTCAAATGTGCTTGTGTGAGTGTGAGTGTGAGTTGATTAGGTGGGATGCATCTATTCGTTTCTCAAACAATACAAGTGGCGTTGACAGCTACTAACATTGCGGCGAAGGCTTCTGAATATTCATCACTTGTCATACAAACACACATACACAAATACACACTCCCGCACACACAAACACAGACACACAGACACACACAGACACACACAGACACACACAAGACACACACACATACACACAAACACACAGACACACAGACACACACACACACACAGACACACACACACACACAGACACACAGACACACAGACACAGACACACACACACAGACACACACACACACACAGACACAGACACACACACACACAGACACACATACACACACAGACACACACACACACACACACACACACACACACACACACACACACACACACACACACACAAACTCACGCACAAACTCACGCATTAACACAAACACTCGCTGGCAAAACCTTCGGTTTCACCGAAGACGCTCACACACCAATACTGTCTTTGTTGAATTTGACAAAGCACTATTCGATTTTCGGCTCTATTCCAATCCTGTGAACCCGTGGGACCTGTGGATCCAGCTGGGATATATGGACCGCGGTACCTGGTGGCCCTGGGGCATGTGGACCGTAAAATAGACTGATGGGATGTGTCCCATTTTTTTAGCTTCTTATGATGTGCACAAACTTGGTATTGGAAATCCATTCCCTTCTATACGCAAAGAAATCGCAGGCCCTCTTAAAATATATCTTTCAACTCTTTTTAATAATAATTTCATTCATATAGATACCGTTTTCACTATTCTGAAACATACCCCTGTCATATTATTTGAACTGCAATCGATGCACGGTTTCATGGCCGAACAATGCAAAGGGTGCACGGTTACACGGCAGAGAAGGCAAGATAGCGCGGGAAATAGCGAGACGCAGACGATATTATCGACAAAACTTCAGACGCTCCTAATTTGGTTTATTCCCCCCCCCCCCCCAAAAAAAAAAAAAAAAAAGAAAAATGGACTGCTTTTATGAATCAAGAGAATGAGATCTACTCATTAAATCTACTCATTTTTACGCCCTTCTTCCCCACATCCTGTTCCTGGGAAATAAAGGGCGGCGAGGTGCGAACAGTGACACCATTTGCCAATCCCTTATAATAAAACTCACCCCTACCGTGTTTGTGTGTGTGTAGTGGATTCATTTCCCCAGAGTTGGAGGATGAGATCGGCCGTAGGCCGAGCTTCACGTGCTTCACGGCATTTTCATTGCCGAAGGGCGAGGAAAGGCCGTAGGCCATGAATCTGTGGCCGAAGGCCGCGTGTCGGTGCGGCTGCAGGCCGCAGACCAGAAGGGTGCGCGCGGTAGGCGCGGGAACCCTCCTGGTAAAGTTAAAAAAGGTTACAACATCGTAAGCTTGTTGAAATTCATCGATTTCTGTCTCAAAGAGTGCACTTGTCCTTGACAGCACAAGCCTTACGATAAGCTTCTGAATATTCACTACATCTCTGCTCTTTCTTTTGTCTATGCTCTCTATCTCAACGTGTTCATCGCTGATTGGCCCAATAGCTGAATTTTTGGCTATAAAACTTACCCCCTTAGCCATTCTTCATCCCCTTGAAAGCCATGTTCCTTGCGGTAATCTCCCGTTCGTATCCTTAACTCCCTTCTCTTTCAGCTTCGTCTCCTGGTACTTGTTGGAGTAGCCTTTGCCTCCGAACATGTGAAAAGCGGCCTTAGTGAAGCAGATCTCGAACTGATCTCGGTCCTCGAAACCAAAGTGGCTGAATTACGTGCTCTCTTGGAATCCGTCCCCCGCCTGCCCCGATCTGGAGACGTGAGCGATGAGGTGAAGAACTTCAGTGAACTTATGCTGAACCACATCGCAAACTACCTTAATAAAGAAGAATTGGAGGAGTTGTACAATTTGGCCGTTAAGGGAATTGAAAACACTAAGAACGGAATTACCAACAAGCACGGTATTGTGAGGGCGGCAATTTCAATGGCCGAAGTCATTCAACACTATGTCGCCACGAAGAACTCAATCAGCATTCCCAAGGAGTACGTGGAGTACTCGAAAGCCGCCATTTCGGGACTGGAGACCAATGAGATTCTGAGATACATGAACCTTCTTCATTTGGTCAAGTTCTATGATCTGTAAGAAGTAATAAAGATTAAAAAAAATATGTTATGTTCATATGTGACGCACGCACGCACGCACGCACGCATACACGCATACACATATGCAAACACGCATACACACATACACACATACACACATACACACATACACACATACACACATACACACATACACACATACACACATACACACATACACACATACACACATACACACATACACACATACACACATACACACATACACACATACACACATACACACATACACACATACACACATACACACATACACACATACACACATACACACATACACACATACACACATACACACATACACACATACACACATACACACATACACACATACACACATACACACATACACACATACACACATACACACATACACACATACACACATACACACATACACACATACACACATACACACATACACACATACACACATACACACATACACACATACACACATACACACATACACACATACACACATACACACATACACACATACACACATACACACATACACACATACACACATACACACATACACACATACACACATACACACATACACACATACACACATACACACATACACACATACACACATACACACATACACACATACACACATACACACATACACACATACACACATACACACATACACACATACACACATACACACATACACACATACACACATACACACATACACACATACACACATACACACATACACACATACACACATACACACATACACACATACACACATACACACATACACACATACACACATACACACATACACACATACACACATACACACATACACACATACACACATACACACATACACACATACACAAATACACAAATACATACACACACTCACACACTCACACACTCACACACTCACACACTCACACGCTCACACACTCACACACAGAGCGGTGAAAACTTGCTACTAGAAAAGATTACCAATTTATAGGTTTCAACATCGTAAACTTGTTGAAATATATCGATTTCGTTCTCAGTAGTACACGTGACACTGCCGCCTACACACCTTGTGATATAATCGTCTGAATATTCATCAAATCACGGCTCTCTTTTTTAACGTGTTTATCGCTGATTGGTCCACTAGTTCAATTTTTGGCTATAAAACACACTCCCTTCGTCGTTCATCAGTCACGTCGAAGTCATGTCCCTTGCAGTAAGCTCCCTTTCAACTCCCCAGCTTCCTTTTCTTTTAGCTTAGACTGCTGGTGGTTGTTGGAGCTGTCTTTGGGTATACATACGTGGGAAGCAGCTATTCCGAAAATGAAGACGGAACATGGGAATACTTGCCCTCGTCCCTCGCAGCCCAACTGGACGATTTACGGTCTCACTACGAAACAGGTCGTTGGCCCAGATCTGGAGACGTGAGCGAGGATGTAAAGCACTTCAGTGTCCTCATGCTAAGGCACATTGCAACGTACCTTAGCAGAGAAGAAACGGAGGAGTTGTACAACTTGGCTGTTAAGGGAATCGAAAATACAAAGAAAGGACGAACCAACAGAAACTTCGACAGAGTGAAGGCGGGATCTATTATGGCCGAGATTGTTCAAGAATATGTCTCAAAGAAGACTTCAACTCCTATTCCCGAAGAGTACAAGCAGTACTCAAGAGCTGCCATTTTGGGACTTAAGGATGAGGAAATTATGCGATACGCGATTCTTCTTTACCGAGTGCAGTCAAATGCTGTGTAAGGCAAGATAAATACTTCATTGCAGTCTTAGGTTCACATTTTGTTACCAACGGCACCCACAGGCACTCGCACATACACACGCACACGCATATACACATACACACGTGCACACATGCACACATACACACGCCTACGCACAGAACTTTGATAGAATGGTTTATTCTCAGTATTACTGTTTGAGTGGCCACTCCTAATGTAGTTTGAACTGTCTAGTCCTGGTGCTGGGTCTCCCTAAATAAACATTTGACTTAATTACCCCTTAATTAACCCACTCTGCCCATCTACCGTATCCATAAGAGGCGGAGGCGGAAGCCACACAGGCGAAGACGTACACGGCGGCGATGACGGAACGGACCATGGCTGGATGGGGAATGTTAGTGACACAGGGTTAAATAGTAGTAGAAATGGATTAAAAAGATAAGAATTTGATTGATAACACCAGTTTAATGCGAAAAATAGCAAAGACCTTTTTCCAGGCGTAGTTGTGACCGAAAGTTAAAGAAGACACCAGAGAACGAGAACAATCGAATTGGCGCGCCAATCCGCACGTTTGACACAGATTCCAAAATTATAATGAGAAAATGGATTTTTGGCTATGGGCTTTGTGTAATATGAATGTTATGGTAGTTTTACATGAAAATCGCCATTTTTAAGGCAGCCACCCACATGCTGTTACCTGTCTTTTGAGTTGCATGTTTGCTTCATGGTGGGCTAGCCATTTTCTTAAGCAGACTCGGGCTTGCAGTTATACTTACTACCCTTTGGTCTACTTTTTTTGGCTATGGAATGTGTCTAATATGAAAGCTGCTGTAGGTTTACATGGACATCGCCATTTTCAAGAAAACCGCCAGCGGCTACGACTATGCCCTCTCGTTTGAGTTACATACTGTTTTCATAGTGGGCAGACTGTTTCTTTAGGCTTTTCAAATTAAGTCTGATCAGAACGTTTCTCTAGGTATATTGGGGGTTATAGCATTACTTACTACCCTTTGATCTACCTCTAGAGCGTTGGGGTCGAGCTTGTGATCCGTCAAGTCATGCCTTAAACCACTTAGCCAAGTATACAAACAGCCGACAAGATCTAGACGTTGAACTATACATGAACACAAACGATACAACTTCATAGACATTGGTTTTATTTTTCTTTCCAACGCAGCAATACATTCCAAATGGTTCCACTGAGTTCTCATTCTTTGGTGTACGCCCTTTACACTTTCGGTCGCGGCTGCAGCGGTGGTCCGAAAAAGAGTTTCACCATTTTTCGTATTAAACTGGTCTAGTCAGCCGAATGTCTTTTTTGTCATTTCTACTAATATTTAACCCAGTGGCACAAAAATTCCCCATCCAGCCATGGTCCGTTCCGTCATCGCCGCCGTGTACGTCTTCGCCTGTGTGGCCTCCGCCTTCGCCTCCTACGGATACGGTAGATGGGCAGAGTGGGTTAATTAGGGGTAATTAAGTGGAATTGTGATTTAGGGAGACCCAGCACCAGGAATAAGCTGTTCAAACTCCAGTAGAAGTGGCCACTCAAACAGTAGAAGTCAGAATAAACATTTCTTCTGTCGGATGAATGTGTATATGGGTGTGTGAGTGTGTGAATGTGTGTGTATGTGTGCGTGTGTGTGTGCGTGTATGTGATCGTCTAATGATCCTCTAAAAGTGTTTTCACACAATGTATATCCAACCTCTGCTTCTGTTTGCTTTGCAAGTATCCGCCGGAAGTGTTTTTGTCTGCCAAATGCCCAGCACAACAGATTCTTGTTTTTCACATTAGAAACCTAAGGGTTCTGGGGCTATTTTGAGGGGTGCCTAAATGGATGTCTTAATGTTTGAGGTTCCAGGGATTTTTTAGTGGGGGATTAGTTAGGGGGTTTCCTTAGTTAGTGATTGGCGATTTTCCGTTGATTGGAGACAGATGTGGCCAAATGACATAAAACAACAGAAAACTGGGGTCGAAAAGCCCAAAGAGGGGAGGGTATATCGTAAAAGTGATTTTTCAACTATTTTTTATACCAATTTCATTGAATAAACACCATGTTCACAATTCTGAAACAAAGCATTTTTATGATTTGGACTGCAACCCGTGCACGGTTTCACGGCCGAGCAATGCAAAGGGAGCGATAGACGGCAGAGTGGCGCGCTATTCAATCGATAATTTGTGTTTTTATGAAGACAGACGTTCACGTGGACCGGAAATTTTCATATTCGTTTCACGCAACCTGAGATCCGCTTTAGTCGCTATTCCATCTCTTCTCCCACCCTCGTGCGGTCGTTTTGACCCAATCCCACGATGTCGTCCGATCGGACGGAGAAGAACATCGAAGAGTTGGCCAAGAAGGTCAAATCGAACGACATCATCCAGAAGAGGATCGAAGGAGACTATGACTACCTGGGAGAGGGCCGCAACTCCTCCGCCTTGTCGCTGACTTCGTAAGTTTTAACGTTACGAGGTTTACAGAGGCTTTTAGTGAAGACTCGAGGCACAACATGCTTCTGAAGTCAAATGTGACAACAAGGAAGACGACGCTTACGAGGATGAAAAGTGTGGATAGGATGAAAACAAGAGTCAGAGGGCATAGGACGGTTGAGAAGACCCAGCCGATGTCTGAAGACTCGGCGAAGGCTGTGAGGAAACCGGTTAGCGTTAAGAGGAAGCCTACGAAGAGAGCAAGAACGCCGGTAAGAGAGAGATAGAGAGAGAGAGACAGACAGACAGAGAGACAGAGAGATAGAGACAGAGGCAGAGACAGAGACAGAGACAGAGAGACTGACTGAGAGATTTCAGACAGTTACTCGTTCGGCTGAGACCCCAACCACCACCCCAATCAAGTCTCCAGCCAAGTCTCCGATGAATCAGCCCAGTGAACCGATCACCTCTCAACCCGCCGTTTCTCCCTCTCCCAGTAGTTTTTCTATATAAATGAAGTCAAATCTATGGTTTCAGGTGTCATAACTTTCCAGGCCTCCAATATTCAAACTTCGGATGTAAAAACGAAGCAGCCCAAGTCCGTGATTTCGTCTCCCGGCAGAGACAAACCCGAGCTAAAGAAAAGTGTGGCGTGCTGTGTCTGCTGCCTCTGCCTCTGTTGGTTGTGTTGTAGCTGTATGTGCTGTAAGAAGAAAAACGAAGACTTATAGGCTACAAAATGATTAAGTCATTAATTACGGATAAACATTTTGCAAAGGCGATGTACACGTGACACACACGCACACGCCCACACAGACTTACACACACGTACATACAAACACACAGTTCGACGGAATCTTTATTTTGACATGTTCTAATTGAGTGGCCACTCCTACTGTAGTTTGAACTGATTACTCCTGGTGCTGGGTCTCCCTAAACCCACATTGCTTTCATTATCCATAATTCACCCACTCTGCCCATCTACCGTATCCATAAGAGGCGTAGGCGGAGGCCACACAGGCGAGGACGTACACGGCGGCGATGACGGAACGGACCATGGTTGGATGGGGAGGTCTTCCCGCTACTGGCTTAAATAGTAGTAGAAATGCTTAAAAAGAGAAGAATTTGGTTGATTAGACGGGTTTATCGCGAAAAATGGTGAAAACCTTTTTCGGACCACCGTTGCAGCCGCGACCGAAAGTGTAAAGGGCGTACACCAAAGAGTGAGAACAGAGTGGAACAATGTTGGAATGCATTGGTGCCAAGATGAAAAATATACAATTTCTGGGGTGTTCTATAATTTGTTTCACGTATAGTTCAAAGCCAACCGCTTGTCAGGTGCAAATAATCTTGGTCGAGTGGTCTAACAAGGGAAGTGCACCAACTCGTCTTGATAAAATCGAAATTTGTCGATTGAGCATTGTTGGGGACCCCAAGGGCTACCCAAATCTGTTTTCAAAAAGTGCCAACTCGGCTCCGTTTTCGAGAAATTGGATTGCTTTCTAATTATCATCGAAAGCGGACAAAGAGGGATCATCGGATAGTTGGCCGAGTGGTCTAACAAGGCGCTAACCAGATAATGTTTTTAGACATGGTTCGATTCTTTTTTACGACAACCTTTTTGCTTTTTCTTTTTATTTTAAGCAACATTAATCTTAAACCAAAAAGTATGAAGCAAAATACAAATGTACAAAATAAAATTTCTCTCTCCGAATTAGCAAAGCTTGAAAATCTTTTTAAAAATTAACATTTTGATGGTAAGTCAAACTAAGAAAAGCAAAAAGGTTGTCGTGAAAAAGAATCGAACCAGAATCATGTCTAAACAAAATTTACTGGTTAGCGCCTTAGACCACTCGGCCAACTTTCCGATGATGCCTTTTTGTCCGCTTTCGGTGATAATTAGAATGCAAATCAATTTCTCGAAAACGGAGCCGAGTTGGCACTTTTTGAAAACAGATTTGGGTAGCCCTTAGGGTCCCCTACAATGCCAAATCGACAGATTGCAATTTTATCAAGACGAGTTGGTGCACTTCCCTCGTAAGGCGCACCGTGACTTGAAGGGTCACAAATTCGGCCCGTCAGGGTCCGAAGGTACATCAAATGGTTGTAAGTATAGCTGCAAACCCTTGTCTACCTAAGAAAATGGCCATGAAGCAAACATGCAACTCAAAAGACAGGTAACAGCATGTGGGTGGCTGCCTTGAAAATGGCGATTTTCATGTAAAACTACCGTAACATTCATATTACACACAGCCCATAGCCAAAAATTGATCTTATGATTATAATTTTGGAATCTGTGTTAAACGTGCGCATTGACGCGCCAAAGCCGCTTGTTCTCGTTCTCTGGTGTCTTCTTTAAACTTTCGGTCACAACTACCCGACGTTTAGAAAAAGGTTTTCGCCATTTTTCCCTTTAAACTGGTCTAATCAACCAAATTCTTGTCTTTTTAAACCAATTTCACTACTATTTAACTGAGTGGCTCTCAGTTCCCCCATCCAGCCATGGTCCGTTCCGTCATCGCCGCCGTGTACGTCTTCGCCTGTGTGGCCTCCGCCTACGCCTCTTATGGATACGGTAGATGGGCAGAGTGGGTTAATTAAAGTGTAATTAAGTGAAATTGTGCTTTAGGGAGACACAACACCAAGAGTAATCAGTTCAAACTACAATAGGAGGGGCCACTCAATTAGAACATGTCAAAATAAACTTTTCATCAAAGTTTTGCTGTTGAATGACTCCTTATGGCCAATTGTTACATACATAATCGCTTAACCAATTTAATTACTTTACTGAAACGAGTAAAACAACCCAAACAATAACTCAAACAAGATATCTGCCCAGGGGTGTTGCCTGGTACCTGTCGAACACACTCTCATGGATGAAGGAATATTCGCTTTCTTTAAATTTTTGGGGCCAACCGTTGACTTCAAAGTGAAAAAGGTGGTATCCAAAGGAGGCGACCATTCGGAGAAAGTCGAGTGTTTGTCTTGGCTTTCCGTGGACTTCAATCAAGAGTTGAGCAACTTGGTTCTTGGCTAAGAAGTCGGACATCACTGTGAAGACGGAGTGTGTGAGTGTGTGAGTGTGTGAGTGTGTGAGTGTGTGAGTGTGTGAGTGTGTGAGTGTGTGAGTGTGTGAGTGTGTGAGTGTGTGAGTGTGTGAGTGTGTGAGTATGTGAGTGTGTGAGTGTGTGAGTGTGTGAGTGTGTGAGTGTGTGAGTGTGTGAGTGTGCGAGTGTGTGAGTGTGTGAGTGTGTGAGTGTGTGAGTGTGCGAGTGTGTGAGTGTGTGAGTGTGTGAGTGTGTGAGTGTGTGAGTGTGTGCACGTGAGCACGTGAGCATGTGTCCCAACCTTCCATGTCAATTTTTAGAATCTCCACTTCCTGAACATCAAATTTCTTCATAATATCTTCAATTCGAATTTCATTCTTTTCCGATCTCGTAACATTAGATATGAACCCGTCATCCACTTCTGCCCCAATCTTGGCAAAAGCTGTTTTGGTTTGAGGGTTTTGCTCATCCTGAATTAGCTTTTGCCATTTTTCTTTAAAACAAACCTTATCAACTCCTATGATTCGGCAACTTTGGTTGGTCATAGATTGAATGTCCTCTTCGAAGCTGATGGCGTTGTTCAGTCCAAGGGATATCATTACACATTCACCAGGAAGACTTAATTTTAGCAAAATTATAAAAATGTTCAGGATGAAGATTTCTATTTCATATTCTAAAGAAACTGAAACCGCGATAAACCAGTAGACAAATAAGAAAGCTGAAGAAAAACGCGTTTGCCGCATGGTTGCCAGCTACTGCAAGCGGGGCGAGTTCCCAACTTTTCGCGTCGAGACCCAAATCAATCGCAAGAAAACTGCACAAATGTGCGAAGAAATGCACTTTGAACTGTTCTAAGAATTTTGAATTTGGCCCTCACTTGAATGGTCCACACATCCACTTTCCGCCGTCACGAATAGTACCAACTTTAAATTTCTCAGCGCAGAATACCTAAATTTCCTAAGGTCTTAACGCCCTTATACATTTCTTACCTCCGGAGCCAAAATGCTGTAAAGAGTGTAAAAGGTTTCTGCATAGAACAACCACTTCTTTCTTTCCTCTGCCTGTTCTTGGTACTTTTTAATCAGACGCGCACTGGGCTTGGCATATTCATTTTTGATCACACGCGAACTTAGCAGTTTGGAATACCCAATATTGGCGGATCCAGAAGATGCAAAGTAATAGTCGATGAAATAGCCAACTGAGACGAAAAGTAGAAGGCAGAGAATTAAATCTGAGAGTTTGAACTTGACAAAGCGAGGGACTTACAAGGATCGAAGGGCTTCATGAGAGTGAATTATAACGTTTGTAGCCGAAACCAAGGGTTATCTGTCGAAGTAAACTCACTGAGACTCAGAAAATCAAAAATCGCCTTCCCAGGCCCGCCCTAGCTTACTCTTAAGTGCAGGTGCACTTTATGCCAAAAACCGCCTTATTTGCTTGTTCCGAGTAATCCCACACAAGTTATGGTTAAAACATTCTTACAAATGCTTAAACGACCACGGTAGACAAGATAGACAAGACTTATAGCCGTCGCCAAACGGGCATCCTGCCAAAAACGGCCTTAATGCAGCAGCCGTGCGATACTCAGGCGGAAATAGTGTGCGAGCCGCGCAGACGCAGAGAAAAAGCGGCTTTTAGTAAACGATGCTCGTTTGGCGACAGCTATACTTTTTCAAGGCATCTTCCAACCAATGTGTGCGTGTGCGTGTGCGTGTGCGTGTGCGTGTGCGTGTGCGTGTGCGTGTGCGTGTGCGTGTGCGTGTGCGTGTGCGTGTGCGTGTGCGTGTGCGTGTGCGTGTGCGTGTGCGTGTGCGTGTGCGTGTGCGTGTGCGTGTGCGTGTGCGTGTGCGTGTGCGTGTGCGTGTGCGTGTGCGTGTGCGTGTGCGTCTGCGTGTGCGTGTGCGTGTGCGTGTGCGTGTGCGTGTGCGTGTGCGTGTGCGTGTGCGTGTGCGTGTGCGTGTGCGTGTGCGTGTGCGTGTGCGTGTGCGTGTGCGTGTGCGTGTGCGTGTGCGTGTGCGTGTGCGTGTGCGTGTGCGTGTGCGTGTGCGTGTGCGTGTGCGTGTGCGTGTGCGTGTGCGTGTGCGTGTGCGTGTGCGTGTGCGTGTGCGTGTGCGTGTGCGTGTGCGTGTGCGTGTGCGTGTGCGTGTGCGTGTGCGTGTGTGTGTGCGTGTGCGTGTGCGTGTGCGTGTGCGTGTGCGTGTGCGTGTGCGTGTGCGTGTGCGTGTGCGTGTGCGTGTGCGTGTGCGTGTGCGTGTGTGTGTGCGTGTGTATGTGTGTATGCGTGCGTGTGTGTGTATGCGTGCGTGTGTAGGTGTGTGTGCGTGTGCGTGTGCAGGTGTGTGTGCGTGTGCGTGTGCGTGTGTAGGTGTGTGTGCGTGTGCGTGTGCATGTGTGTGTGTGCGTGTGCGTGTGTATGTGTGTGTATGCGTGCGTATATATATATATATATATATATATATATATATATATATATATATATATATATATATATATATATATATATATATATATATATATATATATATATATATATATATATATATATATATATGTGTATGTATGTGTGTATATGTATGTGTATACGTGTGTATGTGTGGGGGGGGGGGGGGGTGTGGGTGTGTGGGTGTGTCGTGTATCAGCGTAGGTCCACGCGTTGATTTCTCTACGAGGGAGGGTCAGTTTGGCCGTAGGTCGAGTTTCACGTGCCTCACGGCATTTTCACTGCCGAAAGACGAGTAATGAAAGGGGCTCAGTCTCCCAACATTGGCCGATTCCGTCGTCGCCGCTCTGTACTTCTTCGCCTGTGACCTCGGCTTATGCCTCGTAAGGATACAGTAGATAAACAGAGTGGGTTAATTAGGGGTAATTATGTGAAATTAGGATTTAGAGAGACCCAGCCCCAGCAGCGATCAGTTCAAACTACAGTTTAAGTGGCCACTCCATCAGGACAAACCAGAATGCATTATGTACAAAATTATTTGAAGGTGTGTGAGTGAGTGAGTGAGTGGGTATGTGCGTGTTTGTGTTTTTCAATTTTTCGCAGCATTCTAGACTAAGAAAGTAAAATAGTGTATCCCCTGGAGCGCGCCCTAACTAAGCATTAAGTGCACAGTTAAAGTGCACTAAATGACAAACACCGCCCTGTTTTCTTGTTCCGAGTAAACCCACACAAGTTATGGTCAAAACATTCTAACAAATGCTTAAACGACCACATAAGACAAGATAGACAAGACTCTCTTTCAAGGGGGTCAGTCGAAAAGTCGATAATCGATTCTCCTAGGACAGCGCATATCCGTGCATTTTTTCGATGTCGCCTGTTCTCGTTCTGTAGGGTCTACTTTCAAATTAAGGTGACGACTACTACTAATCGTAAGGCCGGGAAGAGCTTTTCGTCATTTTTCGCATTAAACTAGTCTACTCAGCCGAATTCTTGTCTTTAGATCCATTCCTACTACAACTGAGCCCAGTGATGCCCATTTCCCCTATCTATAGCTGTCGCCATACGGGCATCCCGCCAAAAACAGCCTTAATGCAGCAGCCGTGCGATACTCAGGCGGAAACAGTGTGCGAGAAGCAGAGACGCAGAGAAAAAGCGGCTATTAACAGCCGATGCTCGTTTTGGCGACAGCTATAGCTATTGTCCGTTCTGTCATCGCCATTGTGTATGTGCTGGTTGGCTTCCTCCTCCTACTGATATGGTATATGGGCAGAGTAGGGGTTTAAAGGGGAAGGACCGCGTAAAAAAATATTTTCTGGACTTGTGATAAATGAGTAGATCTCATTCTTCTGATTTAGAAAAGTGTTCCCTTTTTTTATTTTTGGAGCAAAATGAACCAAATTAGGCGCTCCTGAAGTTTAGCCGAAACTATCGTTTGAATAGCGCGCAATTCTGCGTCTCCCTTTCTCCCGCGCTCTCTCGCCTTTCTCTGTCATGTACACCTGCACCTTTTGCATTGTTCGGCCGTGTACACCTGCGCCGGTTGCAGTCCAAAACATATAAATTGGGTATGTTTCAGAATCGTGGCAACGCCATCTATTCTATGAAGCTGTTATTACAAAGATTTGAAAAATCAATTTTACGAGGTCCTCCCCCTTTAATTAGGGGTAATTAAGTGAAATTGTGTTGAGGGAGACCCAGTACCAGGAGTAATCAGTACAACCTATAGTAGGATCTACACTCAACTAGAACAAGTGTGCGTTTGCGTTTTTTGGGCGATCTGCTAAACCCTTTTTTTGCGACTTTGTGAAATTGAAGAACTTGTAGGCTTGGCGGGATGGAAAGCAAATTACAAGATTCATTTTTAAAGGCAGTGTGTCATGAAAAATGAACGCATGGTGGACCTGTACACAGCGTAACGTGAGACGAGAGAGCCGTTTTCAGCATAGGCAATGGAGAGAGTGGTATGCTAATTTAAGTAGAAAAAATTCGCGGGAAAACTTTCAGGAGCCCAATACAAGCACTACAAAAAGATTTTCGGCAAAAAATATATATTTTTCAAAACGTCTCCCAAAGGGCTAATTTTGGCGAAGTATAAGTTGAAATTTTGAGAAGGTCGATTTTTGGTGCCACACTGCCTTTAAAGGTTGTCGCCGTGTTGGGCGGGGTCTGTCTGACCGGGCACAAGCTCTGCTAAACAACGGACATACTTTCTGCCAATATGCGGAATCCATCTGTTTAAGAGAACTTACATGTATGTATGTTTTAAATGGGTTTTTCATATTTTTCTCGTATTTTTGGTACCAAATTTATCTCAGAAATTATAAAAATACAGGTTTAAATAGCCGTTTTCAAAAAGGCTCTGGATACGGTATTTGGCAATAAAGCGCGGATAAACGCCAATTTTGTATGAACTTGTTTATTTAAAATTAATTTGCGAGCGACTGCAAGGATGGAATTTTCTATATTCCTTCTTTAAATAAAGCAAAAATCCAAATTATCGGAAAATATAACGATAATGAGTGCTACGCGTCTGTATCTCACATAATCGACCAAAATGCAAAAACGCATAGAAAGTAGTGGTTGGATTCGGACAACGTATGAACACCCTAACGGTTATTTTTTAGAGTTTGCTGTTTTATAACAATCAAAACACTTCAGAGAACCCGAAGAATGCCAAAAACTTGCTACACATGCCTCCACACTCGAATAGGAGTGGTATAAACAACAAAATCCGTTGTAATTTTTTTGTGCAAGAACGAATTTTTGATTTTATTTTTTTATTTCATTAAAATAGTTTTACTTCGAAGAAAATTGATTTGAGAATTCATGCTATCGCTATGGTTCGTGAGTAATGGTCAAAAATCTCCAAAAACAGCGATTTTCGGCAAGATGCAATCAATAGTTCGTCAAAAGAGCAGTTCCATTGGTTTTCTTATGCAAATTTACCCCATATTCTTTTCTAAAATAGTCTAAAAGGAGAAAAATGCGCGCGAGCATTGAAAACCATTTTTTTCTTACCATTTCGGATTGCCCCCTCCGGGGCCACCTCTGCGGTACCTATATTAAACGCTCTCATCTTTATCTCAATAGCTTCGACCAAAGATCCACCTTTGCGATAATTTATCCCACATACTTTGGCACGCTTTAACTTATTGTTGATAATATAATTGACTCGCAGTGAATATTAGACTGACCAGGATTTTTATTAAATTCTATGGATGAAAACACACTAACTGAATTCAATCTTTATTTTCCAACAGTTACAGCCAATTTTAAGGACCCCGTTGAATAATCAAGTTGTTTTAGTAGAAGGTGGAAAAGTGAGAGAAAGAAGGGCGGTTCCGGAAATAAATGGGCCTTTGCTCGGGGGCTTCTCTGGGTGGAACGAAAGGACGCCTGGGGGGCTCGCGAGGTGGGACAAATGGGGGTGGTTTCGGTGTTCTTGGCGGCTCACGTGGTGGGATGAAAGGAGGCTCTTCAACGACTACAGGTGGTGCAGGAGGTGGAACAACTACTGGAGGTTCTTGGATACAGAAATTGGTTACTACCCTCAACGTCAAGCAATAGCAGCGATAAAGCCAATCTGCCACTTGTTGAAACCTTGGGTCATTCATGGTAAAGGGCAGTTCGAACAATTTTGTAGCTCGCTCTCCGCCGTAGCTGGGTCGGATATAGTTTCCATTAGCATCCAAAATCCCAGCATGAAGCTTGGCGCCAAGTTTGAAAAATTCGGCGTCCTGCTGTCGATTTTCATCTGCTGTTGGTGATCTTGTCCCCCACAAGTAAACCAACGTATGTCCTGGTTGGAGCCATAACGGCCGGGCCGAGACTGCTCCAACAAGCAACATGAGTCGAAGCTGAAATTAAAGGGAGTAGGGAAGTGAAAAGAGAGCTTACCACCAAAACCATGACTTCGAAGCGAATGATGAACAAAGAAAGGGCTATGTTTTATAGCCAAAAAATCAGCTAGTGGACCAATCAGCGATAAACACGTTGCGATAGAAAGCATTTACAAAAGAGAGAGCAGACAAGTGATGAATATTCAGAAGCTTGGATATGAAGGTGTCACGCTGATAGTTACACGTGTACTTTATGAGATTGAAATCGATAGACTACCCTCAACAAAAGACTGGCAACACACACCTAGTCGAACGGGTTATTCTATTTTGCATTGGTTTAGTAGATGTTGTTGCTCTTGTTGGGTTGTTGTTCTTGCTAGCGTACAATTTGCAACATTTTCCATACCTACAACTCCTCGCAAATGACTGGGTAACCGCGCTGAAGGACATAATTGCCGAATGTCCCAGGAAAAAGTATTTGTCGTGTGGTCAGTTTGCAGAAATGCGTGATCAGAGTTGGGCACCCACGCAGATTAAAGCGAAAAAGAGGAAAGTCGGGTGAGGGCTGGAGAAAAGTTTTTAAAAGGAGTTCGGCCCGCATTTTCTCCGAGAAACATCTGATAAGACGTCCTGACAGTGAAGAATTATGACGCTGCATGGCTAAGAACAACCAGAGAATGAATATAAATAATTACATTTGTTTTTTTTTTTGGGAAGATAAGATCTACGGGAATGATATGGGATATTTCAATCAATTGATCAACTTTTTAGGAACAAATTCGGGCGTTTAACTACAGTTAGCAAACTGCTGACTTTTTTAATGGCAATCCCAGACATTTGAGGATACAGCGTAACTATATATTAAAAGGCAAACGACAGGTCTCTATCTGCTTTACCTCAAGGCTTCGGCCAAAAAAAAATTTTATTATAATTTTTCGTATATTTTCTTTTGTGCTTAAACGATTATGATTTTCATTAACTTTTTTTCAATCATTGAGACAGCAATTTGCAGCCCCCCCCCCCAAAATGAAACGAAGAAACAAACTGCATTCATTCTTTATTTACCATCATTTACTTCATTTCAAAGATCTCGAGGAATCGTCGGGTAGCAGTTGCCTCTAGTAGATAGTAGAAAAGGGAGAGAAAGATGGGCGGTTCCGGAAATAAATGGGCCTTTGCTCAGGAGCTTCTCGAGGTGGGATAAAAGGACGCCTGGGGGGTTCTCGGGGTGGGATAAATGGGGGTAGTTGTGGCTTTCTAGGCGGCTCCCGTGGTGGAATGAAAGGAGGCTCTGTGACAGTTGGTGGTTGAATTGGTTTTACTGCTTGCAGGAGTGTTACGCTAAAACAGTTCCACATCTCTGATCCTCTGTTGACATTGAAGTTCGTAGTCTAATCAGTAGATGACAGAGCATGATTTGCACATTTTCGCAATTAGCATATGATTTCATTTTGGCGACAGCTATATTAACCTTACGATTAGTTTGCGTAAATGACAATGTTTTTGAAAATGTAATTGTCTATCGAGTCATATATACTTGCTGGTGGATGAAGATGAACAATTACCGTACCCCTGGGCTCGCCTACGCCTAGTCGGAATCAAAAGTTTCAGGATAGCGCCTTCTTGACATAGTGAGCTTATATTCCAAATTTGGGCCATTTCCCAGAAATGCAAACGGCCAGTATCGGGCTGCCGCCACGAAAAGCAGCTGGAGATTTGTCAAAACCTGGGAATTTTTTAAATGGCCCCTTTTTTAATTTTTTAATTATAGGAGGTGCAGGCGCCCTTTGATCGGAGACGTTGGCGCAAAAGGTTACGCCCATAGGTGGACGTGAGGGGCTTGCGATACTTACGTGTTTTGGTGTTTGAATTAGAATGGTAACAAAAAATGAAAGTAGGATGTATTCGAAATACCATTTGGGGACTTAAGTCTTGAGCCCCCCAAACGCTCCCTGTCATGGTGACGTCCCCTTAAAGGCCTTTTCGAGTTCATGCGCATCTAACTGGATCTGTCCACACGATATTTTTAAATGCCAAATCCTATTTTACCTTATTTTTTTATCCTTAAAAAACTGGAAAATATGTAAACGTTCAATTTATGTAGAAATTTAAGCCAAATAATGAAGAAAACGCCATAAAAAATTTCTGAGTCTCCGGATCATTGCCGCGCCGCGCTCGTTCGTACACGTCGCGGTCAGGGGTGGACTCCCCTTCCGCCATCGGCACACCGTGAAATACGCATCCTCGGGGGATCGGCATTTGTCCAATTTCGGGGGAAAGAGCGGGATTTGGTAAAACTCCCATACTGCTTTTGAAGAGCCAATTAGAAAGACGTAAGCGTAGCGTCCGCCACGTGGCGCTGCCTCTCCTCACCACTCCCTTTCCCCTCATTCTTTCCGAGTGTGTCTCTTGACTCGGTCGTCATGCCGTTCCTCATCTCACTTTTGATCTACCTCTACGTGTTCGTCGTTTCTCTGGCCGTGTCTCTCATCTTCTGTGGAGGAAAGAAAGAAGAAGACGATGAAGATGAAGACGCCGCTCCTGCCGCCGCGAAGACGAAGAAGAAGCTGCCCGTGCCGGAACGCCTTCCCCAGCCGGCAAGTGATCGTGCTTCCAAAAAAGGTACAGGAAAACAAGGAGTCAAAGGCTCCCCATCGGAAGAGAAGGCGGGAGAGCAGCCACAGATGCAGAAGAGTGGAGAGAAGTTGGTGGAACCTACTCAATCGAAGAAAGAGAGCAAGAAGGAGGAGACAAAAGAGAGCAAAATGGAGAAACAGGAGAGTAAGAAAGAGAGCAAAAAGAGCAAGAAGGGAGTGGGAAAGACGCAAGACACGAAGGAGGCGCCGAGAGAGGCAAAGAAGGAGGAGGAGAAGCCGAAGAAGGAGGAAGAGGGAGAGGCTAAGAAGAAGGCGGAGGACATTGTGCCCACGCAACAGGACGAAGATGGAGAAGGAGAGGAGGAGATTGTGAGTGCGAGGCCGGTGGCTGCTGACCGAGTGGATACGAATGAAGTGGTGGGCGAGGGATCGAACAAAATGGTCAGGTCGAAGAGGGCTGTGGACAAGATGGCCGACATCTGGGACATCGACTTCGGCACCAGCGTCGTGACGAAGAGAAAGTAATAGAAAATCTATGAAATGTAGAGATTTTCGAATAAACAGCGGATGAGTGAAATTGGGAATGAATTAGGCCGTCTGTTGTACAAACTTGGGTAGAGTTAATGTTGTTTGTGTTGTTTTAATGTTTTCTCCAACTCAAACCCTTGTTTCGCTCAATGATTGCTCATGTGAAAGAACCACGTAAAAATATGATGTATGCATTTGTGATGAATGTATAGATCTCATTGTTCTCATTCAGAAAAGTATCCCAGTTCTCCTTTTTGAGCCAAATGAACCGAGATATGAGCGTTTGAAGTTTTGGCCAAATTATCGATTGAATCGCGCGCCACTCTGGCATCTCTCTATTTCCCGCGCCCTCTCGCCTTTCTCGGCCGTATAACCGTGCACCCTTTGCACTTTTCGGCCATGTAATCGTGTACCGGTTGCAGTCCAATTTATTTAGAAGAGATATTTCCAAGAATAGGGCGAACGGTAGCTGTTTCATGATTGTTCTTCGAAATATTGGTAAAACCTAATGTTTCGAGGTCCTTCAAGCCCGTTTTTGCACGATTCCGAACTGGTGGCAGCCTTGGCCGAAGAAATTTTAAACTCCCTTTGTCCGAATTTGAGTATTTGGGCGATTTCATGTTCAATCTAACCACCCCAGTTTGTATTCATGCTTCTGAATTTCAAATGGTTTCTTTGGCTATGTAGACTTCGAATGATTACATCAAAATGATTACATCAAAAAACAGATATTCTAAAACCTCTCTTCTGAAGCCCCCAACAAATGGTACCACATCCAAAATTGTGGAGGGTTTGGTAATTGACGCGGCCACCCTTATATCCCCACCACCAACCATGGCAACGGGCCGGCCCGGGCCGGCCCGCTGACAAAATTTTCACGGCCCGGCCCGGGCCCGACCAAAATTTTATGCCTTGTTTCAATGTAAAAATCAAAAATAACAACAAAAAAAATTTTTTCCGGGCCGGCCCGAGCCGGCCCGTTCCCAAATTTTTCTCGGCCTGGCCCGAGATTTTTCCAGGGTTGCCCACCACTATCGGACCATTGAGATAGATTTGACTAAAACAGCCCATAAATACCCTAAATACCCCCGATATAATCTACGAGTGTGTCCTTATCACGGCATTTCCCATCTTACTGTTTGAAGGAACTCGAGAAACAGAGAAAACGGATTTGGCATTTCGCCAATTGCTCAGAAATGCGACAGCCCAGGAAAAGAGTTCTGGCACAAAAGCTGCTGGCGATTCGCCAAAACCTGTGAGTGTGTTGAATACGCACACTCCGGGGATTGTCATTTATCCAACTTCACGAAAAGGAGCGGGGTTTGACAAAACTGCAGTTCTGTGTTCTGTTTTTGAAGAGATTCGAGTAACGAATTGATACAGCAGTCGCCAAACGAGCATCGGCTGTTAATAGCCGCTTTTTCTCTGCGTCTTTGCTTCTCGTACACTATTTCCGCCTGAGTATCGCACGGCTGCTGTATTTGAGAGAGAGAGAGAGAGAGAGAGAGAGAGAGAGAGAGAGAGAGAGAGAGAGAGAGAGGCCGTGTCGTTAATTAGCATAAGTGCGACTGCGTGGAGTAAGGTCATCCTGAGTTGACGTGGCCCAGTTTCTCTCCCTTCTCTCCTCATTTCGCTCGTCTCCTCTCTCGAAGAAGGTCGATGTCTCTGCCTCCTGTCACTCCCGCCAAGGATCACGTCAACCGTGTCATCCGCGACACCATCCTCGCCGTCGAAGATGTGAGTCTCTCTCTCTCTCTCTCTCTCTCTCTCTCTCTCTCTCTCTCTCTCTCTCTCTCTCTCCCTCGCTCCCTCCCTCTCTAATGCCTCTCTCTTTAGGAGCTGAACACCCTCTCCAAGCTGGGCAAGGCAAAGGACAAGTCTCCTGCTATCGTCGGTGCTACCGTCCGCGAGTTGCCCGATGAAGACGACTCCGACGAGACCCCCTTCGACCGTACGAATCAGTGGGTGAAAAAGTGCACCATCCAGGACACGAAGAAGAAAAATGAGAAGGTATCTCCGACTTGGTACGGGTGCAACAACCGCATTCAGGAGAAGTCTTCGTCTTCGAAGGGAAAGAAGCCGGCCCCCATCAGCTCTGACATCAAGATCACTCCTGGATCGGTTAGTAGTGGTGGCTGCTTCCGATATGGTACGGGTTTCAGACGGTGGTCACCCCCACGAAGGACGGAGTGATGGTGAAGCTGACTGTCAATATGGCCACTCGCAATGGAGACAGGGTCATGGAGATGACCATCGACTGCCCCCGCTTCGAACCGAAGCGCATCCATTTCGACGGAGAGTGGAGGAACCTCGTTTAGAAGAAATTCCCAACTGATAGGACCTTCAAGCTATAAATTGGTTCTAGTGCCAGAGTTTTCCTTTCTCAATGGTGTCAATTTTGTGTATGTTGGAAACAATCGATTTTGTTCGATTTTCTGTGCAAAGAGTGCGGTTTATCTCATTGTATATTTCATGTTGAGTTTGTTTTATGGGCAATATAACGTGAAAGCTTGCTTTTGTATGTGAAGATCGGTTCTTGGTCGTGTGGCACAATCATGCCTAGATAAGTGGTGCTTACGGAACACGGTTTTTTGGGGAGTAGGTGTGCCTCGGAGAGTTTGGAAAACTGGGGTCCCAAATGATTGGGGCGTCCCTCCCTTTTTCTACACTACTTTTTGACACTCCGCACTGAGTCAAGGTCAAGGCTGGACAAGGAGCGTGGGGGGCTGGATGCGAAAGCCCCCCCCAAATGGTACCTCAGAGAAACTCAAGCCCCCTTTAGGTTTTTGTTACCATTTTCACCCAAACACCGAATTATGTAGGTACCACAAGCACCCCCCGTCATCGATGACACATCACCGTTGACATATGGCCCAGGCATGGGCACGACTTGAAAGAGTGGCATTGGATGCATCCTCCCACCTCATTTTCAACATGGGTTACCCACATCACATTTGGGGACCTGGTCAGTTTTCAAGCTCGCGAAGCCTTTTCCCTTTTTCACTCCGTACAGTATTCAGCTTATGGCTGGACACCGTTTGGGGGGCTCGATGCTACAGCCCCCAAATGGTACCTCAGGGTAACGCAAACCCCCAATTTTCACCCAAACACCGAATTGCGTAAGTAATGCAAGTACCTATGGCTGTCGCCAAAATGAAAGCATAAGCTAATTGCGGAAATGTGCAAAGCATGCTCTGTCGTTTACTGATTGACTACGAACTTCAATGTCAACAGAGGATTACTAGAACATTCCAATTTTATTCGGACGATTCCAATTTAGCGTACGACACACATGCGTTAATCTATGGTCCAGGTATGACATCTTGAAAGCGTCTGGCATTGGATGCATCCTCCCACCTCAATTTCAGTCAAGAAAACGCAGACCAAATTTTAAAAATAAATTCTTGGGTTTTTAATTTCGATATAACGCAAGATAAGTTCATAACTTAAATTTTTCCTTTTCACAGTTTGAAATTTCATCCAAAACGAATCGAGATATTCAATTTCAGTCAAGAAAGCATGGGTTACCCACATCACATGTGGGGATGTGTTTGCATTCTAGCATTCAAACGTTCCCCTTATTTTTCACAAACAGAGATTCTAACATCTGGCTGTTGAAACTCAAATCATCCAGGAACGAAATCGGGATGGGGGTTTGGGTATCCGTGGTGCGCCATGCGTGAAGATTCGGTAATTGGTGAACCCACCCTTGACCTTGAGGTCCCCAAAACTGGATAACCTCCTTAACTCTCATTATCCCAGATTTGTCAATAACAGGATTTTTGCTTTTGGATTGGCATGCTTTTGGATTTTGTAGGATCTACCCCCCCCCCCCCCCCCTTAACGCGAAATAATTCTGATATGCTATCTTATGGGGAGCGCCCTCGCCAATATTCGGTGAATATACATGAACATGGTATCCACACCTTCGAAATTTATGAAGCCACTAGGAGCTACCGTAACTCTTGCGTATGAGATCGATAAACGGTGGAACCTTACGCTTCGTATTTTCAGGTGACGCCATCCAATTCTCTCTATTTTTAAAATATTTCCTGTCACACCTGGACATAGTGGGACCATGGCTTTTGAGGCGTTGGTTTCGCTAGATACCCCCTCCCACATTAAAAATGGTCCCAACTGAATCGGAGCGGATGTCAGTCGCTGGGCAGGACGCTCTTTGGGGGGGGGGGGGTACTTTCTTTCCTCTTCCGTGTCGTGCTCAGGAATGTTTCCTGTCCCAGCTTTGTGCGTGCGACATCTTTCTCTCTCTATCTCTCTCTCTCTCTCTCTCTCTCTCTCTCTCTCTCTCTCTCTCTCTCGTTCTCTCTCTCTCCCTCTCCCTTTATTCTTCTTTCTCTCTCCCTTCCTCTCTCTCTCTCTCTCTCGTTTTCTCTCGTTCTCTCTCTCTCTCTCTCTCTCTCTCGTTCTCTCTCTCTCTCTCTCTCTCTCTCTCGTTCTCTCCCTCCCTCTCACTCTCACTCTTTCACTCTCTCTCTCTCTCTCTCTCTCTCTCTCTCTCTATCCCTCCCTCCCTCCTCTCTCCCTTGTAACAACAAATTCTTCAACATTTTACATCTTCTCACAAATAATTCTCTAGCAAATGATCTTCTTCTCCGAGTGTCACCAATTTAGACAATATTTGGATCACCAAAACGAATGGACAGATAATTAACGGTAGTAAAGGACCTAAAGAATAATATAATTAAGGGTCCTTTCTCAAGCCCACGTATGACCACAATAACACGCGTTCCAGGCATGGTTAGCGAAGTGCAGAGGCACCCAAAGCATATTAACATAAAGCAGCCTACCAACTTAATGGTAGTTAAAAAGACTGGTTTCACCCGATTATGAGGGTCTGACCACTAAAACACATGTTTTGCCGTAAATTTGGTTTTTTATGTACCTTTAGTATGTTATGATTGCTGCGAAAGCCAATCAAAAACGGAATTTCCAAATAGATGAAACCCAAATACTTAAAATTGGTACCCAAATCTGGAATAATCCAATATATTTGCCACAAGTACGATAGACCTGCGTAAATAATCTGAAATCAAATTTAAAATTTTTTATATAAATTTACCGCGAGGTTGTTGAAAAACTACAGAAATTTTATCGTTTTATCGAAGAAAGCATGATGGAGCCGATCTGTGAAATTAACCAGTTTGTTCTTTAAGATTTGCCTAAAAAGAAGATTGGCGCCCTGAATTAAATGCAATAGCCCTTGGCCGCGAAGCGGTCCCGTTTAGCGCCGTAGGCGTCCAATCGGGACGAAGCACTCGACGAGCGGCCGAAGGCCGTGAGGAGCCAGGAGTGAGGACCGCCGAAGGCGGGGCCGTAACTCCTAATTTTATACATTCGAGAAAAAAACATACCGTGTGTTGGTTAGCATGACGCGAATGTAGAACGATCAATGGGTTTCTGGGTTAATTGTCGGTTTAGGTCAGATATGTCGTAATTAGGTCGCAATTCCGATACCCGCCGCAGACCTCCCAGGCGGGCAGACTTCTTTTCGTGGCGGAACCCAACCTCCATAAAAATGAGACGATGCACCAAACCCTGAAATAGTAGTAATGGTGCTATCTTACGCCCCCCCCAGAAATTACACCCCGAGAAATTTTTTGACTAAGATTGCACCGTAATTTTTATTTTCGATATTACTTTATAAATGCATTGAACACATATGTACGGACCGCTGAGCATAAAAGCAAACAATGCACCTCTTAATTGTGGGAGCCAGTTATATTTACAAAGAAGAGAGAGAGAGAGAGAGAGAGAGAGAGAGAGAAAGAGAAAGAGGGAGAGAGGGAGAGAGAGAGAGAGAGAGAGAGAGAGAGAGAGAGAGAGAGAGGGAGAGAGGGAGAGAGAGTGAGAGTGAGAGAGAGAGAGAGGGAGAGAGAGAGTGGGAGAGAGAGGGAGAGAGAGTGAGAGAGAGAGTGAGAGAGAGAGGGAGAGAAAGAGAGAGGGAGAGAAACCACGGCGTTTTATTATAAACAAAATCACTTTTCTGGTTGATCATTCACTTGATAGAAAGAATATTCTTGTAGCAGGCACCAAAAGCCTTTGAAAAGTTGTCTTGGAAAATGTGTTTGTTTAAGTTCAGAAGAATGGATACTTCAAGAAGGCAAGCGTTGAAAAATGAATTTCTTCTTATAATCAGATAAAGGACTTCAAGGAGAAGCGATTAATGTTTTTGGTTAACTGCATGATACTTTTTCCACCAAAACTCTGCCCTTGTGAGCGATTTCATGTTCAACGAACGATGTTCAATGTTATCAACGTAGACAGAATTTTGTATGTCCGGCGGTAAAGGTTTTTGGCATTCGGTCTCGCCGCGATGAGTTCTGGACTACCTCGGCGCCCCTGCTGAGTTAAGATGTGCATTTCGGAGATTTGTTTACATTATACCAGTTTTACATTTGTCATAGACAGTTACAGTGGTCAATATTCAAACTTGAATATTAACCACCTTTTTTCTCAACGGGTTCATCCCTGATTGGTCCAATCGCTGAAGTATAAATTTTATATTCTCGAGAAAAATCAGTTTAGGTTGTTTTTAATTAACGTTTTGGCACCTAACATTTTTCAAACATAGGAAATCATTGTTTTCTACATTACAAAGTTTGTCAGCGTAAAATTTGCAACCTTTTCCTTATCTTAAACATAAGGTTTTCTCAAGTTTGACGGTAGTTACAGTACGCCAGAGGTCGATTACAGTACTCCGACGCAAAAATCGATATTCGATTTTCATTATGGTTTTTGTTGTTTTTGAGTCTTAGGTAGTAACTGCACAAATTTTCAGCCCGATTGGACCACTTTGAATTTTTATGACCAAATGTATTTTGAGTCTCTCATACATCGCGTCTTAAGACGCCGTCTCCGGAAAACTCGAGCAGGCTACTGTCTTAGAAATTAGGTCATAGTCTCAGAACACAGCCCGCCGCACGCTTTATAGAATCGGCAAACGGCTTTTAGTGGTTTTTCGTTGCGGGACCTAACTCCTCCAATACAAGGAAGTAAGGAAACAAAGATGCAGCAAACCTGGGAATACTGGCTTATTTAGTTCAGAAGTTGCTTTATAAATAGGTAGTAGACAAATGTACCATTTGGACTGAGTTTTTTCCCGGAGCGAAAATGAACACAACCGGGATACACGGTTTCCCGTGTTTCTCTTCAATATTATCTCTTCAATATCAGGTACGGTAAAACAACTACCTCTGATTAAGCTTAATTCTTGAATTTTATTGTTGAAACTGCACATATATCGTTGAAATACATCCCATTTTGTCCTTTTAAACTGAAAAATGAAAAATTCCATGTTAAAATGAGTCTTAAAAGGCGTTTTTCCATCACCAGTTTGATACGCAGGGTTATCGTGCCGGGACCTAGCTCTAATGAAACTAGCCGGTTTCTGAAATATGGCCGCCACAAACGTGAGAATTCGGGGATGTTTTTCTTACATTTCTTTTTAAAAGTTGGTGAAGAACACTTCTATCATTTGGCCTGAGATTTTTGCCGACCCAAAAATCTCTACAGCCAAAGAAACTCGGTTTTTTGTGATTTTCGTTATTTTCCAGTCGAAGAATTTTCGCGAAAAAACTCACGCCAAATAATACATTAATAAGCTAAAAGTTGACAAAAAGAATGGTTGCTGAAAATGGTTGGAACGTCCAGGTTTGTGGCGGCCAGTTTCTGTTTCATAAGCCACCTGTTTGTCGCGAAAACGATATTTCCGGACCGGTTTCTTTCCTTAATTAGGGGAAATTTACGGTTTTCTTATTATTTCAACATTAAAAAAGAAAAATACATGCTGAAATGAATAAAAATAAGCATTTTTAATTACTACCACTACAGTTTTGGAGTTTGCGATGGAGCGCGATTTCGAACAGACCGCCCTTTAATCTGCCGGCCTCGGCGAGCTGTGAGAATTGGCTCAAATTTGGTCAATAACCTTCCTAGGACCAATATACGACATTTTGAAAGTTTTAGCTCATTATCTACTTTTGACCTGTAGGGTACTGTAATTTCGTAAAATCGGTCAAAATAAGTAAATGTGGTGTTATTCTGAAATATTTTGGCATATAAACTACAAATATCACACTGAAATAACGAAATTGTTGAGTACTTCGGCAACTGAGTCCAAAAACCTCGAAAAAGTGAAGATTTACGTTTAAAATTGCAGTTTTTCGCATTTTTCGACCTTTGACATAAAAGCATCGCAAAAACGCCGCTATTACAGACAAATGCGCAATTGTTTTCTGCACATTTTCAAAAATTAAAGTCCGAAAAACTCCGTGACCATCCTGACCAAAATTGACTTTGAATCCAAAGTTTTCCATCGATTCGGTCAGGAGAAATTTCATTTTTTGTAGGTCAAAAAATTATTTTTTTAAACCTGTCCTAACTTCTTCAAGTTATCATAAAACCTGTTTTGTTTGATATTCATGAACATTTTCGTCGACTCCAGGAGAAAAAATTTTTTGACCTACCAAAAATGAAAATTTCACTTTTTTGGCGTTTTTTTGTGTCCTGTGCGGAAGAACACAAACTTATCGCTTTTTAAGGATTATATTTGGTGCATCTAAGACTAAACGGACTGGAAAATCCCTGTTTTCAAAAATTTTGACCACTTTTACGAAATTACAGTACCCTACCGTAACCCAGGTCAAAAAATCGACGTGGACCTAAAAGTTTCAAAATGTCGTTCATTGGTCCTAGGAAAGTTATTGACCAAATTTGAATCGATTATGAGACCATGACCTAATTTCTAAGACAGTGGCCAGCTCGAGTTTCCCAGAGACAGCGTCTTAATGGCTGATAAACAACTGAAATGACGAATTTTTAAAATTAGCCAATCAGCGTCGCCGCCCCGCCCACAATTGCGAAATCGAGAAAAAAGTAGCTTTCAGTAGGCATACTTAAAATCAAAAGGCAAAAGAGATTGAAAACAATGAGCAAAGTTATACGCCACGAGTGGTCGAACCATGGTCATAAGTCTGGCAGGAGTTGGTGCATACCGGGCTTCAATAGAAATTTCAAAGTTTCAAAACCAATACGTTTTGTTAGTTAGGCCATAGACTACAACATATAACCGAATCAGCTAGCTATCCCGAAATTTTATCTCGGTTATTTAGGCTCCGCCCATTTTTCACATACTTAATTGCTTAACGGAAAATAAAGATAAAAAAGATTTAAATTTTGGAAATCGAATTTTGAAATTTCATTAAAAAAATCAATAAAACCATTATATGCAAAGGGTGCACGGTTGCACGGCAGAGAAAGACAAGAGAGTGCGGGAAATCGAGAGACGCCAGAGTGGCGCGCGAGTCCATCGATAATTTGGCCAAAACTTCAAACGCTCATATCTCCGTTCATTTTGCTATGAAATAGAAAAAAGGGGGCTTTTCTTAATCAGGAGAATGAGACCTACAGATTTTCACCAATACAAACAAATTGGTTTCAAAATAAAAGTGCAAATTCATATTTATCTTTCATGAGTACCACTTTATACATTATCCACACTTCCTATAAAAATCATCCACAGCACCCTTGAGTCTTGGGGGAGAGGCCGCTCCTCTTCGTCACAGCAATCTTGACCAATTCCTCAGCTGAGCAGGGGTGGATGGCTACGGTAGCTATACAAATTACAGTACTCTCAGCCCATTTTACCCAACCTGTAAGTTGTTCGAAGGTCATTCCCAGCTTCATCGCAACGGCGAATCCTTGGATGACTTCGGCTGCGTTGGGGCCAACCAGATGGATTCCCAACACCGTTCTAGGCGTATTCCGGAGGCAAATTACCTAAACAATTTTAAATTGCCTTAAAGGAAATAGGGTTCTAACCTTGGCATAGCAATGGGCCGAGTCAGGATCCTGCGGAATTATGAACTCAAACGGCGTGTAAAACGAATGGTAGACCTTTAATTTCATAGGGTTACGGTAGCCACATCCTCCTTACCTCCAGATTCTCCGCTCCAAAACGCTCCGTGGCCAGTTCCTCAGTAAGGCCTACAGTACCCAACTCCAAGGGTGTGAATACGGTAGTCGCCACCTAGATTGGAGCAGATTTACGTAAAAAAGGACAATTCTTACATTCTGGTAGTCCATCAGTTCGGTGGAGGAGGCGAAGAGTCGGCGGGCGAGAAGCTGCCCAGCGCGGATCGCAGTGGGAGTCAGTTCAGGGCGGCCCTGAATTTACAAGTAACTTTGAATTCTGTAACACAAAAAGTTGGTAAACTCATAATTCGCTCAAAGATGGTATACACACTTAGTAGCCATGCGAAAGTTTAAAAGATCGATATCGATTTTTGACATGGGTTACGGTAGGTACTGTAATTTTTCAACAAAAAAGTGTAAATCCATGGAAATGATGTTGTTTTTAAGTATTATTCGATTTATACCCAACGAAATATTCAAATATCAGAAATATCTCTTTACTTCCCCACAGGAGTTCGAAAAAAGTAAGTGATATTTTGAATCGATCAATCCAAAAAGAGAAAGTTTCAGTCGGAAATTGCAGTTTTGCGCATTTTCGACCTTTAACTCCAACGACGCGCAAAATCTACACGCAACCATTAAATTATACATAATTTGCCGCACCAAACGCAAAGTTAGCATTATCAAGAGTGCATATGTAAGTGCATACGACTTGAAATGCAAGATGATTCTAAGTATTTTGAATAATTGAGAGTAGTATTACACGAATTTTCGGTTTTAATAGTTAAAAAGACCCGTTTAAACCACACCTCGGCCACATCTCCCAGGGCGTAGACTCCATGGGTGGTCGTCTGATCTGCCTCGTCGACAAGGATTCTAGCCGATTTTGGCGCCTTTTTGATGCCAGCTGCGTCGAGATTCAGGAGATGGTTTTTGGGTTCACGGCCTAAAACCAAACGAAAAAATTAGCACTGGAAGACGAAGGTACCGATGGCCCAGATGACGGTATCGTACTCTTCTGAAGCGACGTTGGGGTCGGTAAAGGAGACCTGAAACATAACCGTTAACCGATAGAAGGGCTTTCAGAGAGAAAGAGAGAGAGAGAGAGAGAGAGAGAGAGAGAGAGAGATACCTTCTTCTTGTCTCCGATGGCTTCAACTGAGGCTACCTCACAATTCCGAACGATGTTTACTCCGTGAGATGAAAGATTCTTCTCGGCCAGAGAAACGCAGTCCTGAACAAAAGTTGATCTTTCAAAGTTTTATTACAAAGGGAGGGTGCGTGAACTATCAAAAAGAAGTCATTGTAGGCCCTATTGACACCTGGCTTCTAGGTATAACGGTAGACCAAAAAGTATGACAGTTATAACAAACAGGGGTAGCGCAAACGTCTAGCCCACAGCTTGAAGCAATAACTGACTCTCAGGGTATAAAACTACATATGAAATGTAACTGTAAGAATGATCCTGATTGTGTCATAATGACGTCATTTTGTGTTTTATTGACACCCGGTAGGGATTACGGTAGACCACCCCATGGATCAGTCAAAAACGAATATGCTGTCCTGCAAACACCACGTTTCCGGATGTTTCAAAGCCTCAACCGCATTCCTCCAACTTTTCACTTAATTGAGCTACGGTAACTGTAATGCGGGAGGGTTCGGTAATTGACTTACCCAATGAAAAGAAGCTGCTTCCCCAAGAAGAGCGTTAGGAGCAACATAGCCTCAAGGCACTTCAAGACGAATCATCGAAGAATGAAATAAATCAAATAAACTTCGTGGGATTGCAGTCGACAACTGTGATCTATTCTGGCCGCCAAAATCTGGCGGTTCAGGAAACATCCAAAGAGAAATACAACCGTGTATATGTAAAAACTGACTGAAATGCCAAATTGTGTCAACTAGCAATAGTCATTGCGCTTCCTGCTAAGCGACTGACAAGTTCACTCCGACTTCCGAATCTGTCTTTGTTCCACTCAAGTGACCACAGGCTTTTAGGGGTACTATCCAACTTTAAGAACTAAGCGCTAACGCTAACAGTGTTGCGGTTAGTCCAAAAGTTCTCCGAAGGAAAGCCTAAACCTTCTGAACTTAGCGCTAACGCTTACGCAAAGTACCTACTTCCTGGATTTCACACAAAAGTAGGACCTTACCCTATCAAATCCCTTGAGCGCCTGCGACCGCACCAGCAGATCCGTCTTGTGTCCTAGGTCGGATAGAAGCCCAGCCGTCTCCAGAGCCACATAGCTGGCTCCAACAACCAGCGTCCTTCCCGGCGCCTTCGGGAGTGAGAAAACCTCGTCGGATGTGATTCCCAGCTCTGCTCCAGGAATGTTCGGGTAGCGGGGACGGAGGCCAGTCGCGATCAAAACGGAGGGAGCCTTCAGAATCAACTGAAAGTTTCATTACAAATTAGGCATTGAAAAGTAGTAAACCTCGGTTTTCTTCTTGTTCGCCGCCACCGTTTCGACCGTGTTCGGATCCACAAAAGAGGCGAAGGCGTTGTAGTACTTGATTCCTCTGAAAAAAAGCGAGACTTCAAAGTTTTAATGAAAAATCTTACTTTTCATTCAACTGAACCCTGTAGATCCAATTGTTCGCTTTGATCCGATCACTCACCACTTTGGCGAGAGTTGGCCTGAAATATGAAAAAGTGAATGGTTTAAAAGTACGAACCAGTCGTGAGCTCCCCTCCCTTTCACTTCCTTCCAACCGTAGGCCGCCGCGTGACTCGCCTGAATTCTATAGTAACCCGGTCATTCCTCTCGGGACCCACCTCTTTTCCAACAATCGTGGCGTGGTGCATGAGTTTCTTCGGAATACATCCCACATTGGCACAGGTGCCACCGATTCCCCAGGTGGCGCCGTGGGGAGAGGGGTCGACCGCATCGACGAGGACCACTCGGGCACCGGCGTCAGCACTAAAAATAGGGAATAATTGTAAAAGTTGCATTGATTTACATCAATGCAACTTGTTAAGCCCCCCCCCCCATTTTAACTGTGATTAGCTGAACTAAAAACAGTATAAGCCCCCACGATACAATAGTCAGTTACGCTAGTAGTTGTCACCGTATATGGGTCGTAACTTGTCTTTTGAAGGAGCCGCTATTGGCAAGTTATAGCTTCCGCCAAACGGGCATCATGCCAATTTCGTGCCGTTATTCTCTGTTGATGTTGAATTAGATTACGATTATATGCTAATCTAATATCAACAGAGAATAACCGCACGAACCCCACGAATCCGCTTGGCAAAAGCTATACATAGTACCCATGTACCTATAACATAGCCAGACAAAATCCTGGATACACTGAGTCCCGACAGTAATCAATAACTCGGGTCACTTAAAATCAGTACTGGTTTTTTCCAAACCCCGCCTTTTCACTGAATTTGGATAAATGTGAATACCCTGGGTGTACGTATTGAACACACTCGCGGATTTTGGGAATTTACCAGCTGTTTTTATGGCGCGACTCTTTTTCTAGACGACTGAATTTCTGGGCGATCAGGTCAGAGAGGATGGATTTTTCTGGGCGCCAACACCCCAATGGTAAATCTTTCCAGATGGTACCCATTTTCGCTGGCTTCTTGCTTAGGAAGTCCGGCATTGTTACCCCAACTACGACAGGGCAGCTTACTCTTCACAGTGAAATCGAGGTGTGTCACTGGCTCTATGGCGTCATGTTTTCACTGGCCACCATAGATGAAGAAATGTTCCTACTGACACTCGGCAGATACAAATAAGGATAGGACTCCCGACGTATGGGAATTACTACAGCGGGAAAGGGATGCTTTCACGAAACAGCGTCAACTTTTGCCCATATATGACATACTCTGTCTTGAATTCTGTAAAACGTTTGCTTGGGTAAAGGGTGGGCCTTCATGTTGCTTCAAAACATCAAGTTTCAACTGTTGCATCGTTCGAAGTCGCTAGTTGCGTGAGTTCGTCAAATCACGTTCCGTTACGTGAAGGGAAGGGTCTCACTTCCCCATCAACTGGTCATTCCCCATCTCCCCACCCCCTGCTGCGGTCGTCAGATGTTCCT
Source organism: Oscheius myriophilus (assembly GCA_964057215.1). Classification (NCBI taxonomy): domain Eukaryota; kingdom Metazoa; phylum Nematoda; class Chromadorea; order Rhabditida; family Rhabditidae; genus Oscheius; species Oscheius myriophilus. The sequence goes on along the minus strand of OZ059904.1, from coordinate 19,799,963 downwards.
CCCGGCCTTGCTCACTTTGGCCCTGCCCTTCCCTCTTCTGCTCTTCGTCTGTTCTTCGCAGCCCGATCCTCCTCCTGCTTCCGAAGAAGAAGTGATTCAGAAGACTGAAGGCAGAACGGAGGGTGGCAAGAGTGGATACAAAATCCGTGGAGGGCCCGAAGACCGTGGAAAAACGAGGCTGAGCAAGGACAAAAGGGCGTGGTTGGCCGTGCGACAGGCCATGATCAGAGGAGACCTTCTGCCGCACAACGACGAGTACCCGGAGGGACTGAGGCTCGGAGACACGCAGAACACGATCATGCAGTTTTGGAAGTAGACTTAATGGTCTGTGGAACCTACCATAATAAAATTGGGCTGTCTATTCATGTATTGTTGTTTAAAATTACATGTTATGTTAGTTTACCTTTTAACACAAAACAAAACTAGGTTATTTTACAGGGAAATTAACATTGTATGTCTTCAAAAAACAAAAGCAAAAGCTTGGGCCGAGCCGGGGATCGATCCCGGGACCTCTCGCACCCTAAGCGAGAATCATACCACTAGACCACTCGGCCACACATGTTGCGAAAGCCCGCCGCCGTAAACTACCCGCGGCGCCAGTGGAAACACAGTCAACACGTGAGACTACGGAAAACAAACACTTCCCTGGCCTTTTTGGCGTTTATTACCGTAACCTGTGACCTACAGTATCCACTCAATTAGTCCTTTAAAACTTACGCTGCCTTGGAACAGGCGAGTCCTCCGGATCCACCTCCGATCACGATCAAATCGTATTCCACTGCATTGGTAGACCCTAAAAATCGGTTTTTATATTGGAACTCCGACTTTCCCTAACCAAATCTCCTCAAAATCATCGGAGATGCTCGAAATAGCCGCAACATGGCTAAAAGTACCAGTTTCCTGCCATTTCACTTATTTTCAACGGTAATCGTGGCTAAACTACCCAAAAATTAACCAAAAATGAATATTGCTTGGTTTATTCGTTTAAAAATATATCAACAACTATCGGTAACAATGGGAAAATCGTAGAATATCTAGCGGGGACTAAAAAGTGAATTAAATAAGGCTTGGGGAACAACCGTTGTCACAACATAACACAAACAATGAATAGAAAGTGGGAATATCGTCTAAACGGCGGTGGTTTGGTCCTTCAATTCGAGGGTGAAGATGAGAGGGGCGGAGGTTGTGACAGACAGACGGTCGGAGACCACCTCGTTGCTCGTGGAGATGAGACCGCCGAAGTACATCTCAGTGTTCTCTGAAAAAGCGAAGTTTAACGGGGTTTACGCGACTTTTGCTTTGCTAAACACAACTACGTTTGATTTTACAAAAAAAGCCGATTACAGCAGCATTCCTCTTACAAGTATTGATCGAAAGTTAGCGTTATATTCACGGCATTTACAATTTTTAATTCGGGTCACTTCAAAAGCGGAACCGGAATTTTGAAAAAAACGTGCCGCGTTTCCAGAATTTGGACAAAAGGTCCCGCCACGATTTTGAACGCCTTTTGTATTAAATGCGGTACCTCGCTGGTTGAATACCGTAATTCGCACCTGCCTGGTGTCAAAATTGACTAAAATGACCCTGAACGCACCCTCCCTTCGTAATAGAAGTTTAAAAATACAAGGTATAGCCCATGGCTACCCCCTAAAAACAAAATTCTCACCCAGATTCCACCTGAATCCACTGGTGGTCGCAGCAGCCGGTCGTTGACAGAAGGGAACGATTCCGCATTTCCCGGTGAGAAGGCTTCTGTCTACCGTAATCTCCGTCGTCCCCTGAAAATTATATGTTCAGCTTGGACAGAAACGTTGTTGAAGAGGTCGCGCCAAGCCAACCTTTCAAATTGGTAGCTCGAGTTTCTTCAAAAGCAGAACTGGAATTTAACCAAATCCCCCCCCCCTTTTCCATAAGTTGAACAAATGTCAATCTCCTGAGTGTGCCATTCAAAACACTCGCAGGTTTTTCCACTTTGCCCATGCTTTTCGTGACGGGACCTCATGCAACCTATAGCAATTTGCTATGAGCAACTTGCAAAATGCCCACGCCGCTTTTTTTCGATCGCTGGAGCTCCCCCGCAATATAACATGATAATAACGTATATCTAGGCCCGCCATACCTTTGACATGGAAAGAGGGGGGGGCTCAAAAAGTAAGTCCCCAAACAGAGGGGAAGCCCCCCCCCTCAAAAAAGAACCCCCAATTTTTACAAAAGTCTCCACACAAAGCAACCCCCCCCCCATCAAATGATACAATAAAGATGCCCTCGAATGCCCTCAAGAAGTTAGCATAACAACATAACATTAAAACAGTAATCACAATCAATTGAGATAGGTTTTTCATCAAACTTTATACAAAGAAGGAGGAAACTAGATGTTGATGCAGGAGACGAGGTCGTTGAGGTGGCCGTACTGGTACTCCGACTGCGGCATCACAACGGGGCAGAAGGCGTTTCCCCCAACCGAGCTGTAGTCGACGACGGGCTTCTGGCTGGGCTGCGGCAGAGGAGCAGCCTTCACCTGGCTCACGAAACGAGAGCGAGGGGCCGCGGGGGCCACAGGGGCAGCAGCTCCGTAGGCCGGTCCCTCCTCAGCAGTCAGGCACTCCAGAGAAGCCACAGCTGAACAATGGCACGTTGAAGTCTCTTAAGATTCTCCTACCCTGGACGGGGGCCTGAACGGCGACCGGAGCTGTGGGGGTGACGTTGTAGCAGGCGGGGACCGAAGGCTTGCCGTAGGCCGCGTAGACATCGTTCTTGAAGCCGACGTAGGTCGACTCCTCCAGCCCACGAGAGCCAGACTGGTAGGGCGTGTGGGTGTAGGTGGGGTGGACCTCCTCAGACTGGCCAGCCCAGGCGTAGTTCGAAGCCTCATCCAGATTCTTGTACTAAAGAATAGAGTTAACCCAGGGAAGACTTGGAAAGCCTACCACGGCGTAGGTGGTCTTGACGGGGGCCACAGGGGCCACAGCCTGCTCAACGGGGGCCACAGGGGCCGTCGAAGCCTCGGCGGGGCGGCGGAAGTAGTCCTGGGGCAGCTGCTCCACAACGGCCTTGGGGGCCTCAACGGGCTGAGCCACAGCCTGAACCACAGGCTGAGCCACGGGCTGAACCGCCACCGCCGGAGCGGAGATGGTGTACTTCATGCGGTAGGCCAGGGGGACCTGCTCGTCGTCGAAGTAGGAAGAGAAGACGGGCTCGCGGTAGACCACCGGCTCGGGCTCGATGGCGGTGAGCGTGTCGTCTTCCTCCACGACGGCGGGGGCCGCGACCTCCACGGGGGCGACTTCTTCGGCGACGGCGACGACCTCCTTCTGCTCGGGGCAGTAGTAGCTTTGGATGTAGCGGTAGTTCATGACGACCGGATTCTTCGCAGGATGAAGAGACGAATGAGAGAAACGGCCGAGGAGCGGTATTTATAGGGAAATTTTACGTAACGGAACGCAATGTCACGTTACGGACGGACGGAACGCAACGGACGCAGCGGAAGAAGGGAATACAATTGCCGAATGGAGTACCCCGGCTGTCTTTTCCGAACCAGCCCTTCATTTCCAGGTGCGATAGGGGTTGAAAACTGAGACTGAGCAAGCAAACAGCAGAAGACGGTAATTTCAGCCATTTGAGACAGTGTCTATTTCAATTTTTTTTTCTTTCTGACTGTCTATCTCTACCTTCTCACAACCAAATTCCCAAACCGATGAGCTGGAAAAAATTTCAATCCCTTTTTTGGGAGGGTTGGCCCAAAACCACTGGAATTTCAACCGGCTGTGGATCCGGGCGTAATAGGCGTGATGCCTGCCCACATATGAGACGAAAGCCCTGATTCCCTATCACATGAAAAACATCGGTAAATTTCACGCCCGATCTCTTTCCATCCCCGAACGCGAAAGTATGAATTCACTGCTCCATCGTGTCTTTGTGACTTCGATCAACTCAGAGTGTCGCAAAAGTGAGAATGACCAAGCTCCATGTGGGATTTTGCGCGACACCCCCCCCCCCCCGCCCCATCACACATGCTACGTGTGGCGGAAGTCCACCAAGTAATATATTTGGTAGGCGAGACCCCTCAACCGGAAATCACGGTCTTTCTATGGTGGGAGTTTGCGCAAACCCAATGCAATGGATGTTTAAAAAAATAAAAGTACCTCTCCCAGAACGGCCAGATTGTTCTCGCCGTCGATGACGTAGATTGGCTTGGAGATGATCGACTGTGCGTTGAGGAGGGAGTTCAGCGTGGCCAGCGAGTGGTCGAAGCGCCCGGACAGACCTCCCAGGATCACCACACGGTGGATCTGAAAGCACAGTTTATTTCAAGGAACACTGAACTCGTTTATGCTCAAATGGGGCCTCCGAGGCTTGAAAGGCAATATTTCAATAACCCAATCGAATTTAACGCAAGGTGGAATCGATGTTGTGAAATCGAACTACAACTTGGGGGGCTGGAAATAGCGAAGGAAGAGTGCGCCCCCGGAAAAGTGGGTTTGCGTACGGGGAGCGTCGTCAAGTATTGAATGCCACCATGGGCGAATGTGCGCTCCAAAATTGTGATTCGAAAATATGGTGGTCCGTGGACTTTCCGGCAGCCATGTTCCACACAGACTTCTAGGGGTTGCGACCCAGTAAATGCAGAAATTATTGGAGTTGGGGTACTATTTTCTGTAAAATCAGCTCTGAGGGCACAATGTTTAGCACCCCATTTTAGGCCCAAAAAGTTAAGTGTGAGTATTCGAAATGAGCGACACTCTCCTGATGTATCCATACCTTGCATTTTAAAGTTATATTACAAGGGAGGGCGCGGTACCTATCATAATGGTGTAATTAAAGATACTTCTGACACCCGCCTCGCACGAAATACGTTAGACCACCTAAAAAATGAAATTTCTTGCAAATGGGGGCGCTTTGGATTGAACGCCATAGATGGGAGATACCCTGGTACTGATGCTCGTGGACAGGGGTTTGTAATCAAAGCTTTTTCTATCAGTACGGAACATACCTGGACGCGTGATGCTTGCGTGACCTTGGTTTTAGGCGTATCATATTCTGGGGACCTTGAAAAATGGGCGGGGGCTTGACTTTTGAGGGCCCCTCCCTTTGCGGGACCTTACTTTTTGACACCTCTCCGTACCGTGTCCAGGTATGGTACGGAAGGTGTCGGCGAGGCAAATATCGATCAATACTTACCAAAACATCGATCGATTTCGCGGTGTTTTTCATAATTGTACCAAGAACAGGTGCAGTAGAATCAAACCACAAACATATCGCCACACTTGGCTGTGAGGGTCTCGCTCACAAGTACTTAAAAGAGGGTGGCCTTGCTTGATTTATCCCTGTGCCATTTTTCTGAGCAATCATGGGCAAGCTCCGTCGCATGGTTCGTGGCGAAACCCCCGTCCTTTAAAAATGGCCTCTGGGGAAACCTAGCTACCCGTAAAAGTCGGGCTAACGCCCATGTATGGGCCTGGCTCTAGCATATTCCGAACAATCGCTCAATTTTAAGGTTATCACTCAATCCCTGGTATGCTCACCTCGGCCTGTTTCGTGTGTTCAGCCAAGAGCTCCAGTGCCTTGGTGAGGTCCGTCTTGTCCTGATCCGGTGTCTCCACCACCTTCGTCGACGTCTTCTCCAGCTGGGCCAAGGTGTTCTTGTGGATCGAGTCGAAGTCTCCACTCACAACGTCCGGCTTCAGAAGGTCATCCCTGAATCCTTGAAATATGTGAGCAAAGAGACCACAAACCGGGGAACAATGCAGTTGGCTGCTCCGTCGGTGGCGAATCGAAGGGCGGCCTGGTTCCAGAGTCGTTTCCACACGGGACGCTGTGAAGAGGTGCATCCGTTCAGCCAGAGGCAGATACTGCCTTCTGAAAACTTTGGTAATTGGGAAAAGAGGATATGATAAACCTAAGACGAAGAAAACCTACTGCAGTCGGAGAAGAGCGCCAGCGGCTGCAGTGTTTTCATGGCGACTCTCTGGAAATGGCGGTTGTTCGAAAGGGAATGGAGGGGCAGATGGACATGAGTCAATAACCAGTTGGCAAATAAACACAAAAACAACGGAATTTCGGAACAACAGATCACGCCACCGCGGGAAAAAAGAGGTTTCGGTGGCTTGTTTTCTGATACCTAGAGGTATGACCAAAGGCCTGTTGCCATACAAACAAGGAACAGATTAGATTGGACGCCTTGATTTGGTCATAAACTCAACTTAAAAACATGCGATTCATGAGAACTTGAAGCTGATTGGGGCAACATGACAAGACAATCAGCTATCATCAAGACTTAAACGGGCCGGCCAAGCAAATTAAAGTGATAACCCGCAAGGAACTGTTAAAAGGAGATGTTCTGTTGGGAAAATACCACAGAAGGGACCGAAAGATGACACATGCCAACATGGTCGCAGGCTTTAGAAGACAGCCGACTGTCACGATAAGGCTTCCAGATAGCAAGACGTGCGTTTCACTTCCTCGTCCTTTTCACATGTGACTTTTTGCCGTCAAATGGGGAAAAAACAAGATTCTAAAGGTCGGACACTAATTGAAATTTTCTGCATTTGGCGTCCATTTTATCAGCTATTTCTTCACATTTCCAACCACAACAGAAAATATATTTTAAAAATACAGAACCAAAGTTTGTAGACATTTTTGTTGTTGTGAAATTTACCAAAGTTCATACTATGTGGCGCCCTAGTTCACGGTGGGTCAGATAAGAAGCTAAAAGTTTAACACATATTAAATCACAGGGCTACAGTAGACATTTCATGAGAATCTGAGCGTACTGCGGGACCATTCCGTGGCATGTTAATAAGCTTCAGGTGGGGTCCGATCCGCACGACCCCCACATTCTGCATGAGATGTCTGGCACAAGTCCCCCAAATGAGAAATCCAGCTCGGCGAAATATTCGTGTCTATATGTGTATGCCGTATTTACATTCTCGCATGGACTTGTTTTTATTGAGAATTTGGCAGATTTCAAGTTTTAAAAACAGCCTTTGAATCAAGATCCCTTTTATAAAAGCCTCTTCCTATCGTGAGGTCCGCGCACTCGTCTCAGCACGATGTGCACACAATAGAATGCAATTGGGGCGCGAAATACACCAAAAGGGTTTTCGTTAAACACAACGCCCAGAAAATACTGGTTAAACACCAGAGTGAACGCACACTTAATCGAAATAACTTAAGCGACTAATGAGATGCCTAACGGCGATGTCCCTAATTCATAAGAATAACAGACACGACCACTTCGTCAAACTCTCGCCCAAACGACCAGGGTTCCATCCCAATCGATGGTTTCCATATTTGGCACAATACGGGGCCAAGGATCACACTGTTTCTGACGGTTCGCTCTCCAAAAAAAAAAACAACAATCTCTACACCTTTTACTTGGCCAGCATCACACCTCTACATTCATCCAACTACCGCATTCTACAGGTTATTTCTACTTCAACAAAAAAAGAGATAAAATGTAGGGAAAAGAAGCCCTATTAAATAATTACATAAATAATAAATAGGGGCAAAGATGGCAACTGGGGACCGGGCTGTACTATGCAGGAAGGGGAAGATGACAAGCTCGGAGGGAGAGTCGACGAGCAGGAGCCGATCGATACTGGAGAGGGAAAGTGAAAAAGATTCCAAAATATACAGAAACCAAAGAGATCAGTCCTTATTGAGTCTCCTCCGACTCTCGCTCCTCTTCCAGGATCTTTTCGAAGGAGAAGGGCGCGAAGGCGTGGCCGAGACCGCCGTAGAACTTGGACTGGAACTCCACCCTGCAAATGGAGGCATAGAGAGAGAAATAGGGAGAGAGAGAGATAGAGAGAGAGAGGGAGGGAGAGATAAAAAGAGAGAGAGAGACGGAGAGAGAGGGGGAGAGAGAGACTGACCAGTGGAGACGAAGGGCGTGGAGGAAGGCGGAGAGACCCTCCATGAGCACAAGGATGAAGATGGACAGGGTGAAGAAGATGAAGAAGAGCACGTAGGTCGCAATGGCACCCACGTAGCCGTCCAGACCGAAAGCGTGGCGGAACACCATCGACCACAGCACGTCAGAGAGCTCTGAAAAGTGCAAGTTTTTGTACATTCTTGAAGGATTTTCGTTCCGAAGGGAGCGCTGTCGTTCTGCTAAGTGTCGGGCAAGAAATGATTGGGGACTTTCTGGACGGATATCGGAATCTCTGACTACTAACGGTTTAGGTTTCATTGAATGGCCAGGGAATTTTTGGTGAACTGGTTCCACTACAGCGGCAATTTCATCCTTAAACGCCAAAACAGAGGTAACGATTAGTCGAAATTTTCGTAAAATTGCTTCCGAAACATCAATGCACTAGCTGATTGTGTTTAATGAAAAAAATCAATGGCTCCAGAGAACTGGAAAGAATGTGCTGTCATTTTTCGTAATTTTGATGCTGGGTCTCGCAACGAAAACGACTGTCCGACAACAAAAAAGTGTGTCATCGACACGGTTTATCGACTTTTTTTCTTACCAAATAAGTTAGGCAACCTAGTTTTAAATAATTTTTTCAGCATTAATTCCTCAACACAAAAATACAAATATGGCGGATATGACATCAGAATCCCTAATTCGCGCCATTGTATCACTATTTATTTGATTTACAAAAAAACATTTATTTTGTTCAACAGTGGCACGGGTCGCAACTTGAAATTTCAAGCCAATAATACAAACGTACGCTGTGTTATATTGACATCAATTTGATCCTTAATGACACCTGGCTGCACGAAAAAAACTGCGGTTCAGCGAAGAAATATGGAAACGCGCGGGCTCAAAATTTGTGACCTTGGCTAATTAGAAAATCCTAGTTAAATGTGCCAAATTAGTCCGGTTTTAGAAAATACATGCGGAGTTTTGTAAAGAAAAATATATGAAATGGCGCAGACTTGTAAACAAAGGGCGCACCGAAACTGCCAAACGTCGCGAGACGTGGGCTTTTTTCGTTGTGGGACCCCATGTCAATAATAAAATCCAACTTACGGGCATGGGCGAGAGAAAGAGCCCAAAGACGGAGGTACGAGGCAGTGTGGGAGATGCATCCGAGGACGAATTCGATGGTGTGGATGGCCTGGTACACCATAACGTCTCCCATATTCAGCTGAAATTTCTCATTTCCACCTCAATGTCTCATTTCCTCACCGGTCCGTCTCCATGTCCATGTCCTCCGTGGGCGTCTCCATTGGTCTTCGGCTCGTGGTGGACAACCTCCACGTCCTCTCCATTCATATCGGCACGAACACTCTGGAAATCCTGATATCAGGCGAGTAAGTGAATTACGACGGACACTGAGGGTAACTGCTGATGCATTTCAGTAGCTACGAGCACTTGTAAAGGGACAAAACGACACACGGGACACGAAAAACGACAGACACACGACACAATACCGAGGTATACCGTCAGGAGAGAGAACAGCGGAGTGGACTGTTGGCTGGGAGGGGTGGAGTGGACGGACAGGGGAATAAGCGACAGGGAACATCCAACTGCGAGCAAAATTTACGAAAGAACTTTTTAAGCCACGCCTCCTTTATGAAAACTTTGAGAAAGCGGCTTTTTATCGGGTAGGCACCGGATAAAGGGGCTAGCCCGTAATTTGGCCGGATTTCGCCTAGGAGCGGCTAACGAAATTTCGGGTAAGCACCACCTATTTAGTAAAATTATTGAGAGAGCGCCTTTTTTGGATCGAAATTCTAACTGGTAGCTATTTTAAGCCACGCCTTTTTAAGCAAAAAACCTCGAGGAAGCGTCTTTTTTGTTGGGTTCATAGCGGAAAGCGGGCTAGCCCGAAATCTTTTAAAGTTAATGTGAGTACTGAGCTCAATGTTTAACCGGAACTCCTAAAAACTTCCGCATACCCAATTTGTGCAAACGTGAGCGCAGACTTTTGCAACGAGTGCACACGAACGCACCCAAAATTCGAAATTTTGCATTTTGATACCGTAACGGTTCGGGACTCCGTGTCTTCGATACGAGATGAATATGATAGAATATGGCGGACCGGCCCGCAAAGTAATATTTTTCGAATTTTCCGTTGAATTTGGGCATATTTATCGGGCCCGCCCAAAGTTGAACTGCACAAGAGTCTGAATATCGTTGCAGTTGTAAATTTTTAGAATCCGGAAATTGCCTCCGGCATTTCAATTTTCTAACTTTTTGTGGTTTCACATATTAAAAATCTGAAATACGCACTATTTGCAGCATTGGGACAGTTTGAATTTCTGCCCGATGTTTAGCAGCCAGTAATTTCACGGTTTTTACGGAATTTTAGATTTGAATTGGATGTTCCCGTAGTTAAAGGAAAGTTAATTTTTATGCGACAGAGGGTCTTAGAGGAGGGTAATCTTTCTTCTTTTTTCACAAGCGCTTAGCTACTAAAATGCGACAGAGAAGGGCCATTTGGCCCTTCCCTGCCCTCATTTTTTCGAAGGCAACGGACCTCCTCCGGCATAGTGACATACTGCTGTTGCCGACGGTTTCTCAAATGCAGAAGGAGGGGTTTAGTGAACAACATCACCGGCACCTGCACCAAGGCCACAAACAACAGTACCAGCTCCACTGTTCCCTGAAATTGAGCAATTTTCATGCGAAAAATGCCTTTTTAAAGAGTTTAAGACGCAAAAATTAACGGTATTCCCCGAGTATTGGTCGCACACTGAGAGTGCGACCTACCAACTCGTGGTGGCCGTTCGAGCGGCGCTGCTTATCCTCCTTCCACAGGAGGTAAGGCTTGGCGAAGAGCATCACGGGGATGCAGCAGAGGGCAATTAGCACGAAGAGCGTTTCGAAGAAAGACTGAAAAGTGGGATTAGGCCTGAAAGGGAACAAGAACCATAAGTGGGCTGGGGTAGGGCCAACAAGAGTGTCGTTTTGGTTCGACAAAGGTCAAAATTTGGGGTCCCATAGTTAAGTGGTTACATCCAATTCAAAGTCCCCAATTTAGGCATGTGCCCTATTTTTAAACACCCATAGTTAACGCATTGCTAAATTTGAAGGCAAAAAGTTAAGGGGTTACCCAGTTTTAGGACCTTAAGGTGATTATTCTATTTATGAGAATACAGTCGTACCTCAGAAGGGTATACCAGGGTTACCCATGGTAAGGGGTTGACTCAACAAAAATCGTGTGCGTAGGCCCTATTCTTGTCAGTATCACTAGCCCCAGAGTTGGGGTTTCCCCATTTATGATTTCCCCGAAAGTTAAGGTTATTTCTAAGCCCTACAAATTTAACCGATTGTCCTATTTCAAGGAGACCTAAAAGTTAAGGAATTACCGCAAAATCGGATGGAAGTTAATGGAGGATTACCCACTTATATGTCAAAAATTGTTAGGGAATTACTACATTAAGGCTCCGAAATAAAGAAGAATACCACATTTTTTCAGCCCAAGTTCGAGGGGAGAGTATTCTAGTTAAGAGACCCAAAGTTAAAAGGATTCGTTAACTTTCAGGGTCCCAAAAAAGAAGCATATTCACAACGAATTTTTTGGTTAATGGAACCATGGAAAAGCCAATTAGGTTATGGTTCTTAAAAACTCGGGCATGAACTAATGTTCACACATGAGGAAACCCAGCTGAAAGTTGATTGAAATTTGGACGAATCTTACCTGTCCAGGGTACCAGAAGTTCAAGTAGCAGAGAGGCTTCACCGATCCATCGTCAGCGATGTAGCCGGTGTCGCGAGACTTGAGCATGAACATGTTGATGAGGCCGATGAGGAGAGAGGGGGCACAGGAGGAACCGGGGTACTTGTAGCCGAGGACAGAATGCACAACACCGCTCTGAATATGTCGATTTAAAAGGGAAAAAATCGATAAATCTCACTCCAGCGTCGAAGAAAATCCACTTGGCGACGATCTGGAGACAGAGGTACATGAAAATGCAGCCCAGGAAGAGCATCTGCGGGATGAACATGAACTTGATGTCCAGGTCGGACTTGAAGTACCTAAAAGGAGGTTATAAAAAGTATAAAAAGGGGAATACTTGTAGTTGTGGTAGCTGAGGAGGACTCCGAAGGTCATCTGGCCGATTCCGAGGATCACGGAGGACTTCATTTTCATCGAGTTCAGGAAGGTGAGCTTGTTCGACTCGGCCAGGTTCCAGACGGGGTCAACGCCGATTGGGTAGGGGTCGCCGGAGAGAACGCCAGTTGAACTCTGGAATTGGCAGTTTAGTTTACAAAAAAAACCACAAAACAAAAAAAAATGCCCAAATTATGTAACACGACATTCTACCAGGCATAGGCTAAAAATGTGCGAAACAGCTCGTTCGCACCCCCATTTCGTGATAAATTGTATACTTCATGAGTGGTTACGGTATTTCGTGCCAGCTGCCTGTCAAAAAAACCCAAAGTGACGTCATTATGGCTATTTCAGCATAGTTCTGACGGACCGGCCCTTTTCGTGAGAACTATGTATAGAAGTATCCTTCATGTGTAATTTAAAAAAAAAAAACTTTGAAACATGGACCACTTGCAAAATAAAAACTGCCAATGCGCTATAATACACTCGGTCAATGAGAAATTTGTTTGTTTCTGAAGAATTGTACATAAATATGCATGCATAGCTAAGAAATTGCAATTGACACATTTTATGACTATTTATTGTTTTATCGATTTAACAGGAGTTTACTTCAATTGAAAATCCATTAAAACACCCCTTTAAACTACCCAGTTTTCCATTTCGATGGCGAATTTTGTTTTCCAACGCATGAGAAGACCAAAACAGGATTCAGTTGCAAATTATGCGTCATACAATTTTTATGTTTCGCTCATAAATGGTAGGCGTAGATTACCATTAGATGCAATTTTGAGCCCTACTGACATCCAACTGGCAACAATAAATGTAGACAATGTATCACGGCGTCATTTTGGCTTTAGTTGACAGCCGGCTGGCACGATTTGCGACACTCACTCACAGAGAGTGAAAATGGGGGGGGGGGGCTTGATTACTGGAAGGACCCCTCTTTTGTGGGCCTTAATTTTAGACCACTCCGTACACACTGGTACCTTGTCAAAATAATGTACTCGCTTATGCCTTTTGAAAGAAAAAAAATTCAAAGCTCACATTGGAATAATAAGCCTTCTCTGGGATGAGCATAAGGTTGTATTCCGGAGATAAATTAGCCAAGTCCTTGGGAGTGTAAATGTTCTTCCAAGAGGATCCAAAAACGTTGATACTCTTGGAAAATGCGTCGTTGTAGAGGATTCCAGTGTAGATGGAGAATGCTCCCATGAGGAAGATGATGTAACGGCCTCCGAAGAAAGTTTGGAAGATCTACAAAAAACAACGGTTTATAATTCTCAAAAAATATAGAAACCTCGTCCTTGATGCGGGCTGCTTCGAGTTGTTTCTCCTTCCAGATGAAGAAGGCGGCTGCGAGTAGCATGATCGTTCCGTGGCCCATGTCTCCGAACATGACGGCGAACAGGAAGGGGAAACTGATCATGGTGTAGGGGGCTAAAAAATAAGGGTACAGTAGGCCACAGTAAATGACAAACCGGGATTGATTTCGCGGTAAGTGGCTATTCCGTAGGAATCCACGATGTTCTGGAATCCCCGGGTGAACTTGTTCGTCTTGTGGTAGGTGGGCGGGGCTTCGGAAGTGGACATCCGGTTTAGGATGGAGGGCACCTGGCTGCCGCTCTCCTCCTGGAAAAAGATTAGTTTGACGGAAAACGACAGCTTAAAGGGTTTTTATGAATCTCATTCTCCTGCTAAAAAAGTATCCCTTTTCATTATCGCAATAAGATGAACCGAAAAAGGAGCGCCTAGAGTTTTGGCTAAAATATCATATGAATAGCGCGCCATCGTCTATCTGAATGGCGTCTATCAAATTCCCGAACTCTCTTTCGGTTATCTTGTAGGCGGGCACCCTTTGCATTGTTTGACCGTATAACCGCGCAGCGGTTGCAGTCCAAATCATTCAAAAAGGGGTAGATTTCAGAATTGTGGTAAACGGCATCAGTTCAATGATTGAATTCCATTAATTGCGAAAATCATAATTTCATTTTTAGAACCAAAAATAATTTTTCTCAATGCGCTTCTGCGTACTTTATTAATACGACTGTCCGTTGATTACAAGGGTCGCATTACTGTTCCGAAGAATTCGGTCCAACCATGGAAAGGGGCCGGCCCGGAACGTTCCCAAATTTTTCACGGTCCAGGCCGGCCCTGGTCTGACCGAAAATATATGTCTATTTCAATGTACAAAATCAAAACTAACAAAAAAATGCGGGCCGGCCCGTTCCCAAAATTGTCTCGGCCCGGCCCCAAATTTTTCCATGTTTGATTGAATCAAAGGAGATTATATAAAGCGTACTTTTGTATTGCGTCGTTGCTTTTAATTCAGGGGTGGTTGAAATTCAGGGCCTGCTTAGAAAGCCCGGGCCCTTAGGCGTTTTGGCGCTGAATAGGATTTTTTGAAAATAGCATAGCTAAAAAACGATTTTGTAATTTTAGATTTAAAAAAAAACCTTGTTCGCCCCATTGAGGACATGCTTCCAAATTTCCGCCAATGGAAATTTCCAATTTTCAATCTTACAGGAAAAAATAACTTACAGTTCCTCGCTTGAGGGCCATCTTGATGCGGTCGAGTTCGTCCACGGGACACCACACTTCGGCGATGAGACATTTCTGAAAAGAATATAAATTTTTAAGGCTGATAAAGTGGTTAAAAACCTGTGTAACATCGATGTTGAATAGATTGAGTGTGTGGTAGATGGACTTGATCTTGCGCACCTTGGTCATCCACATTCGCACGTTCTTAGAAGCGGCCACCTGAAATACAGAGTTTCCAACAGAAAATAGGAAAAACCTACCAAAACGCGGTGTTTGTGGTCCTGAGTCTGTCCGAGGACGGTCTTGAGATCCTCAATCCTGGTCATCACTCCGATGGACATTTCCCTGCGTTCCTGGGGCGTGTCGGGGCACGGGTAGAGGGTGGCACGGAAGCCTTCGCAGATCTTCTTCACCTTCGTCTTCAGCTGGTCTCCTTGGAAGAAGATGATGAACACTGTCTTGTTCACAGGCTCGCCCTGAAAATAAAAAAGTTGGTCAAGGTTGAGATCACGTTTAATTTTACAATAGTCCATAAGTTTTTAAAGAACTGGTCCATTTTTGGGGTTGCCGCAACCTCTAGATGTACTAAAATGTTGTACTTACAACGTATCCCCCACCCCTCTATTCAAATATAAGGTTTTTTTTGTTGATAATTCGCCAATTTTTAACCGGATTTAATGAAACTCGGCACGAAAGCTCTTGACAGACACTTATCAAGAAGCATTATGCGATCAGTCACATTAAAACTATGAAAAAATAAACAAAAAGCTACAGAAAACCTAACTTTACAAAATTTGCACCTTTTCATGTTGGGCAAGTCACCGCGGGTGTCAATTTTGCGACAGCCTGCTCTATTACAAAAAGTTTTCAAAATTTGCGACGGACACCCTTCGTTTACCAAATTTGTCGAAAACTTAAAACTGCGACGGACCCACCGCCGAATATAGGGGAGCTTAACATAAAATGCACACGTTTCAACAGAGCTTGGGCCAGTCATATGGTTTCAATTGAATGATTTATCTCAGAGAAATAATAATGGTGACATTATTTTGTCTCGTACTGACACACAGCTGGCAGGAAAAAATACATAACTCGAGAAGGTGATAGAATTGCTTAAAAGCTAGGTGTCAGTAAGGGCTAAAATATGGAAAAGTGAGAAAACTTTGGGGTTGGGCCGAGAGAATGTGAGAAACTTTGGGACCGGCCCGCCTCAAAATATTTTTGCTTTTTAATTCGTGCTCGTTCACAGAAAAAACACGAACCCCGACTTTCGGTTGTGGGGGGTTTGGGCAAAACGGACCCCACCAGTAGTTTTTTTTTTAAATGTATTTGCTCGTTACAATGGGTATTCCATATTCAGGCGTTTACTGACACCCAGCTTGCAGGAAATACTGGAAGACTCCACAATTTCCCGCCAGCTGGGTGTCAGCAAACTTTAAAATATGGTTAGCTTAAAAAGACACCAGCTAATAAAATATATGATTTCCAAATTATATGAGGGATGTGTTATTGAAGAGAGAAAAAACTCACGGTGACAGTGTCGTTGAGGACGTCGTCGATCTCCGATGTGCGCAGGAAGACATTTCCCCTGCAGGCACGCCAGAGAAGTCGCTCGAAGGCGGGAAGTCTCTCCCTTTGGATGACTCCTGCCACGAATCTACAAAAACTGCGTTCAAACGAAACAACACAAGGACAAAGGACGACAGCAACACTAAGCCACAACCGCCTCTTCTAAACACACACGATCCCTACCGTAACTGCAGTTTGAGCGGTGCATGGTCGTAGGGCGAGTGGTGTTCCCCTTCTTCCGCGGCGACGTCCGAAGCGGCGAGCAGATCCTCATGCTACCAACAACACAACATCACAAAGGCCATGGGGATGGATCGATAAACGATCGAAGAACGGATGGGTTTTGCTCGTGCACACAACGACAGAGAAAGGGAGGAACGTGCACCGACACCCACCCAAAGTTGTTGAACATGGTGCCTGTGGTCACGGGGGCGGCGGAGGTTAGTTCCATGGTCTCAGAGTCGGTTCCCTCGCCGGCCATCATGTTATCCGCACCCGCCTGTGGACAAAGGACGTGAGAGGAGGACAGAAAGTGTGAGAACATAGGGGAATACATTGCGTTAAAAAAGTATACGAACCAGTTTTTTTTTTCCATTTTTAGGTCATTGGAGTTTTTAGGATCCTGCGATGATTTCATTGGTCATCGCCTTTTAGTTTATCGAATTATGTACACAGCCTTTCCAATTGGTAACTCGGTTCAGTTCAAAAACAGAAATGGAATTTTGCCAACCCCGCCCCGTTTCCAGCATTTGGACAAAAAGTCCCGCCACGATAAGCGCTGGTGACTTGCAAAAAACTGCGTATTTAATGCAATTCGTTGCCATGACAGTTTGCCAATGCTATTCGTGCGGGGACCTATAACACTTTGTTCTGGGCGGTTGGCAAAGCGTCCAGAACTGGGTTTTTTGGCTGCTGAAGTTCTTTCAAACATTAATTAGTGAATGCCCGTGGGTAAGGTACTGCAATTGTATTTTAAAAAAATTGGTCGAAATGAATACATACGGTTTTTTTTTTAAAGAACTTTGTGACTATCGAAAAAAAAACCGTTTGGTAGGTTAAAATATTTGCTCAAACTTAGGCAAAAGACTTTTTTGCCAAAAGTGTAGCATAAAATAAATTTAAAACCGACGTTTGTACGATTTTGGATCGCATTAATTAAAACAAAATTCGTATTTCGATCGACCGAAGAGCAAATTTTCGAATCTCAACAAAAACAGGTTTTATGAATACTTTTAGTGTGAACAGACGAATAAATTTATATTATGGCGACTTTCCTCAGTGATTTCCCGAGAATACGCTCGTCATCACATGGGTATGCTAAAGAATTTCTGATTCCAACCGATCTGATCATCAGAGATCATCCCTAAAGCTCTTCAATGACCTAAAAATTGCAGAAAAAGTGCCCGTATACTTTTCAGACGCAGTGTAGAAACTGGGGGTTTGGACAAAACGGGGGTTCAGACCATACGGGAAAAAGATTAAAGCGACAGAAAGAGACGAACACGATTGTTACCGACGGACGTGTGACGGTTGTGGCTACGGTAGCTGTGGAAGAAAAGGTCCTACCCTAGCTTCATCGCAGAGAACGACACTCCCATGGCTCCAGAAGGCGCCTCCTCGTCCTGCGTGGCTGTCGTGATCAACGGCTGCTGTTCCTCCGGCGGCCGCAGGGCTTCGATCCTCCGTCGGTCGTGTTCAACCTCACAACACACACATACTACCGTACTCTACTGCCATGCTAGCCGGTTGGTGTTAGTATGCATTCCAGACACCCAGCTGGCTCTAACGAAAAAAGGGGAAAATAGAATCGAACCAGCTGGGTGTCACCAAGGTGCGAGTGAAAAGTGATAATAAATGGTTTGTGCACGGAACCCATCCGATTCTATCGACACTGCATTGAAAAGCCAACCTCCTCGAAGAAGGTCTGCGTCTTGCGCAGAATGTGCTTCAGCTCCGTCAGTTCGGAAAAGTTCTTCTTCAGCGTCTCTTCGTTGCGGTTCACCTCCCTCAACTCATTCTCCAACTTCTCGAAAGTGGCCTGGAAACCCGAAAATGGCTGAGGCTAATTGCACTGCGCACCTCCAAATCGATCATCTCGCGGGGGAGCGGTGCGTCGGGGTTCTCGCCCGTGTCCAGCATAGGAATCTGGTCCTTCTTGATCTCACGCTCCAGGAAACCTGAAAATTACCAGAATTATTGACTTTCTGCCAAAATATGGGTCCACGGATTCGAAAAAAAAACCCAATAAAATGTTAACATGTATCCATCGATTTTTCACAAAACTAAACCCACTGAACGCACAACATATGGTCCGAAAGTGAACAACCGAACGTTGTTGTAAATCGTACCGGGCTTCAGAGATCACGGCCCAGCCGACTTAGGAATTTTTGAAGCAGGGATCAGCAAGGTATACACGTGCTTCCTGAGGTTAAACGGGATTATCAATACGAAAATCCATCCATTAAGGTGTTTAAGTGTTAAATTTTTAATTTTCCTTCCAATACAATCAACTTTTAATAGCCATAGCGGGTAGCTACAACTGGAAGCTTTAAAACAAAATGATCCGACGTAAAAGTTGAGATTCCCTGTGCGAACACACAAATTTGGGATACTGGGATGCCAAGACTCGTTTTTGATGCATTGGAATTTAGCTCTTTTCCAAATTAATAACAGTCCTTTAACCAGAATCCATTTTATGGTAGGAAGTCCATACATGGGCACAGTTCCGTTCCGTCACTTGGGCCGTGGCGAGACCCCGCCCTTTAAAAGCCTATTGGGACAGCCTAGCGATATCCCCCTCGTATGTAAAATTCTTCCGGGCGTAACCCCCGAGCTGTCAAAGTCAGGCTAACGCTCTTGTATGAGCATGTCTTCGCTGTGTATCAGAAGGAGGCGCAGCCGATTTTTTTTCCCAATTTTAATCATTATGTTTCAAAAAATTGATCCACATAAATCAACACTACTCATTTCTGACAACTTTGGTTCCCACAACGAATACTGAAAAAGGGAAGTCAGCATTTCCTGCCACCTGGCTGTCAAACCATGTTTTTTCAAAAATGGTTTAAGAGTGTTCTATTCCAAAATCTTTGCAATTTCACCAAACCGCCCGTGGCTTTCATTGCCAATGTCCGGGCATACAAAGTTTTCCAATGAAAAAGCAAGGTCACTCTATCAGTAGTAAGCGATAAGATAACCGGATTGTCTCCCCCTCGTGGATAAGAATAACCGCACCGGCCACAAATTGCAACTACTATTTTTTGCAAGAATAACTCATTCTATTCTGAATAATTGGTGCAATTATCTTCAGAAAAACTTACGCAATTTGCGCTCCATCTCGTCACATCGGCGCACCTCGTTGACATATTTGCGCTGGAAGGCGCTCACGTCGGGGTTCAACTGAAAAATACAAATTCTCGATTAAACTATGGTTAAATTAGTTAAATTTTAACTTTCCGGTCAGAAAAAAACGTACGTCACGGAACTGAACGAGTCCGAGTTCTCCCAACTCGGCGACGCACTGATAGGCGGCCTCCGACTGAAGGAAAAGCTGCGCCAGGCACATTTGCTCACTGCGGTAGATGCCATTCTGCGGTGGCTCTGCTTCCTCCATGATGTACCTGCAGAAGTGAGAATTGATTGGTGACAGCCGACTGGCACGTAAATAAACAGTCAGAGTGTGAGTATATACCAGCCGGTATAAACAATGAATCATAGATAGAGACCGGGTGAGAGAAATACAGCGGCCATAAAAAGGGTAAACAAAGCGCTTTGACGTTTTGAAATGCACATTTTTATGGGTGAAATTGAAATTTCGGGCAGAAAACGCTAGAATCACTCGATTTTGAAGTGACACGTAGTTTTTTGACTGAAAAACAAAAATATTCAGTTGAAGTCAAGCTCTGCATAGGTGGATATCTGCGAGGTATCGGAGGAAAGAAGGCGCGGCCCGCGATGGGAAAGTCGATAACGGCGCGGGGGCACCGCAGGCCCTATTGGAAACCACACAAGGGAAGGCAAACAGATAAAAAAAGGCGACAACAGCCCGCGTTCACGAAGAGAAAAGGGGAAATTCCAGACAGAGAATGGGATGGAAAACTTATGACAAAGTTTCCCCGCGCCTGAATTATCGCGAGACGGGAACTGGTTCCGACAATGAGAATTGAAGAATGGAATGAGAAAACAAAACTCATTGGGTTTTTAAAAACGAATGTACACATTGGCAATAAAAGTACTGTCTGAACAGAGTTTAGCCATATTTTTCTTGAATAAACAGCTGACTTTCGCAATAACGGGCTGACCAGGAAAGATAGCTCCGCAACGTTCCGAAAGATGAAATATCTGGCTTTTTATACAATCCGAAATTAATAATCTTCACATTTAAAAAAAACCGTAATCAAAAAGCGACAGTAACGGAGCTTGGAAAAATTTCTTGAGAAACTGGAAACATCCGCTTTGGCTTTTTTCTGGATGTTCCACGCTTTACAAAATGAGTTTTATTAATTTACACTACTAATCAGCATAATATCTTCAAATATTAGAAGAAAAATCGATGAAATCGTGAAAAAGCAGGGGTCTAGGCGTTCGATCATACAAGAAAACTGATTCATGTGTCAGCTGCTCCACCGATGTCCATGACGTCATTTTGATTAAAGGACTGCTTGCGCGTTGCGGGACGCTTTGGTTTTTATACAGCGGGCATTAAAAATATTTGAAACCGATTTTTATTCCGGGCTGCCAGTTTTCCGTGTTAAAATTCAGTTTTATCGTCTTTTTAGTGTGAATAACAGCGTAATAAAGGAACATATCGATCGATAATATCGAAATAATCCATTTCCTTGATTTTAGCCATGTGCGTGAATGCGGAAGTTGTGCTAACAAAAAAGCTGTCTTAGCTTTTTACTTTCTTTGATTTATTGTGATTAAACAGACTGATTTATGAAAATTACAGGTTCCCATTTCGAAATGGACCCCAAACTGGCGCAGGAGAAACCTCAAGGCGCCGTGGTTATGAGAAAACGCCCCGGAGGCGCTGCGATGCCTGTGGTGAGTTGTTGTTTTAAGCTAATTATTTAATTGTTTTCTGTTTTTAGTTACGAGAAAAGGCGCCTTCAACGCCTTACGGTCTCCGCCAGGGATCCAAACTGCCCTCCAGGTACCGAGACGAAGAATTGGCTCCGAATCTCAGCCCCTCTCGCACGCGGAGCCCCAAGTACAAGTCTCCCAGGAAGTACGACATTATTTTAATATTTTTATTTATTTTTGTTTAGAACGGCTACTCCCAACCCTGCGGTTTCATCTGCCCGGAGAGCTATACCGAAGGAAGAGCCTATGGTCAGTTTTTATTATTTCTTAAAGGACTAATTCCATTTTCTTTAGAAAGTAGTGAAGCCCGAAGCTGAAGAGGCAAGTTATCCCGACGACTTCATGGAGCAGGACTCGAATCCCACTTATGGGTCGGGAAGCGGCCGAAATTCACAGACACCTCAGATTGGGTCTCAATCCAGTTCCTGCTCCAGTACATCGCTCTATGAGGTTTTTTAGTGTGATTATTGTATTTTTTATTTATTTCTAGGCTAATCCGGATATTCCATCGGCGGTGGGGGAGAACTACGAAGTGGTTGAGAGACCGGGAATGCATGCGTCCTCGTCCCAGAGCAGTTTTCACAGCATTTCCGGCAGGAAATTAACGAAGTAATTTCTATAAATGAAACAGTTTTATTGATTTCGTTCAGGCACGAAAGAGACCGCGAAGCGCTGGGAGAACGGTTGGGCACCAAGCGATTGGAGCACACTTTGTCTCTCCACAAGGTTTTTATCCCGAAAGTTCTTTCAAGAGTTGTTATTTTAGGCTCGTCGCTGGACAATATGTGAATTCTTCTACTCGTCGATCGATGAGCAGTTGTTCCTGGCCGAGAATGAATTCGTTAATATCGTCAGAGAGGCGTTTCCCAATCTCAAAACGATGAATCTTAATAAACAGCAGTGGAGGACCGTCAGACGGCTCTTAGGTTTGTTTTCAATGTGGTTTTGTTATTTTAAAAGAACACATGTCTTCTTATTTCCGGAAAGATTCACTTAAGTCACCCATCTTTATAGTTTTAGCCCCACGCGGGGGCCTACTCAATACTCATTAAATGCTGGAGATGTGCATAATTGAAAAATATGTCTTATTTTATTTAGCCCCATACCTGGGCAACCTACCGCGGGGGTCAATTTTGCGAGCCCCCCTTCAATTGTTGAAAGCGTCCAAAATTTGCGACGGGTCTCCTTTTCCAAGAAAAACTGCCGAAAACTTAAAATTGCGACGCCCCTACCGCCCCATATTGCGGAGCTTGCCCATGTATGTTTAGCCCCCATAATTCCATAATTGAAATAGGGGAGCTTGACTAGTGCACCCGGAACTTCTTCAGTTAAACCCACATCTAATTAATTTCATGCACAAGATTCAGTATTCTAAGTATTTGTAAATTTATTTTATTATATGTTTTAGTTTATATTAGAAATTTTATAGCAATTGAAACCATGACAAAGCTATATTATTACAATAACAAAAATAAATGGAAAAAATCCATTCGTAAACCGACTTCAGGTTCTTCTACACCCCGTGGTTAGACTTTCATAAAAAAGGATCCTGGTTTCATATGAAAAAATGCCAAATGAATATGACAGATAGATTTAGGCACAATTTGTGTGCGATGGGTTCCGAAACGCACTTAGATACTCATCACGGTCTACAGTATTCTGCCCTTCAACCGGTGTCAAACTTTTGGCTTCAGGCATACATGAACAAGTTACCTGTGGGGTCCGTTTTGCGCAACCCCCCACAATACGAATAAAACGTGTGGCAGAATCTCCCAAATAGGAAGTTTGGCTCGGCGCGACACCCTCAACCGAAAATCCCGGTTGATGTTTCTACGGCTTCCGGCAGGGCTGGTAAATTTGAGGGCCGGGCTGGGCCCGATTTTTAAGCCGAGGGCCGGCCCGGGCCGGGCCGGCGCTATCGTTTAACAAAGGGCCGGGTTCGGGCCGGGCCCAACTTTTCACCGAGCGGGCCGGCCCGGCCCTTTGCCAGCCCTGGCTTCCGGGCATGTGAGAATCATAGAAAAACATCAACCGTCATTTTTGATTGAGGGGGTCGCGCTGAGTTGAATTTCTTACTTAAGGGGACTCGCGCCACACGTCACATGCGTAATGTGGGGGGGGGGGGGGGGTCGCGCAAAAACGGACCCCACAGATTGAACTAATCTCCGCCGTGTGGTAAGATTTGATACTCAGCTATGGCTCAACTGAATTATTTGGGACATCCCTAAAGTACTGCTACCGATTACTCAGTGGCAGGCCGAACTTAGTGGGGGACTCAACTAAATTGCATGGAGTAATACCTATATCCCCTTTGTTCTCCTTATTCACTATATTGATTCAGGAAAGGCGCGTCGTTGCTCTCCGCTATTTTTCCTGGAGGAGAGGGAGGCCCTGGAACAGCGTCGTGCCAAGGTCCGTGCCATCTACGACGGCAGTTTCTTCTCCCACTCTGGCTACGACTACTCGGATCTGCCACAGAAACTACCTCGTCCTCTGGTCGTCGGGAACAGAGTAAGCCGTTTAAAACAAGTTTTACTATATTCCTTTCCAGGTTTACGCCCGTATTCACACCCCTAAAGACGGAATATACAGTGGGACCATCGACGCCGTCTTGAAGAATGGCTACCGCATTATTTTCGAAAAGGTATGGAATATACCTGTTTGCGAAAATTCCGTGGCTTTAGGAGGATATGATCCCGCCGTTGGAGGTGAATGACACCGAGGTCATGCTGGACGGAGCGTTGGAACTCGTCCCTATGACCTACTTCATCGAGCAGGTCTCGGCCAAATTGCCTTTCGGAATTCCTAGAGGTAATTTACTTTTTATTTGGATGTTGCTACCTAGAACATACTTGAGATTTTCCCCACGGCTTTTAGTGATTTCTCCAACTGTCCGCCCGTCGTTTACAAAGCTCAGACATCCGCCTAGTAAACGCTAAAGCGACATTACTTCATAGAAGAAACATCGGCTCTTTCCTGGTCGTACATCTACCGTAACTTTCGGTTGAGGAGGTCGCCGAGCCATTTTTTTTTATTTTGGTGACTTGCGCCAGACGTCAAATGTGTACTGTGGGGAGGAGGGGGGTCGCGCAAAGGGATCCCACGAGTAGCTTGTTTTTGTATGGTTGACTTTATGGTGAAGTGGTCGTCGCCAATGGCTGGTAATCAATCAGTCCTGTGTTCGGGCCCACTGCTGTGCACTTTTTTTGTTGCAATTAATAGTAAAATTTATCATACTGTATGTATTGTGCCGCTGTTTATGTCCAAATTCCGGCGCGGAAGCGTTGGCTGAGACTTGTAACGTTTTTGTGTACCTTACACGGCTGGACAGCGAACGTTTGCGGGGCTCAATTCATTGTCCCCCCCCCCCCAGACGACGTAAGCCCACCTGTAATTTTTGTTATAAATTTTTTAAATCAAACCCATAATAACGTAGATACCACAAGCCCATTATGTCTACCTATGGTACCTTATCAAAAAAAGTTTTTCAGTTTTTAATTAGATCACAGTTGCATATATGTAGAAGCAAATATTCACTTACGATTATATGACACAAATAACACACAATCAGGTTATTCGACTAATAGTCTTTTGTGTTATCACATAGCACAGCTAATACTCCAAAAATTGTACAACCTACCAATTCCTGCTGATCTTGATTTATATGTTCGCATTTCAGCCCCTCCACCCGTGCCCGATCGTCGCTCGGATCAGTTCTCCGCCTCACCAACAAAAGTTCCAAAGAAGGAGACAGGTGTCACTGCCAATTTATTTCAAAACCCTTGTTTTTAGACGCAGAAGGAGACAAAGTGGGGAACTTCCCCGTGCGCATGCTGGTCATCCTGGTCAAGTTGTCCAAACTCATCGATCTGAAGAAGAAGATGGTCAAACAGCTGGCGGAACTCAATGCGGAGGCCCAGAGGGCGAATCTGCTCACAGACACCTACCACCCAACTTTCCAGGTTACTTTTTGGTTTATTTATAACTCATGTCTAAACAAGCGGAGCAACGTGCCATTGTTTTGATGTCGTTCCTTGAGTAAAACGTAGGATATCGTAGGATATCGAGATCAGGCCGTTTGCGCAGCCAAGCATGCATATGTAGAATTAACTAGGAGTATAACAACGTTGTTTTAGGAGAAATACGCCCAAGTGTGTGTGGATCTGGAGAATGTGAACAAACAGATGACGATCTACATGCAGGGAGTGCAGGAGTACAACAACCACCTCACCACGAGGCTAACGGATGTGAGAACCTTTGAAATTACAGAAATAAAGAGATTTTTTAGACCCAGCTGGCTGTCCGACCGGAGAACGTCAGGAAAACGTGCACGGCTCAGGCGCAGACGGTCATCCGGCACTGCAACAAGGGACTCAATGTGAAGGATCCGAGGGCCCTCTCCCTCATTACCTCTCTCACCTCACTCCTCCTACAGGTTGATGAATGCGTTTATTGGATAAAATGGAATGGGTTTAGATCAGGAATCTGGGACAACACAAGATCACTCCCGTCGACCTGCAATCGCTGAGTGAGGCCATGTCGGAGATTAGGAGTAAGGTAAGGTTTTGAAGCTTCTAACTCACTTTCAAGAAATTTCTAACCGGACCGCTTCGAAATGGAGTGTGTCCGGTAGAAAACTATTATGTCTTGCGATACGTTAGCGTTTGTTTTAAACTGGTAACAAATTAGGGGTTGCGCACAACGGACCCCACAAGCATTTGCTACATTTTGGGTTCCCCATATACCGGGGTAAGCTGACTACATATAACCCCGAATAATTTGCAATAATTTGCTGTATATAACCCCGAATAATTTGCAATAATTTGCTGTATATAACCCTGAATAATTTGCACTGGGACAGTGGAAATCTTAATTGGAAGCTCCACTGAATAAATCGGGAGTTAGCAAAATAGTGAAATCATAGCTAGAGTTGAGTTTATGGGGACTTTGCATGTTCCTATGTAATTGTTTTAAGTTAGGCATACATAGGCGACTGTGGCGGTGGGTGGTCTCGCCTAGAAGCATACCTGGTCAACGTACCGCAGGGGTATATTTTGCGACAGCCCCCTCTATTAGAAAACCTTTTAAAAATTTGCGGCGGGTCCCCTCCCCTTACAAAAATTCCGTAAAAGTCAAATTGCCACACCCCCCCCCCCACCGCCGCGGCTCGCGGTGGTTGCCCAAGTATGCCTAGAAGGGGAATCACTAAGTTGCACATAGGTCATTTTTCAAAAGTGTGGAAGTACCTGGCTAGCGTACCGCAGGGATATATTTTACGACAGCCCCCTCAATTAGAGAAACTTTAAATTTTGCGACAGACCCTCTCCCTTTCCGGAAATTGGGTAAAAGTCAAATTACGGCACCTTTACCGCCGCGGCTCGCGGAGGTTGGCTAAATGTGGGTAAAAGTGCCACCGGGATCCCAGCAACAGTTCTTTGTTGTGTGTATGGTGCCGTATAATCAATCATCTTCATGCCCGTGGCCGTTTTGTCAGTTTTACTTTGCCATCCATTCCGGTATTCCGCCTCATTGCTAAATACTCATTTTATCCAAAAATGTGTTTCTCCTTCCCAATCAAGAAGTCTTTGCAGATCTCTTCGAAGAGCGCGGCCGCCTTCCAGGACCACGTGGAGGTGCACATGAAGCAGATCCACCACATGATGCTGCAGTGCGGCGCCCTTTCCAATCGGTGACCCCGTGGCCTTGTAAATCCCCTGTACACAATGGTGCATTTTCTCACATTCGGTTCTAGGCAATTAACTCATGGAGCTTGAATAAATTTTTCATTTTTCCCCCACATTTTCGCTACTTTCTCTCGCGTTCAAAACGCAATTATTCCCTCATTTCAAGCTGTGTTGTATCATTTCCTTCGTTTTCAGACCTATTCAGTGTCCCTTTGTGGACACTCCGTGCATAAATGGATTACGTGGGTTTTCCTTTTTTTTACTTTGTCTAAATTATGATTTGAAGGGTGAAGAAGGAAGCTACGAGCAGTTGTTCTCCAGTCTGACCCCGGAGATGACGCAGGACACGTGGCTTGGGGGTATTGCCGAGACGACGGTGGTACAGAGTGCTCCGGAAGAAAACGGATGTTACGGAGACATTGCCTCTGGCAATGGCCTGCAGTACTTATCTAACGGAACCACTGATGGTGCGTACGTTTCTCCTACAACACAAGGAGCAGATAAAACTTTCTTTATTCTTCAACTGGAGCCCCCGGGTGATAATGTTTAAACTGATTTTACTGTGTCGAATTGGCTTTACCACACATACCTCAAGGTCGCGGGAAATTGGAAGCTTAGCATATTCTTCTCTCGATTCGAGTACTCAACTGACAAAAAAATTCGGATTGACATTTGATCCCAATACGAAATTCTGAAGCGTTGAGTCCCAGTCATTTTCTGATACTTGGTAATTTTAAGGTACCTAGTGTCATACCTGGACAGGTAGTAATTGCGGTACCTTGGTTTTGGGGGGTTGCTTATTGTTTGTAAATGTGCTGGTTTTGTATTTTGGGGTCCGCCTTCTTTTGTGGCACCTTACTTTTTGAGCCCCTCTCCGTACCGTGTCCAGGTATGCCTAGTGTTGCATGAACAGGTTCACACGATTGGAAAAGATGCTTTAATTACCTTTGTACAGTCACGCTTGTGTGGTGTCTCTTTTATTTGGCACTGGTCCGACCGCCTAAAATTCTGTCTCGAATCTTGTACAAGTCTTACCTGGACATTACGGAGTTGGTGCCTCTAAAAGGAAATGCCTCGCAAAAGAAGGGCCATCAAAAAGTTGGTACCTCCCTTGTTTCCAAGCTCCGCCCTCCTGGCCAAATTGACAAATTATGATCATTTTTGCAAGTACTATGCGTCCCTGTATTGTTCAGGTATGTCAACTGGCGGGTAGTCGATAAATTTACCCGTTTCCCTTTTTTGAAGAGCAGATTCTGCCGGAAAGTTGAGAGTTGACCAAAACTTCACAGTTATTCGCACTACGAGTAGGGATAACAAAATTTAGTAGGTTGGCAGCCTTTGGACGCAAATACAAGTTAGTAACATTTGGAAAACCTTTTTGTATTTCCGGAAATTATGAAAACCTTTCGTTCCCGGAAAGGATGTAGTCAGGCTATTTTTTGTTGGTTATGTTATGAGATGGCCCAAATCTTGCAGATACGGCATTTCATTTCAATAGTTCTTTTGAGACTACTGATGTAGGAGTGCTTTATGCGAAATATGTTAAAATAAAGGATAATACTAAAATGTGTATATCTTTATGCTCTTATTTGGGTTCTGCATTATCACTTCTTTCCCGATATTTAGCACTTTACAATTCTCCTTTGCAGGCTCGCAGCAGGACATATTCTTGGCGACGGACGACGACATCGACCGAGTGGTGCAGCAGATGTTCGAGAGATCTGCGACGAAGGAAGGCCCGAGGGAAACCGTGAACATCGAAGAAATGCCTGCCCGAACGCCCTCGCCTCCCGAAGACCTCGTCTACGCGGAGATACACGGTCCGATGCAGCCTCCGATGACCAACGATTACAATCAGAAGTGAGTTTTAGTGACAGCTAGCTGGTATTAGCACAAATGATATTTCCAGCTTCCGTGTTCCCTCTCCTCCGATAGACTCGAACTACACTTACATTCAGCAGCAGCCGCTTCCTAGCATACAAGCCTTTTCCTCGTAAGTTTTAGAAAGCCAGTACTATTCAGCAAGTGAAGAATGGGGGGGGGGGCATAAGACTGCGGTGATATTCGATACCACTTACGGCTTGGAAAAGCGCTTTTTTAAACATCGTAACCTAAATTGGTGTTTCGGAGAACAATGCCCATAGGTGGACATGAGGTGATTGTGGTACCTACGTAATACAGAGTTCTAGTGAACATTGTAACTAAAATGAAAAGGGGTGGGCTTACGATGCCTGCGAGGCGTTCATTTGGGGGGGGGGGCTTACGCATCCAGCCCCCCAAACACTCGCTGTCCCGCTATGACAATGCTGAGGAGAGTATATTCGGTAATACCCGGCTTAAGAGGGTAGATACCCATAACATTGACAAGTTAAAGGTGGTTAGGCACTATTTCGAAGGATGATTAAAAGGGGGCTATCCAATTTCACCCCCAAAGGGTTAGTCGCGAGCATAGAAAGCATTGACCGCGACTTTCGGTTAAGTGGGGTCGCGGTGAGCCGCATTTCTCACTTGGGGGCTGACGCCATACGTCGAACGTATAATGTGGGGGGTCGCGCAAATGAAC
Organism: Oscheius myriophilus; assembly: GCA_964057215.1. Classification (NCBI taxonomy): domain Eukaryota; kingdom Metazoa; phylum Nematoda; class Chromadorea; order Rhabditida; family Rhabditidae; genus Oscheius; species Oscheius myriophilus. Next base: position 19,770,516 of record OZ059904.1, on the reverse strand, counting down.
CCCACGAGTAGCTTGTTCATTTTTGGTCGCGATATTATGGTGGCAACATGGGGGGGGGGCGCTTGGTCGGTCGCGGAAAAAGTTTCGAATTTCTCCAGATTCATCCGGCCTTCTTTTTTTTCCGGCCGTTGCTCTGTGTTTTATGGACCTTCACCATACCATGACGATTTTTTTTACATCCATCAATGGCTTTTGGAACCGAAAACCTCAAAGGCAGAGGCCCACGTAAAATGAAGAGGGGGACCTGTCCATGCTAATCATAAAACTCTCTGCATTTCACTATTGAAAATGACACTCTCTCGCCTACGTTACGCTATGGACAGGTCCATTTTCATTTTTGTGGGCCTTTGCCTTTAACTAAACATTGCTGCAGGGGTGGCACAGGGGCCGCTCCTCCCGGCGCCAGCAGAGGGCCCTACGCGGCCCAGGGGTGAACAGAATGGAGAGCGTCGGAAGAGGGAGAGTTTGAAATTTGCTAACAAACTCAAATTTTCTTTTTTCTCATTATGTTGACCCCGGGGCCGTGTAGGGTGCCACCCCGGTGGTTCACTGGTTTCTTTGCGGGACCTTCGAATCGTACCACTTAACCGCGCCTCTTAAAAGCTGAATTCCATTTATGCTTCATAACCTGCATTTTTCAGTTCTACCATGGGCCCCGGTGGCCATGTGGGCTACGTCGCTACCACCTTCGCCCCGTCGCCCGTCTCTCTCAACTCCGATCTGCCATTGCCCTTCGGATTCTACACTTCCATGGCCATGCCCCAAGAGTCCGTCGTCAATGCCTCATCCTTCACTGGATCTTTGAGCGCCAACGGTTGGTTTTTCAAAGAATCACGAATAAAATAAACTCATTCAGCTGGGGGACTGTTTTCCCGCAACAGCCGTAACACCACATTCACTACGATGGCCAAGACGAACGTCGTGTCTACTTCCACCACGGTGGAATCTTACGCTGCGGGCACATTGCCCCCCACTCCGCTCGCCACTTCCACTCCCAAGCCGGTGTCCGGCAGATCCTCGTCTTTCTCCGTTTCTTCCGCCACAAAGCCCTTCTACCAGCCGACCATCACCAAAATGAAGGAGATCCGACCCGCCAAAGGTAGGATTTTTATTTTAAAAAATTCCAGAAATTCACCGAAAACACATTTCTGATTTATTTTATCTTTTTAATTTGCATGCAAAAAACACCTTGGCCTTGCTTTTTTCGCTGATAAAAGGCGGTGTTGGGAGTTATGCAAAAAGTTCTCATTATACTAAAAATTGTTTGCATCAGGCATGCGATACAGACAGGCATGGCAAAATTTGGGGCCTGGGCCGAGAAAATTTTGGGAACGGGCCGGCCCGTTGCCATGGTTGGATTCAGGGGTAAGAGACCTTGCAAACGGCGAAGTATTAAAAAAAAACTTTTTTTTATACCGACGCTCGCTGATTTCTCTTTTGGCGACATGCAAAACGGTTTCTAACTTTGTTAAATTTTTCAAATACGTTTCTTATTGAATATACGCTGCCAAAACTAACTCGCTTGAAATTTCCAACACGTGCCAATGTTTCCGTGTCGTAATGCAGCCGTTTTTGCCCATTTTCTGGTTATTACAAGATCTTTTCTGGACGAAGGTCAGCAAGGCGTACCCCAAAAGGGCTGAAAACTGGCGTTCTCGAAATATTTGCAGTCGGAGGTCTACGAGGATGCGCCGAGAATACACCCACCAAAAACAAGGAGTGTGCCATGAAAATTTTTCACACGCTACATTTAGTGAGTGATTGAGTGATTGGTCAAATTATACACGCGAAAAATAAAATAGAAAACAATCATTCACAGTTCCAAAGTCGCTTTTCCCGTTCACAGCCGCTTTTTGTGAGTTTCAGTCTTTCGCTTGTGTTCCCCCGCGCCGCGGGTAGTTGACGGCGGCGGGCTTTGCAACACATGTGGCCGAGTGGTCTAGTGGTATGATTCTCGCTTAGGGTGCGAGAGGTCCCGGGATCGATCCCCGGCTCGGCCCAAACTTTTGCTTTTGTTTTTTGAAGACATACAATGTCAATTTCCCTGTAAAATAACCTACTTTTATTTTGTTTTAATAGAAGAACGGTTCATAACACGTAATGGGTGACAATAATACATGAATAGACAGCCCAATTTTATTATGGTAGGTTCCACAGACCATTAAGTCTACTTCCAAAACTGCATGATCGTGTTCTGCGTGTCTCCGAGCCTCAGTCCCTCCGGGTACTCGTCGTTGTGCGGCAGAAGGTCTCCTCTGATCATGGCCTCTCGCACGGCCAACCACGCCCTTTTGTCCTTGCTCAGCCTCGTTTTTCCACGGTCTTCGGGCCCTCCACGGATTTTGTATCCACTCTTGCCACCCTCCGTTCTGCCTTCAGTCTTCTGAATCACTTCTTCTTCGGAAGCAGGAGGAGGATCGGGCTGGGAAGAACAGACGAAGAGCAGAAGAGGGAAGGGCAGGGCCAAAGTTAGCAAGGCCGGGAGGAACATATGACAACCGCAGGAGGGGCGGTGGGATGGGGAATGACTGGAATGGGGTTGTGGAAGTGAGGCCCTTCCCTTCACGTAACGGAACGCGGTTTGAGGATCACGCACGGAAATGTGTGCTACAACGTATTGAAAAGTGTTTTAGACTGGTCCTTTTCCACACCCTTTTGGAAAAAGCTTTAAAATGCGCAAAAAGGGGCATAGAATATCACCAAGCATGGCAAAATTTGGGGCCGGGCCGAGAAAAATTTTGAAGCGGGCCGGCCCGAAAATTTTTTTTTCGTTTTCTTTGATTTTTACATTGAAAAAAGGCATAAATTTTCGGTTGAGTCGGGCCGGCCCGGGCCGGGCCGTGAAAAATTTTGGAGCGAGCCGGCCCGTTGCCGTGCTTGAATATCACCGACCGGGATTTCCGTCCAATTTCTCACACGGGTGACCCGCGCCACACATCTCATTTGTATTTTGGGGGGGGGGAGGCATAAGCGTGATTTTCAAATGACGGGCCGAGGGAGTTTTGGGACGGCCCGGGTTTGAAAAATTATTTTTCGTATACACAGGTACAATAAGTTTTTTAAACTCAAATAAATAATAATATTGGTTATTAACATATAAGTCAATATTAGTTGTACGAAAAAGAATGTCACCGACCGGGATCGAACCCTGGTCGTGTGGGTGGCAATCTGACGTGGTGGTCCAGGGCCGGGCCTACCAAAATTTTCTAAATCGCCCGGCCGGTGAGAATCCCGGTGGTACCTAAACTTGTAGCAAAAAAATATATATGGGGGACTTACGTTTCCTCCGAAGCACCCTTTTTGGGGACTTACGCATCGAGTCCCCAAACGCTCGTGTTCAGCAATTGCCCAGTTTTACACGAATTCACAAAAAGCAAACGGAAACAAAAAAAACCAATTATACATTTTTAAAACCGATTTCTTCATTTGCAGGTTCGATTGAGGAGCGCTCTCCTATGATCACTGCTCTTCTGAAGTCGCAGTCGCAGATTTTCGGCAACCCGAAGAGCGTCCCGAAACCGCTGATTCTCGCTATAAAAAAGCCCAAACAGACCAAAAGGCTAGTTTTCTTCACAATGTTCTAAATGTCTTCCTAGTTTAGGAAAGACCCCCGGTCGAAACAAAAGGAGTCGCCCGTTCCTTCGCGTTCCGCCTCCGCTGGTGAAACGCCTCTTCTTGTAAGTTACAGTCAATTTATTGTTACGGGCCGGTCCGTTCTGAAGTTAATCGGGCCGGCCCGTGAAATTTTGGCGACATGCAGTCCGAGTACGTAGAATTTTCAGATCGATCCCGCTATAATCACCCTGGACGGAAATTCCGACGTGGAGGATCTCACGGAGGAGTGGGTTTTCGACATTCCGCCGCTTATTTTGCTTTCAATTTAGCTTATTTTCGTCTGAATATGTGTTTCGTGCCAGCCGACTGTCTTATCCGCCAGCTACATGTTATTATTTCTATTTATTACACTACTGTTTAACTGATTGACGGCAACTTGGTATGCAGCGTACTGTACTTTCGTCTCAAAACCCAGTTGTTTTCCAGGGCGCCTCCTGTTTTGGACAGAATGCCTCACAACGACAACAACAATAACTACAATTCGGTCAAGAACCCGGCTGTGATAGTCTTTCCCAACATGCGGAATTTCAGTATTCTGGGAGATTGTCAGAGAGATGTAAGTTTTTGAAGAAGCTTCATACAGCGAGGGTCGGCCCCATACAGGGTGGCTGGTCAGCGAGCCGGGCCGAGAAAATCTGAGGAACGGGTCGGCCCCACTTTTTTTTGAAAATCTATTTTTAAATGTAACTCTTTTCAAAGTCATTGTTTTTAAGTTCTGTTTGTTGCAAATCATAGTTCTAATTGTGCAAAACATACTATGAGAAGGAGGATTCGAACTACCCTATATAAATTTTGTATGTTTTTCATGGCCAAGTGGCTAAGAGGTCGGACTGGTAATCCGAAGTTGCCCCAGTTCGATCCCCCGCCGGCGAAACTTTTTGCCATAGTTGTTTTATACATTAGGTTTTATAAAAACGCAATTCCTGCGCATAGGTTGTGTAAAACCTTTTTCTAAACTTTTAGAAATTTTGACCTCGGGCCGCGGGCCGGGCCGTGAATTTTTGGAGAGAGGGCCGGCCCGGCCCGTAGCCAACCCTGGCCCCATACATGAACAAGCTACCTGTGGGGTCCGTTTTGCGCGACCCCCCATAATACAAATGAGACGTGTGGCGTGACTCCCACAAAATGAAAATTAAGCTCGACGCGACCCCCTCTACCGAATCTACGGGCGCTTTTCATCTATGGCCTTTTTTTGCATAATATTTTACAATAATTATTTTTTTTTTGTTTTTCTAAATATTATTTTAAAAAATAATTTTGAAAATTTTAAAGTTAAAAATGATATCTAACAAGGATCTTTATTGTGTGAATCTCGCCAATGAACAACAGTGTAACAACTTGTGAAACCAATCCACAAAATGAAGAAAAACCCGTTGTGTGTAAACAATTTGAATTCCCGCTCAGGCACTATTCGACCCATGGGCCCTAAAGGGTTCTAATCCGGAAGTGGTGCACAACAAAAAATGGGTGGAACTTGTGATGTGGGGATTTGTTTTATGGGTTTATCCCTCCAAACTGAGGTCCAATTAGTAGTGGGGCTTCATGTGTTAACGCAATAAGACTTGGGAGATGTGCCCATAGTTCTAGTGTTAAAGCGCCTTTCTTGGACCCCGCTACCAAAAAGAGGTCTTTTAAGACCTAGAATTAAAATTAACAAGCGTTTTCAGAGGTCTCGTCCCACTCTGTGTGCCCAGACGCGTACTGTGATCGGAAGGGTTTTGGCCTACAACATGGAGGTCCGCAAGCGAATGGGCAACGGATACGTCGGTCCCTGGCTGAGTCCCATCAAACTCACCTCCTACATGACCGGAGTCTCCGTGAGTATTCCCTTAACAACAGATGAACTATGGCACTTTAGACGACTCTTGTGAAGCAGTGCGAAGAGTTTGCGACCAAGAAGCTGACTACTTGCATTGTGGAACGATTGGAACGGAAGAAGGTGGTCAAGAACAGTGAGACCGGCCCTGTGACGCCTCAGAATAACAGGTGTGGGAATTCTCAGCCGCTTTTTTCAGTGGTCTTTCAGACACGTGGATCCGGAACCTGTGAAGACTGTCCTTGCGCCGCCTAAAAGGGATCCTCCTCCGCTGCCGCCGAAGAGGGACCATCCTCCTGTTATCAGCAAAATTCCTCGTCTAGTTGCGCCTATGCCTGTCGAGTGAGTTTCGACAGTTTCTCGTTTTTACCAGGTTAAACAACGCGAAATTTTCTGTAGACAACTAACCGGGAAAAATAAAATATCTCATACTCAACTTAGCGACAGACGGCTGGTATTAAAAGGCCGGGTGTTAATATCGGCTCCCGACACGAAATCTCAAATGTTCATTCAAAATTCTCTGTGTAATGGTTATTGCGCAAAAAAAACCAACTTATCCACAGACTATAACTTGGTTTCCACCACAACTTGGTTTGTTTGTTTTCGCGTAATAACCATTAAAATCAATGTTTTCCACAAATTTAACATTTTTTCGGTTTGAGCTGCGACGGTGGGGGTGCCGCAATTCTAATTTTGACCAGTTTTCCTAATAGAGGGGAGCTGGTGCAAAAGATACGTCTGTACGTTGACCACGTGGTACTACGGCACAAAATACAGTCATGGGCTACAAGGTTTCGCTATATACAGTGCACCCCCATTTCGTAGAAAATTCCATATTTCATGGGTAGCATGTATTTAGTGCAACACGGTTGTCAAAATTGCTCAAAATGATTCAATTGTGACTCTGAAAAACAAGCAACTGCGATTTCTAGGTATGTAATATTTTTGGCCAGTTTTGTACGGCTCGAAGCATTCCCGTTCCCGTATCAATTTGCATTGGGTTCCACCCCGAACAGCATCCTGAAATGCGTTGTTTCAATATGATTTTCTGTGTTCCAAAGAGTAAGCAACTATTCAACCGAAGAGGAAGCACCGAAGTTACAAGTGTCTACGTAAGTTACTTGCCCATACAGTGCCAAGCTCCGCCATAATGGCGCATGGCCATCGCAATTTCAAGTTTTCAGCAAATTTTATTGAAGGAGGACGGGTGTCGAAAGTTTTCAAAGAGTATAATAATAGAGGTGGGGCTATCTGAAACCTTCCCCCTTAGTGGGTTTCTTTGGGTTCGCCTAAGATTTCTCATAAGAGGGGGCTGTCTCTGAGTTTTTCATCAAGCGGCTTTTTCGGATCAACCGCTTGTCGGTCAACAAAGTCACTTAAAATGCTCATTGATAAACATTTGTTTCGAAAAACTTTACTCTGCATCAGCAATATTTATGTAATTTGTTATTGAATCCGCAGTTTCTCCCGTTAATCTAGACAACAGCAGCAACCTGGGCTTCGGAGTGGCCGTCTTCTTCTTCCCCTTCTTCTTCACTCTCGGCAACTCCTCCTCTCCATCGTCTCCATTGTCATCCTCTCCCTCCTGCTTGTCCTCCTCCAACTCCTCCGGCTTCTCCTCGGGAGCCTTGTCTTCAGGAGCCTTTTCTTCGCCCGCATCCACAGTTGGCTCCTTCTTCTCGGTCGTCTCCTTCCTCACAGTCCAGTCCATCTTGGCCGTCATGTCGATGTTCTTCTCCTTCGCCACCGCTAGAATCCTCTCCTCCATCATCCTGAACCCTCAATGTTTGCCACCAGAAGCCTCGTTTACGCGTAGCCAGGCTCCTTGTAGTAGTCGCACGTGTTGATGTGGTCAGTCCTTTAACCCTGTTGAAGAGGTCGAGCATCAGATACAGCCATGTCTCCATGTCGTCCTTCCGACCCTGCTCCGCCCCGTGGTGACACGCCCTGGAGGCGTAGCGAAGCGTCCCCAGGAACTTGATCTTGGCACGAGGTTTCCTGGAAAGAAAGGGTTTTTAAGCCCCCACTCTAGTATGGCTCCCATGTTCGGCCCCCAATCAATGCGCGTTTATGAAGGTCCGAAGGTGAGAGAGGGCGTAACCGAATTACGTATCCTGAGGGGTTTGCTTGATATCGGTTTAAACCCCCCCCCCCATCCCGCAGTTGAAATTGGGAGCTTAACTAGTATACTACGCACTTTTTAAGACTAAACCCTCGTCTTAATCAGTTATAGCTCAATATGAGTAATTCAGTTGAATATAGACTGAATCTAATTTGAGGTCATTCTTGCAATTTGACCGGCTAGCAAGATTAAATACTCAGCAAGGGAGGCTTGACTGAATTAGGTGGGTATTTCTCTTAATTACTTTTTCTGTGTCTCAAGTGGAGTGGGCCAACCACCGCGAACCGCGGCGGTGGGATGTCGCAATTTGACTTTTACCGAATTTTTGTAAAGGGAGGAGCCCGCTGCAAATTTGCAAAAGGTTTTTTAATAGAAGGGGCTGTCGCAAAATAAACCCCTGCGGTACGTTGACTAGGGGGGCAAAAAAAGAAAGACTTACTTGAGGACCTGGTTCTTGTAGTAGATTTTTCTGGCGATGCCAAAGTCCAACACGAAGACGGTGCCTTCGTTGTCTCCTATCCCATGGGCGAAGTTTTGAGGCTTGATGTCGCTAAAGTTGAAAAGAAGGCCTTCAAGAGATGGAGTAGACCTACCGATGCAGCCATCCCACTTTGTGGAGGTCTCTGATGGCTTCCAGCGTCTGAACAGCCACCTGCATGGCCGTTGGCAGCGTAAAGTCGACCTTGTTGTTCTTGCGGTAGTCATCAAGGGAACTTCCAACCAGTCCCATCACTACGAAATTGAACTTGTCCGTCTTTCCTCGGTCGACGAGTTCCACAAAGTGCTTCTTTCCCTCTTTGCTCAGCCTGCACTGCATCATGCAGGCGACTTCTATCTTCAGACGCAGCATCCGCCGTTCTCCGATCACCATTTCCGTCTTCATGGCGTATTCCTGGAAATGCTTGTTGAGTAGGACAATCAGGGTCCTTTTCTGTCTTTCACACAAACCATTTTAAGAGCAACAGCGAGCGGTTGGTCACAAAAAACAGATGGTGTGATATGGCCCATTTCGAATCAGAAGTAGACCACTTTCTTTTTGGAGCAAAATGAACCGAAATTTGAGCGCCTAGAGTTGTGGCAAAACAATTGGTTGAATAGCGCGCCTCTCTGGCGTCTCCATTTTCCACGCTCTTTCGCCAATCTCTGCCGTGCACCCTTTGGGATTAGTTACAGGCCAAATCATTTACATGGGGGTATGTTTCTGAATCGTAGAAGAAGCATCTATGCAATGAAGTTGTTATGCAAACACTAGAAACATCGATTTTACAAGGTTTGCCGCGCTAACGGAAACCAATTTGTGAACAACCGTCTGGTGAGTTTGTGCACAAAATCATTTCAATTGAGATAGCGCGATATGGATTTGGTTCATTAGAAAAGGTCTCTAATGGTTCTTTTAAAGCAGAAGGATCACCTATTTTTCGTAAACGCCTAGACCTCAGGATTCAGTAAAGTAACTGTTTTTTTTCATTTTTGGAGCAAAATGAACCAAAATAGGTGCGTTTGAAGTTTGGGGAAAATTTTCATTTGAATAGAGCGCCGCTCTGGCTCCTCTCGATCCATCGCGCTTTCTCGCCTTTCTCTGTCGTGCATCGTGCACCGGTTGCAGTCCAATTCATATAAAATGACTATTCACATTCTTGTCCTCATCACCATTCTTTACAACTTTGTACACGTCTCCGAATCCACCAGAACCGAGGATCTTGATCACTTTCCAAGTGTACTCGTGGCTCTTGCACAACTCTCCGTCCGCCATCTTCTCTCTCGGCTTCTTGGCCGGTTTCTTCTGCTGCTTCTGCGCTGCGTCCTTCGACTTCAAGCTCCTCGCCTTGCTCACTGTGAGCTTTTCCTTCGAAGCCAGCACCACCGTACTCCTCTCCGTCTTGAATTTACACCTCGCCAAAGACTCATCTCGGGTATCGATCGACCTGGGGCATTTCTTGTCGTTCTCATCCGGACCCTTCTGACTCGCTTTCGGCGGCTTTGCTTTGGGCGTGCCTCCCACCTTCGATGGGAGGATCTTCTGAAGAAAGAGGGTTAGTGAAGGGAAGTGGGGAGAGGCTTACCGAGTCGTCACCACCGCCCATGCACGAGTGAGGAATGGAGGAAATGAGGGTGTGGAAGGGCTGGAATGATGTTCACGCCACGCAACGGACGGCCTTAACCAGGAATCTGGTGAAAAATGAATCAGCCGAAAGCGGTTCATTTCAGCGACTTTGACGGATTTTGTTGTGAGAGCCAAATACGCCGAAAACTGTTCAAATCAATTGAATTTTGAGTTTATGACCAAAATCTGCTGAAATCCTTTGCAACAGTTAAGTCTAAGACCGAAAAGAATTTCTGAAACATTGGCTTCTTCTTGCCAAAAAATCTTGCCAAAAACAGCCTGATTATGCTACTCAGGCGAGAGAGCATACAATTAGCAAAGACGCAGAGAAGATATCGCTTTTATCGGCGGACGCTCGTTGATTTCGTTTTGGCGACAGCTATACAACGATTTTTTGAAATGATCGTTATTCATAAATGGTCATATCTCCCATGTTTGGCATAATTCTTAACTGGATGGTCAATTTACAGTAAAATAATGGTTCTCGTCAATCTTAGTACGGCCAAAAATTGTGTGTCAATGCGGATGAAAACGGAATTATTATTACAAAGCGCGCCCCTGCTAGCAAAATATTGAATCTACCAATTTCGTTACACTGCCGCCCATACCAGGGCAAGCCACCGCGGGGTCAATTTTGCGACACCCTCTTCAATTAAAAAAACAATTTTGAAAATTTGCGACGGACCTCATTCTTTACCAAAATTTGACGAACACTCAAATTTGCGACGGCCCCACCGCCGCTTATGGCGGAGCTGTACAATGTATGACCGCGGGGGTCCATTTTGCGACAGCTCCCCTCAATTACTGAAATATTCAAAAATAGACGACGGGTCTCCTTCGTAAACAAACTTGCCCCAACCTAAAATGGCGACAACCATACCGCCGCTAATGATTTCATTCCAGGACGCCCGAAGACGGTTTCGTTCCTATCCAGTCCTTCGACTGGGCCTCTCTCTACAATGGAGCGTAAGTTATTCCCCTTCCCTCTAATTATGGAACCGTTTAAGTGCTCCCGGCGAGGGCAGCAGGAAGCGGAGCCACACCGTCTGCGGAATTTGGACGGAAGATTATCCCTCGGATGAGAAAAGGCCTCGTTTCGGCGAGGAAAAAGCTTGGTACGAAGACGCGGCTGTGATGAGGATTTTGAATAGTCTCCCTAAGGACTATACGTGGGTGTTATAACACACACACACACACACACACACACACACACACACACACACACACACACACACACACACACACACACACACACACACACATACACACATACACACACACACACACACACACACACACATACACACACATTTTAGTGATGAGGGCCAGCGCAAAAACGAGGTTCGTGGGGTGCTGGATGACCTGGTGGATGCGGTGTGCCGCGAAGAGAACGGAAGCAAGGCTGTGATGGAACAGACTCAGAGGTGAGTTAGGCTTTTTTCTTTGTAATACTAGTTTTTAAGATACGCTCCTTTTCCCGCTGTAATTCGCAATAATCGGGAAGGAGAGGGATGGCCGAAAGTACTTGTGACTCCTGCGGAAAATATGGGGATCACTCGGTTCTCCGCCTCCGCCGCCTCTCCTTTCAAAGCCGAGACCGGAAGGGGTCGCTACAAGCCGTTTGTCCCGACCATCGCGGATGAGCCTTTCAGATACCACGGCAAGAAGTGAGTATTCCTCTCTCTCTCTCTCTCTCTCTCTCTCTCTCTCTCTCTCTCTCTTTCTCCTAAGTTACGGTATAAAGCATTTTCACGCGCATCTAGGTAGACGGCAAAACCACTTCGTCACAGCGTGCCGATGTTTTACTGTTGTTTCTATTGAAATATAAGATTATCAGGCCGTATACGCCGTGGTCGAGGTAGGTTGTGTGATAATGAAAATACGCCGTTTTTTTCGCACAACCATGGGCATACCTTGCCTTTTCCAACTTTTTTTTTACAAAGGCAGTGCGTTAATGCTACGTCATTTTGAACCCTACTGACACGCTGGTGGCACCAAATGCCTGGGTTCGCAGTAGAGCGCTTTTTTATTTTTATTAAAGTGTACCAACGTCCAAAAATTTTTTTTTACATATTTTGCTGCCAAAATTATATACTCAAGCGTTCTGAAATTTCCATAATGCTCAAGATATTCAGGCAATGTTCGCAGCCAAATCGGCCGAGCTGGGTTTGGCGAGCAAAAATCAATCGTCGTTTTATTACAAAATTAGAATGGAATTCAACTCATACATGGGCATAGCTCCGTCACTTCGGTCACTGCAAGACCTGTGAAGGGATTAGCGACATCTCTTTCGTATATAAAATCCTAGGCGGTACCCCGCGTCGTAATTATCGCACTAACGCACATGTATGATTCAGCTATAAATTTAAGATGTACCCTTACAACGCATTGTGAGTTTTATTACAAAGAAGTGGAAAGACATTGTGCAGCTTTCAGCGGCTCTCTCTCTCTCTCTCTCTCTCTCTCTCTCTCTCTCTCTATTCCCTCCCTTTTCAGCCCTCGCTCTCTCGCCGCCACCAACTACAACTTTCGTCCCCGGGAGAACATTGCGAAGAAGCGCTTCACCTACTAAAGGCACAATGCCTTGACCAGCCTTTGAAATACTCTGTATTCCCTGTTTTATTTTTTCCTGTTCATCGTTTTATCACCGGCAGCCAACGGCCGCCTCTTTTGCGTTACTGCTTGGTATACAACCTGATGTACAAGTTGTAATAATTTTTACGTTTTAGAACTTTTTGATTCACCTTGTGAATAAACTTGTGTTTTTCTTTTGTGTTTCTGTGACTTAAAAGACGCGGCGTTACGCTGTTATTCATAGAAAGAACACAAAACATAAAAAAAGAAAGAGTTACAGAAATGTCAGAGGGTAAAATCCAGCGGATCAGTAGGAGGGACACCCATTGGCTGAAGATCTACGCAGAATATGTCTTACGGGGCGAGCCATTCATCCTGGAGGCCGAGTTCACAGAAGATTGGCCGGCGAGGAAGGAGTGGCTCAAGGAGGGAATTCTGGACAAGAGCCGACTTTTGGAGTTGTACGGTGGGTTTCTGAATTTCGCATACCATGTTTGAAATTATGAAAGAAAACCTCATAATTTTAAATCGATTCAAAATCAGTAATCCCAGTAAGCCGGGGTTCTCACGGACCGGGCCGTTTTCAACATTTTGGTTGGCCCGGCCCGTTTATTCTGGACCACCCAGTCAGATTGCCACCCACACGACCAGGGTTCGATCCCGGTCGGTGACATTCTTTTTTTGTACGACTAACATTAACTTATATGTTAGTAACAAACACTATTACGGTATTTAAAAGAGTTTAAAAAATTATTGCATCAATTTAAACAAAAATTAACAATTTGATTCTCAAAAACGGGCCGGCCGGGCCGCCCAAAAAAATCTCTCGGCCCGGCCCGGCCCGTCATTTGAGAACCCCGCAGTAAGCTGAATGCATGCTTCACGCCCTTTCCTAATGAACTTGGGTCTTTTCAAAAATACAACGAGTTTTGCCAACCTCCTTTTTTCCTAAATTTGGACAAATGCCAAGTTCCCTTGGTGTATCTATTCAGCACACTCGCTGCAAATACGCGCCCGAATTTTCGCAGAACGTCAGCAGTTGCTCGTGCCGGGAGTCCGCTTCCTATCAGGCCGAATTTGTGGGCAATTGTGCGAAATATAAATCCCTTTTCTCTGCTTCTCGGGATCCTTCAAATCGGGAAAGTGAGCTTACCGTCCAGTTGAAACCGATGAAAATGGTCGGCTACTAATATTTTTTGAGCTTTGAGGTGGATGTGCAATTTTTCGAGAAGCCGGCAAACCCGCATTTTGGAAAATCGTCAGCAGTTTCTCGTGGCGGGAGCCCATTTCTTAGCAGGCTGAATTTGTGGACAAGTCGAAAAATGCCAAATCTGTTTTCTCCGTTTTTCGGGTTGCTTCAAGCATTAACATAACATAAACTTATTAACATTAAACCCCGAGCTCATAATGTTCCCACTGCGGCGAGCTGTGCATTAACGATGTGCAGCTATTACTGTGAGTAAGGATGAACATAACATCATTATCATCATCAAAAAAGTGTGGCATTTTCACACTTTCGTGTTCATCTTTTCATCATGCAGCCGACGGAAGCCTTGCTCCCATGGCGCCACTAGACCTTGAGGCTACCGAAGGTTTTTGGTTCTGTAGTGTGCACCCCCTTAATCTAGGGAAATCTGCGTCCAAAAATCCAGGGGTGGACGAGGGCCGGCCCTATAGGACTTTTGGCAGGCCCTATAGGGCCTTTATAGGGCCTTGGCCTTATAGGGCCTGCGCGGGAATTTGGAATTTTTGAATAAAATGGAGGTTTTGTGACATTTCGAAGACTAAGATTCTTTTTTTATATTATATTTTACATAATTAAATTTTAATTCTTTAAATAAAATTTTAAAAAATAATTTTGAAAGTTTTTAAATTAAAAAAAATGATATGGAACGCGGATATTTATTGTGTGAATCTCAACAAATGAACAACAGTGTAACAACTTGTGAAACCAATCCACGAAAGTAAAGAAACAACTGTTTTGTGTAAACAATTTGAATTCCTGCTCAGGCACTATTAGGCCAATTGGCCCAATAGGGCCGGCCCTATTGGGCCCAGGCCCTATAGGGCCTGGGCCCTATAAGGCCAAGGCCCTATAGGGCCGGCCCTGGGCCTTGGCCTGGGCCGTCCACCCCTGCAAAAATCAATACACATCGAACAAAGAGCCATATTTAACTTGATCAAATAAATAGGAATGTTTTCAGGAGAGGAGACTGTCCCGGTTGTCCATGCAGCCACCGGCGATGTGACTGAAATGCGCTTCGGCGAGTACATGTCCTACTGCTCCTCCTCCCGAGAAAAAGGAGATACACTCTATTTAAAGGACTGGCATTTCCAGAAACAGTACGTCGCACTGTTACCGTACCCTTATCGATTGGTTCAGGTGCGGTGGGGCATCCGTGTACCAACCCCCTCCCTTCCTCCTCAACGACTGGGTAAACAACGAGCAATGGACAGAAGATCCAGAAAATCCCCTCCGCGGAGACTACCGTTTCCTCTACTTTGGAGTCAAGGGCACATGGTTAGTTATTAAGCCATCATGGGTACTCTTAGGGTATCCGGGTTACGGTAGATACCTTCAAAGAATATGTGTCACTGTATATACCCTCAGGTGATCAGGGGTACTGTAGGTACCCTCAGGGTTTCCTGGTTAATGTAGGTACCCCTATGGGATCAGAGTTACTGTAAATACCTTCAAAAAAATCCGGGTTAGTGTAGGCATCCTCAAAGAGTTTTGGTTTCTGTAGATATCACAAAAGATGCGGGTTACGGTAGATACCCTCAGGGTATGTGGGTTACTGTAGATACCCTTGCGGAATATGGGTTACTGTAGGTACCCCTAAGGGATCTGGGATACGGTAGGTACCCTCAAATAATTCGGGTTACTGTAGGTACCCTCAGGAGATCCAGGTTACGGTAGGTACCCTCAAAGAATCTGGCTTACTTTGGGTACCCCTAAGGGATCCGGATTACGGTAGGTACCCTCAGATATGGGTTATGGTAGATACCCTCGGGAAATCCGGGTTACTGTAGGTACCATCACGAGATCCGGGTTACTGTAGGTACCCTCAGGTAAGCCGGGTTACGGTAGAAAGAACCCTGGGCCCTATAAGGCCAAGGCCCTATCAGGCCCAGGCCCCCCGGCCCCCCTACTGTAGCTACTCTTTTGGAAATTCGGGTTACTGTAGGTACCCTCAGGAAATTCAAATTACCGTAGTCGTGTTTTAGGACGGGATTCCACTCGGACGTGTTGTCCTCCCACAGCTGGTCGGCCAACATTTGCGGAAGAAAGCTGTGGCTGATGGTTCCCCGAGGGAAAGAGAAGATCTTCTCCCAGGGAAGGGACTACGTTAGGGATATCCGGGAGAAGAATGAGTTGTGGGAGGAGGCAGGAGTTTTCTCCTTCATCCAGGAACCGGGAGAGGTCGTCTTCGTCCCGTCGAACCACTTTCACCAGGTTCACAATTTGGTATGAACAACAGGGGAATAATGGAACGAAGGGTGGCAATTTCAGGAGACTACTGTTTCGCTCAACCACAATTCGATTAATGCCTCGAATGTGGGACTGGTTTGGGAATTTTTGAGGCGGAGAGCGGTGGATGTGGAGGAGGAAATCGGGCATTTGAAGGAGGATTTCAGCGAAGAGGAGTGGAGAGATCAGGTTCAGGTGAGAGATGGGGGGTTTACACCTATTACTATGGGGTTCGTTTTGAGTGAGCTCCACATTACACACACAACGTTTGAAGTAAGATATTCGGATCGACATCAGCCCATTAACCGATCGAAATTAGTTGGGTTACGGTAGGCACCTTGGAAGAATCCAGGTCGCAGTTGGTACCATCAGAGGATCCGGATACGGTACGACCTTCAGGATATACGGGTTACGGTAGACACCCTCAGGATATACGGGTTACGGTAGGCGTCAGGTGAGAGATGGGAGTTGCCGGTATTCATTTTATACGGGTTACCGTAGGTAGGCTCTGGGATAGGAATTACGGTAGGCAGCCTCAGTAGATCCGGGATACGGTAAAAACCCTGACGATCAGAGAACCGAGTTACGATAGCCATCCTTTTAGAATTCAGTTACGGTAGCTATACTACTTGAGAGTGTTATTGTAGGGAACATCAAGGGCATACGGTAGGAACTTTCAGGGGATACGGGTTACTGTAGGCACCCTATGCAGATTCGGGATACTGTAGATAGCTACAGGGGAGCCTGTTACTGTAGGTTCTCTTAGAGGATTTGGGTTACGGTATGCTCCCTCAGAGGATACGGATTACTGTAGATACCCTCTGGGGGTTCGGGTTACGGTAGGCACTCTATGCGAGATCCTACTGTAGTTACCATTCCGGAATAGTTCCGGAATACGATAGGTATCCCTAGCAGATCCACATTACAGTAGGCACATATATTGGCGAAATCTGGGTTACGGTACGTATCCTCACGGGATCCAGGTTACGGTAGGTACCCCAGTGAAATCCGAGTTACTCTAGGCACCCCTCGGGAGATCCCGTTTACTGTAGTTACCAGTACGGAATTGGGGATACGGTAGGTACCTTAGAGACACCCGGGTTACGATAGGTACCTCCAGGGGATCCGGAAAAAACTCAAGTACGAAAACAAAAATAGCGTGTCATCATTGAAACAAACCCTAACTTTACAAAACACAAGAGATCAAACGTATCAATTCAATTCAAAAACATCAATATTCACAACACTAACATAAAACTACAGTACTCCTTGTCCCCAACCACAAAATCAACAAATTTGAGCCTGTACGCCTTGTTCATTTACGCTACGGCCGATGAGTCTACTCTCCCGTGGCTTCAGAAGACTCAGACGACTTGGTTGCCACGGCAGTTGCAACAGGAGCAGCAGACCTCGCTCTTCTTAGGAGAATTGAGAGACATCTCCGGAGACTTGCACCTGAATCTCCTCATCTCTCTCTCTCTCTCTCTCTCTCTTCTGAAATGCCTCACTTTTTGGTCTCCTTCTGAGGACTCTTGGCCTGAGGCTTCTCAGGCTCCGCCCACTGCTCCGGCTGGATGGGCTTCGGCCGCTGGGCGATCAGCCGATTCAGCCCCACGGCCTGTTGTCCCAGGGGGGAGGACTCTTCGTAGTTCCAACGGAGCACCTCCCGTCCATTCGAGACGTACTTCTTCACCTCCAGAAGCTGCACCGGTCTGTCCTCATCAGCTTCAATCTCCCTCTTCTCTTTCTTTTGAGAGGACACACTCCTCTGAGGCTTCACCTCAACCTCCGCCTCTTCCTCCGCCTCCTTCTCCCACAATTCAGCCGTCACCACCGGTTCCTCCCTGCTCTTCACCTTCTCCTTCGACTTCTTGATCTTCTCCTTTGATTTCTTCTTCAGACCCTCCTTCGACGACTTATTCGGCTTCGGAGACACGGCTGGCTCCTGAAGCCAGTTTGATCTACCTCATTTGACCTACCACAATGTTTTTGATCACCACGGGAGCCTTCTCCTTGCTGCCCTTCTTCACCTTCTCTTTGCTGTTCCTCTTGCTCGACTCTTTCGACTTCGAAGTCGACTTCTGACTCGACTTCAGCTTTTCCTTCGACCGACTCTTCGTGCTCATCGTCTTGCTCGATCACTTCTTCCCAGGAACCGGTCGCTTCATCGGCTGCTTCTTCGCCGAAGCCTTTTTGTCCTTCTTCTTGCTGCAACACGAGAGGGAGAAGCCAGAATTCTTCGGCTTAGCCCTCGGTTTCGGCTTTCCGCGGACGGGAGCACCAGTCGACGGGCGTTTGCCCTTCTGCGGCTGCGGCTTCTTCTGGAGAGCGGAGCTGGGTTTGTCCGGACGACCGGCCATGGAGAGCAAAGGAGGGAGAATGAGGGATTTGGGGCGGAACCAGTGGACCTTACGCCACGCAAAGAAGGAGCTAGAAGCATACGTAAAACGCTAAACTACAGACGATTCTCAAACGGTGGATCGCCATCAAAAGGCAACTCCGATTCCTTTCGAAACGGAATTGGTATTTACCCCCCCTTTACTTGAGTTTGGACATCTGCCAAACTCACGAGTGTGCGAATTGAACACAATCACAGAAAAATACTGGATTTTGCAAACAACCTGTCCTTTTTGGAAGCCCGTCGGCCGCAATTCGTTGTAATCGGTAAACATCAAAACTTTCTTTGCTAACGTGCTTTTACAAACTCTTTTGCGGGAAGGCAGCGGGTGCGACTCGTTGCCAAACATCGGTTAGGCAAGAAATTTTCTTTGCCCTCTTCGTGTTTTTCATATTTTCACATTCTAATAATGATTTACTAGCTGTCCTGAAAAATTTCCCGCGGAAATTCACAAGGTTTACTTTTTTTTGTTTGTAGCGAAGGGCTGTGTCCCGCCACGAGTTTTCGTACTGAACCCAATTTTCAAAAGATTGGTCACTGGAATTCGGCTTGTACGCAATTATTATGGGTTTGAAACGTCTTTATTTGTGTTTTGGTTTTGAAAGATCT
>OZ059904.1:19729306-19746806 GCA_964057215.1 Oscheius myriophilus | reverse complement strand
ATAGCGCGCCGACCAAGGTTCACCACCGCGTAGATTCAAAAGTTCTAGAATGCCAATTGTGCTTATCGGGTTAAATGAATAAATTGACGTCATTCACACGCATATCTTCGCTTCGGGAACCATTTAGTCATATTTCCCTCGAATTAACAGACGTTTTGCTGTGAATGAGCGAATTTTTCCCGTTTGTATGCGCATTCAGTCTCCGCCGAATTTGGCGCCTTCATTTACTTTCGGCCGAAATTGGCGCCTTCGCGGTTTTTAACGAGAGGTTTTTGCGGTGTTTACTGTGTCAGCTAACCCAGCGCCTTCGCTACGAGACCCGACTCCTCAGAAGCACAACAGTTTCCCACTCTATTTCTTTGTAATTTTTCGATGTAAGTTCTCTTTGAAAACATAAAAAAAACTAATAAAATATCCGAGGCAATTTTTCTGACCAGCTTACAAGTTTTTCCGGCTTTATGCATCTATCTTTTTATAGAAGGCATTTTGAAAACACAAAACAGTTCAATATAGCAGCTATTGAATCGAGTTTAAAATACAATATACAATGTGCGCAGATCGCTCGAGTCGGACAATTTCAGTTCCTGCCCGATGTTTAGCAGCCTATCATTTTCAAAGACCCACTGTTTCTAGGGGGATGGTGCGAGCCGTGCAAGCGGATATTCTTGAATCGGGCGTTAGCAGCATCGGTTGGAAAAGTTCTTTTGGCAGCCACGTTTCACTTTTTACGTTGGTATTGCTTATGCCAGCTGTCTGTCACTAGCCAAATTTGACTAACGCATCCATTTTACTTTTTTTATATCTGCTTCAGAGCTAAGGATCTTCTGGAGAAGAAAAAGCTGGATGAGGAAGAGCGCAAAAAGGCGGAGGAGAAGGAAAAGGAGATGGATCGAATCCGCTCCGGAAAACTGATGCAGGAGGCGGCCCAGCGTCGCCAGGACCAGGTTCGTTTGATTATTTGCCTTCTGAAAACGTGATTTTCCAGGAACTGATCGAGGCTGCTGCCCAGCGTCGTCGCGAGAAACTCCAGGCCGAGGCTGACAAGGAGCGAGTGAAGGCCCAGATAAAGGCGGACAGGTAAAATATTCCATTTAAATATTGTTAATCTAAGTATTTCAGGGAGGAGCGTGAGTACCGTCAGAAGAGGGCGGCTGGTGTCCAGGGAAACGTGGAGCAGAAGCAGTCGCCGGTGGAGCACAGACCGCCTGTGAGAGTGGAGAGCGACAGGTACGGTAAATGAAACCATCAGGGTCCTTTTCCTTATTGAAACTCATTTATGTCCCACCGAAATTGACATTTGTCGTGTACTTTCTTGTATTTTTTTAAAAAATTACAACAAAGGTAGGGTGCGTCAACTTTCAAAAAGACATCATGGTACTATTCAACAAGTGCTACCCCACTCCAAAAACTAGGGGTCGAAAATCTCAAGCTTTCAAGCTGACAGAGCCCATACATGGACTTCAGCCCGACTTTGACGGCCCGGGGGTCCAAAAGATTTTATATACGAGCGAGGTATCGCTAGGTTCCTCCATAATTCGTTAAAAAAAAAAAGAGAGAGGGTCTGGCCACGATTCAAGCGACGAATCCGTGCCCATGTATGCCAGAGCCCCGCGCGACCCCACAACGTGAATCTTTTTTTTTCGTCCAACTTGGTCTACACATTCATACAACCCTAATTCACACACTAATAGTTCAATAATAGTGTACCATGGTATATCCCCGCTCCTTGGCGCGACTCCTTATCCAGGGAGCGCTCTGTGTGGGCTTGTTATTCTGTGAGCGACATTTTGTTGACACCCGGCTGCAGGGTTCTCACTGGGCCGGCCCGGGAAAACAGGTTTTTCGGGTATAACTTTGTTCCAACTCAACTTTTTTTGGTTCTGAAAAAAGAATATGAAAGATGAACCAATTGCGCGTTGTTTGATGTTTTGAGATATTAAAAAAACTGTTTTCAAACAAACAGGAGAGCCCGTACGGCCCGGCCCGACCGGGCCGCGGGCTCTCCTGACAACAATTTTTAAGTATTTTCAGGTTTGAAAACATCAATTGGTTCATCTTTCATATTCTTTTTTCAGAACCAAAAAAAGTTGAGCTTGAACAAGGTTAGACCGGAAAAACCTGTTTTCCCGGGCCGGCCCGGTGAGAACCCTGCCCGGCTGGACAAAATACGGTAGATCACAACACGAACCATGAAATGCATTATGTGTGCACTGGATATAGCGCAGTTCCAATCACAGTAAATATTTGATCCTAAAGTTTGGTTGAAACTTGTGACAAAAATTAAAGGGGCTTAGGTTGCTTACGTATCGGGCTTCCTAACGCTCTCTGTCCAGCCGTGGTGAAAATTCAGCTGCTAGGCTGTCCAGCTTCTTCTTAGCATCTAGGCGTAGGCTCAGCCGTGTAAGTTAGTATCAGTCATGATGGGGATTTAACGGAATTAGCTGAGTGTGTTTATCTTAATTATATATTCTGCACCGGAATTTGTCAAATAAGGGACCAAACCGAGCTTTGATTGGGGGGGGGGGCAACTGAATTTCCACCTTCATAGTATTTCCTGATATTTTAATTGAAGGTCTATTCCAGATGCCGTATCCTGATCCGTTTTTCCGATCACGACCCCATCTGCCTGAACTTCCCCGCCACCGATACCCTGAATACCCTGGCCGACGTTCTGGTCGAAGAGAACCACGCGAACGGCGCCTTCTCTCTGGTGCAGCCGTTCCCTCGCAAAGTCTTCTCAGCCGCGGAAATGAGGCAGTCCTTCATCGACCTCTGCCTCACTCCCTCCTGCACCCTCGTCGTCGAGCAGGTACAATTTTTCTTATTTTTGTTGTAAAATTGCGGTTTAGAAGCGTTCTGCCACGTCGGCTGTCCTTCCCGCCGGTGGACTCTACGCCCTCCTCTCGTTGATCATTCTCACTCCGTTCCAGTATGTCTGGAACATTCTACAGTCCTTCCTGGGCGGCGGAGGCAACACGAACACAACCACCGCTAAGAGGGAGGACCCAGGTAAGAAAAGGGATCATCAGGGATCTTTTAGAATTGGAAATGATACGCTTATTTGCCATCCAAGTCCAAAAAAATTAACCCAACACCCAACGGAAATCTGGAAGTTTAGTTTGTATTTTGATTCCACCTCCCTATTGACACAGTTGGGAAAACGCGGAAATACCTATCGATTTCCATACCCTGTCGATAGATTTTTGAAAATTTTTGACCCAACACTTTTGCAAACATGCTTTCTGGTCTTACTGTACCCCGAAAAAGTATACCGAAAAACTTCCTATTTTCAGCTGCCTCCAACGCTGCTGGAGACGATGTTCGTCCGCGCGGAATTCCCACGGCCGCCACCATCCGCAGGGTTTGTGGCTGTTACAGTAACCTATATCTTTCCGATTTTAGCGCGGAAACATCGCCGGTCTGCACAACACGAACGGAGACGAGAGGGATCCCGAGGACAACGCGAATTGGAACGGAAACTCGACCCAGTTCATGTGAATCAATCGATACTTTATCGACTATTTATTCCAACAAATACCGGTTACACTCATCTAATCACTGTGGAAAATGAATATTTGACGTTGAAATTACTTTATTAAAAGGGGGTTATTCCACATAAATCTGGTTAAACAAGGGAGTTTCAAAAGAGGAAGGTGGGGTTGCAGATGAGGAGAGGAGTCTTGGAAGTGTGCATCGACAGCGTGGAGTCGGCGAGGAACGCTTTGGAAGGAGGTGCGGAGAGAGAGAGAGATGTTAAATAGAGACCGGAGAGACACTGAGAGAAGTATAGAGAGAGGTAGAGAGGAGACATAGAAGGTGATAGAGGAGGTGGAGTGAGATACGGAGGGAAACAGCCGGATGAGAAGTAGAGACAGAGACGATACATTGAGAGAGCAAGACAGAGTGAGGAGAGGCAAATAAAGGGAAAAGCGGCATGAGAGAAAAGAGACAGAGAGAAAGGAGACGGAGACAATCGGTAGACGTAGAGAGAAATGAGAGAGGAGATACCGGTCTACACAACACGAACGGAGACGAAGAGGAACCCATAGATAGCGAGATTGAGGAGGCATAAAAAATAATAGGGAGACATAAGGAGGAGAGCAAAAATAGATGTGGAAAGAGAGATAGGAAGGAGATGCGTAGAAAGAGAGGAGAAGAGACAGAGTTAGAGGGGAGAGAAGAGACTTCGGGAGATAAAGACAGGAGAGAGAAAAGGCATAGATGAAAAGGGTAGAGGTAAGGCGACGAGAGACATTTGGAGAGAGAGAGGAGAAAAGAAAGAAAGAGGGAACAGACAAAAGGCGAGACTTGGAGAGAGGGTACATAGGCACAGAGAGATGTACATAGAAAGAGAGATGACACAAAGGTAGACTTTCAAACAGGAAGAGACAGTTATACAATAGACAGTTATACCATCTCTTCTCTGAACACTTACGACGTAAAAAACCCCTCTGAGTCATAGAAAGGCTAGGGTAAAGCTCAGCACATGTATTCATCGACTTATTTATTTAAAGTGTGTGTAGTTCTGGTTCCACAGACCATTAAGTCTACTTCCAAAACTGCATGATCGTGTTCTGCGTGTCTCCGAGCCTCAATCCCTCCGGGTACTCGTCGTTGTGCGGCAGAAGGTCTCCTCTGATCATGGCCTCTCGCACGGCCAACCACGCCCTTTTGTCCTTGCTCAGCCTCGTTTTTCCACGGTCTTCGGGCCTTTCGCGGATTTTGAATCCACTCTTGCCTCCCTCCGTTCTGCCTTCAGTCTTCTGAATTACTTCTTCTTCGGAAGCAGGAGGAGGATCGGGCTGCGAAGAACAGACGAAGAGCAGAAGAGGGAAGGGCAGGGCCAAAGTGAGCAAGGCCGGGAGGAACATCTGACGACCGCAGCAGGGGGTGGGGAGATGGGGAATGACAAAGGGGTTGTGGAAGTGAGGCCCTTCCCTTCACGTAGCGGAACGTGGTTTGACCATCACGCACGGAAACGTAAGATGACGGGAAAGAGAAAGACGATGTTTAGAGATTTAGAGAGAGAGATAGATAGATAGATAGATAGATAGATAGATAGAGAGAGAGAGACAGAGACAGAGAGACACGGACAGAGTTAGAGACAGAGAAAACGACGAATACGACCACCCCACTCATTTTCCAGGAGCCGACCAGCTGGAAGTGTGCAGTGCCCTCGCCCTGGGTGGTCTCACTCCCTCCGCAGGTACCTTCTCTCTCTCTCTCTCTCTCTCTCTCTCTCTCTCTCTCTCTCTCTCTCTTCCCTCACCTCTCATTTAGGTCTTGTCCGTCGCCTCCGCCACCTCTTCCCCAGTGCCATTCTGATGTGTATGGTCCGTTGCCGGCCGGGAAATTTCGTCTACAGTGAGGTTGGTCGGCAAGAGGGAGACTTTAAGGAGCGATTTAGCTGACATTCCTGAAGAGAATTCCTAACATATGAGCCTTCAGGAAGAGTTCGAAGTGATGAAGGAGGAAATGATTGTTTTGAAGGATGCTGGAGCCAGTGGATTCGTCTTCGGCATCCTCACCAGGTTGGTTTAGTGACAGCCCGCTCGAAAATATAGGTGCTTAGTGACAGTCAGCTGGGAATTACTGTCTTCTTAATGACAGCTAGCTGGTACCTACTGTAGTCATAGTGACAGACAGCTGGTAGCTACTGTTGTCATAGTGGAAGTCGGCTGGAAATTTCTTTAGCCTTAGTGACAACCACAACCACTAGGGTTAGCGACAGCCGACTGGCATTTACCGTAGTGTCATCCGACTGTCCCATTTCAGGGACAACACCCTTGACGTAGGTAGAATGGAGCAGCTGCTCCGTCTGGCAGGAAGCCTCCCCTGCACTCTCCACAGGGCCTTCGACCTGACAGCCGACTGGCGCCAAGCCCTGGGTGCTGCCAGCCGCCTCGGCTTCAAAACCATCCTAACTAGTGGACAGAAGGCCACCGCCATGGAAGGAGCAGCCACGCTGAAGGAAGTGGTCCTGGCTGGAAATGAAGCAGGAATTGTGATCCTCATAGGTACAGTCACCCACAGTCCTTTAGAAAAAGAGATTTTTCATGTTCCGGTGTGAATTCGCGCACCCTTCCGGAATTGATCGTCAAGACTGGCGGCTTCAGCTACCACGGATCGGCTTCAGTCGTCCTGAAGAGTACGGTGGGTATCGATCAATATTATTGATCCACAACGCTGCTTTCTTAAAATGACTTAACTAGATGAGCCAACTGAATCTTTATATATCATTGATGTGATTGCTTTCCTAGTGGGGGGGGGGGGCTTGACTGAATCCCCCCATAATTTGATGCTTTCGAAGTGGGGGGGGCGTAATTGAATCCCTGCATATTATTGATCCGTTGCTGATTTTCTTGTGGGGGGCTTAAATCCCCTTATACTATCGAACCGCAGTCTCTCTCATGATGGGGGGCTTAACTGAATCTGCGCCAATTATTGATCCACCGCTACTTTTACCGTGGGAGTGACTAGAAGGAGGGGCTTAACCAAACCCCCTAATATTATTGATCCTGAGTTGTTTTCATAATGGTGGAGGGCTTAACCTAACCCCCCTTAAAATTATTGCTCCATGGCTAAATAGGGCTTAGCTGAACCACCGCCTATTATCCATAGCTGTTTTCAGTTGCCTCCACCGCCGTTTGCAATGGGATCGGCTGAGACGGAGACACTGAGGGAGACGAGTCTGGAGGAGGTCCGTGCGATGAAGGAGTGCATGAAGATGATAGAAAAAGATGAATAAATTCATTGGAACTGGTTGTGTACAAGTGAACAAAGTGGGAAAAGGCGATGGGGCGATTAGGCAGTCCTCGTCAGCTCCTTCACGGTGCCGTCGGCCTTGGCGAAGTAGACTTTGTCGACGACGTCGATGAAGAGACCCGTCTCAACGACTCCTGAAACCAAGAGGGTTGGTTATGCCTCTCTCTCTCTCTCTCTCTCTCTCTAAAACCAACCGGGAACATTGGCGAGCTTCAGCTGCAGGCTGCGCCAGTCGTGCTTCGTTCCCTTGTCGAAGACCTAAACATCCCCAATTTCTCCATACAAAAGCCAAAAACCCCACCCAATCGATGACGTAATTGTTGTTGTCGGTGATCACTGGGCCGCACTTCTTGGCGGCCATGCGCAACTGGGCGGATCCTCCGAAGAGGCGGGGAAGGGCACGAAGCACAGGCTGGGCGGCGAAGGGAAGAACCTGAAATCAGCGAATCTAGACGGTCGGATGGGACGAACGCAAGACACAAAACCCGTCAAAGTTGCCCAGAATTTAACAAGTTTTCCTACGAAGAAGCCCGCGCCTTGAATATTTTTATGTGTACACATTAACTGCAACGAGCGCACGAAATTTTTAGACCCGTTGTGTACTCTATTGGTTCGGGATCCAGACTATTCGCCACGCGACTCAACTTATCACAAGAAGATACTTTTTCAAATACTGGTTCTCTGCCATAAAAAGGTTATTTAAAATGATAAATAAATAAACCGGATGCCATTTTCCTTGCAATCTGTCCTTTAAGATATGAAATATTGGCGGTATCTTTTTTGCGGGATTGAGAAACACAAATTGCCATAAAAAACGTCAATCAACCAGCTTTTATATGAAGTTTAGATTATTAAGACGATGAATTATGTACAAATCATTAAAGTCGGATCCAGTGAAGCGCCATGCCTTTCTTTTCAAACTTTTTTTGCCGGGAGGTCATGCCAGCGGTCACAATGGCGGGATTTGACCCTATTGACACCCGAAAAACGGTAGACCATCCACGAAGAAGCGAAATAGTACCGTAATACCGCAACGACGGGAATTCAAATATTTCCAATTCCTTATGCAACTTCCGAGCTAAAAGCTGATCAGTTTAAAGGAAGCGGATACAGTAGCCGTTTCATGAGGTTCTCAGAGCGATTTGGAAACCATTGCCTGAAATTCGTGCCTAAATTTGTCCGTCATAGTTCTGTTCTCGGTTGGACTCGTTTTACATGGGGGAACTTGGCAGTTTTAAAACGCGGAGCCCTTTAACCGGAGTTCCTTTCACGGCAGCTTGTCCCGCCGATTGATTCCATAATAAACTGATTTTCTTTGAATTTCACAATAATAGACAAATGAAGTTTAAAAAAGCCCTACTTCGATGGGAATGTGCTGGTAGTGTTCTCCCAAATTCACAGACTCCTTTGAGCTGTCGGCGATGACGTAGAACTTCTTGGCGGCGTTTTGGACGATCTTCTCCCTGGCCTGGCAGCCACCGCCTCCCTTGATGCAGATGAACTCCCCATCGACCTAAAATCCCTCAAGTGAGACATTTCTTCAAATTCCTCTCACCTCATCGGCTCCGTCGATGCAGACGTCCAATTCGGGGGTCAGGTCAAGGTCGGAGAGCGGGAGGCCGGCGTCCAGAAGCCATTTCTTTGTCTAAATTTAGTAAAAAATGAAGCTAAATGATCAGAAAACGAACCAGGAAGCTGGTAGGAACGCAGACGATGTTCTGGAGCTTTCCGCTCTTGTAGGCCTCTTCGAGGTAGTTGACAAGGTATCTAAAATGGCGAAATAGACAGAAAAAATTATGTAGAACCTGACGGTGGAGCCGGAACCGACGCCCAGACGACAGCCGCTGGCTACGTTTTTCTCTGCACACGAGTATGCGGCCTAAAACGACAGTTGAGGGTTTGAAAAAGCTTAAAATTGGCAAAAGGGGTGTAGTCCGTAACCCCCTTCCGGGTCCTTCAAAAACAACTAGAGTTTTTTCACAGTGGGCCCTTTCCTGAATTTCAACAAATGCCAATCGGGGTTCTAACGGGCCTGGCCAAGTGGAAAATTTTGGTCGGCCCGGCCCGTTTACCTTGGACCACCCAGTCACATTGCCACCCACACGACCAGGTTCGATCCCGGTCGTGACATTCTTTTTTGTACCAATATTGACATATATGTTATTAACAAACATTATTAAGTAATTAAAAACAGTGTAAAAAATTATAGTACCGATTTATACAAAATTTAAAATTTCATTGTTTATACCCGGACCGTCCCAAAAATCCCTCGGCCCGGCCCGTCATTTCAGAACCCCGATGCCAATCCCCCGAGGGTGCGTATTCAACATACTCGCAGTTTGGCGAGCTAGATTTTGGTTTTTCGTGGTGGGAGCCCTTTTCCGTGCCGCTGTAATTGGCAAAAAGCCAAATCCGTTGTCACTGTCCCCGAGTTTCTTTAACCATTAGGCTGTGCCGTAAACCACGGTAGGAACAGACGGACATAAATGAACTTCGGTTTAAAGGTATTTTAATTGGAAAATGCCAAATTTTCGATCGAAAACAATTACAGACAAATTTAGGCATGAATTGTGAGTTATGGGTCCCGAAGCGGAATTAGATTCACATAAAAGGACTACAGCATGTCAATCCTTTAAAATGTCAACCTGTTGGATTCGGAGCATATTTGAACCCCCCGCCGTTAAACCATACGACTATAGCTTCTCAAAATAAAACGTGTGGGGTTGGGCACTAAACAATGGGGGGCTTAAAGTTCGCTAAATTATGGGGGGGGGGTATTTTAATGGCTTATTGTGCAAAGGAAGCACCAAATTTAGCCTAACCAAGCAGGCTTTATGGGGGCTTACTTGTTTTTGTGGAGGCATTAGTAAGTTTCCCACAAATATGCGGCATGGAGCCCGAATCTGGCGCTTTAAATCCCAGAAATAAACAAAAACCGTATTCTTCAGAAATTTGGGCAAATACCAATCCCCCAAGTGTGCGTATTCAACACACTCGCAGAGTTCGGCAAAAAGGTTGCTGCTTTTCGCGATGAAATTCTTTCTAGCCGGCAGCATATCTGGGCAATTGGCACAATGCCAAATCCGTTTTCTGCCTTCGAGTTCCTTCAAACATTAAAGGTCTGTATTTGATAGCCAAATCGAGCAGATTTTTTTCGAGGGATATAAATGAATTTCAACCGAAGAAGCGGCATGGAACGAGAATTAGGGGTTTAAAAACTCAAAGATAATAACAATTAGTTTAAAAAAAAGTGTTAAAATACCTGTCTCTTGGCCTGTTCGATGGGCGACAGCTCGGCGGAGGAAGACATTTTCCTGGCGAAGGATCGAGCGACGACTGCACGTACCACAGACAGCTGAAAACGGCCTATCTTAACAGACAGAATTTAACAGGGAAAATGGGAGAAAATAGCGAAAGAAAAACAAAAATAGAAGCTGCTGCGTTCAAATGCTGACGGCGGGTGATAAGATACGGAGAGGGCGGGACAATCTTTGAAATGGCGACACATGGCGCTGAAAAAAGGACGGCTACACTTTACGCGACGAAAACAACGATTGCACGGCAACTTTTGGACCAAACGCGGAAAATTACTAGAGAAATTGGGAAAATTTCAGAAAACAAAGGCAGTGAAATACACATTAGGGTGGCAAAAAGGACTGCCAGTGGTAAATAATCGATAACGTTGTTGACAAAACACATTCCAGGCTAAAAAACAGAACTGGAGTTTTGAAAAACACGTTTATTTCTAAATTTAGACAACTGCAAATCCCATGAGCGTGCGTACTGAACACACTCCCGGGTTTTGGCAGATCGCCACCTCTTGTCGTGGCGGTAGGCTGCTTCCAGCGGGCCGCGATTCTGGGCAATTGGCAAAATGCCACATCCGTTTTCTCTGTTCCTTAAGTTCCTTAAAGCAGGAAAGGCCATAAGCAGTCGAGAGAACGAGAACGCGCTTCTGACGCGAAAATCAGCTGTCGGCTTGCCATACTCGAGTTTTTTCGGCGACTGTGTGAAATACACACACTCGTCGGATTGACTGTTGTCTGAATTCATGAACAAGAGCGACATTGAAAAAAGCTAGTTCGTATTTTTTGCAGAGATGTGAATTACGACTTATAAAAGCTGTGACAGTGAACTTAGATGACTTCAAAATCATAACTGGCATGGGGCCGAACCCCGCCCCTTAGCCAGAATTTGGACAAATGCCAATCCCCCAGTGTGCGTAGCCAAAACACTCAAAGGTTTTGGCAAAACGCCAGCTGCCTTTCGCGGCGGGAGCCGCAGCATTTCTGGGAAATTGGCGGAATGTCAGATCCGTTTTCTACATGCCCACATTAAGCTATGGGAAATCACGCTGCCTACAATACTTCTTGTAAAGCCTATTTAAGGTCGAATTGGCTGCGTACCCGGCCTGAGTAGTCTATGTCCCACGTAATTTTTTGAGTTATGTGTGGCCACACATAACTCAAAAAATTACATCAACGAAGTAGCTTTAGCAACAACTAGCGGTAAAATCGATCAATTTAAGGTTAAAATGGTTTATTTAAGTCTCGACGAGTGCCTGTTTCAGCTGCGTCTGTGTCATCGAAGGGCACATCTCGTATCCGCTGTCCGTCGGTTTCTTCGCCTTCACCGACTTCTCCTCCTTCTTCTGCACCGGTTTCTCCTCTTTCTTTTCCTCCTCCTTTTGTACAGACTTCTCCTACTTTTTCTCCTCCTCCTTACTCAGTTCCTTCGATTTAGACTGTTCCTCTCGGCTCTCCTTCGCTTGTTCTCGCTTCACAACCGCTTTTTCCTGCGAAGTTTCGCTCATTTTGACAGTTTCTTCCTTTTTCTTCTTACACAGCGTTAGGGAGAGGATGGAAATAATAATAATAATAATAATAATAATAATAAAAAATGGTGCAGATAATGAAGATTGAGACGAGTAGATACATTTTAACACGTTCTGGAAGAGCATACATGGGATTGTCAAGGCTTACCTGGAGGATAGAACCGCCCGCGCCTCCTTTGAAGTAGAAATGGGGTGGATTTGGGAAAACAACGGAACTACACGTTTTTACAAAGCCGGACGTTGCGTAATTACGCGGAACGGTATTTCTCCCTTCTTTTGAATCAACTAGAGGGGCAAAGACAACGGAATAGGCAGTTTGGCAAGTTCCAGGCAATGCGGTCATTTAGAAAACGGATTCAATCACGAAAAGCAGCTGGCATTTTGCAAAAACCTTCGATTTTGTTGAAGACCGACCGGGTTTTGGCAAAACTCCATTTCTTCGATATAACTAGGGAAACGACCAGGTCAATGGGGAAAATCACAAAGTTATACGGCGAACATATAAAAATAGAAAACGGGACGCTTGGCAACGCCTCAAACAGTGAAGAAAAGCTAACAAAATTAAAACAAAAATTAATGTACACAGCTCGCCGCCCAATGGAAACCGTTGGCGCTTTGAAAATGACCGGCTGCTAAACATCGGACAGGAATTGAAATTTTCCGACTCTAGCGATTTGCGCACATTGCATATTTTTCTGTGTTTTAACGTCGAAACAGTAGCTGATATATTGAACTTTCGGAGGCAATTTTTTGGATTCTCAAAATTCATCCTACAAAAAGAAATACACGTAAATCTTCATATCTTACCGGAGCAACTTTTGTGTTGTTCAGGAAAATTGCCTCCTGAAATTCAATTTATTAGCTACTTTTTCATGTTTTTAAAGATAATTTTCATCTAAAAATGACGGAGAACTAGAGTCGGGAAAAAATGTGCTTCTAAGAAGTTGGGTCTCGTAGCGAAGGCGTTGGGTCCCGAGCCGTTACAGTACAAAAGGGCCGTTACAGTACAAACGGACACATTGAAAGCGCCAACTCCGGAGAGATGTGTGTAAAAAGCAAGCAAAAGTGTGCATGTTTTCACCCAATGCCGCGACAGGACCCAGCGCTATCGTTGCAGGACCTACTTCTGGGCTAAATTTGACTCATTTTTAGTAATCATGTGTATAAAATTATTTGTTTTACTTCTGTCAATCACTGAGTGCCACCAAGTGTGAGTGTGAGTGTGAAATACATGTTTAAAGTTTAATTTAAAAAGAACCTCGAGTGAGAGAGAGAACGAAAGATAAACCAACGAGAGAGTAATGTTCTGTCAAATTTGAATATCATCGTGTTCCCGTAAATCCGTCCGTTCAGTGCGTTCGGTTGCGTAAGCGTACGTCCGTTAGTTCTGTCTGTCATTTTCAGCGATGTCTCCACCAGCGGCGGTCTTCTTCTCCTCTCTTTTCCAGGCATGCCCTCCCAGTCGAACCGCCGTTGTTCCCGCCAAGATCGTGACTCGGGCGATGACACGAGGTAATTTTCTGTTTCCGTTTTGACAACCTTGTTGTTTCAGCCGCAAGTGAAGCTTCCATCGGCGTCGCCCGATGCCGGTCGTCGGCCGCTTGCAGTGCTCAGTGTGGATGCCGCCCCTCTGAACGTCACCCCGCCGTTGCTGGACCCACCAGACCCAGAGAGGCGTAGAGACAGAGACAGAGACAGAGACAGAGACAGAGACAGAGACAGAGACAGAGACAGAGACAGAGACAGAGACAGAGACAGAGACAGAGACAGAGACAGAGACAGAGACAGAGACAGAGACAGAGACAGAGACAGAGACAGAGACAGAGACAGAGACAGAGACAGAGACAGAGACAGAGACAGAGACAGAGACAGAGACAGAGACAGAGACAGAGACAGAGACAGAGACAGAGACAGAGACAGAGACAGAGACAGAGACAGAGACAGAGACAGAAACAGAGACAGAGACAGAGACAGAGACAGAGACAGAGACAGAGACAGAGACAGAGACAGAGACAGAGACAGAGACAGAGACAGAGACAGAGACAGAGACAGAGACAGAGACAGAGACAGAGACAGAGACAGAGACAGAGACAGAGACAGAGACAGAGACAGAGACAGAGACAGAGACAGAGACAGAGACAGAGACAAATAATGTTTCTTTGTTTGCGATCTCCAAGTGGCACGTGCTGCGTTCGAAAAGCAACACTTCAATGGGACTGATATTTCCACTTACTACATGGGACTCTTTGTCTTTGCGGTGTTCATGTCTGGAGGCTTCGGCCGTTTTCCCTCCACGTCTCTGCCTACGTTCCCGAGCGGTTTGCTGACGAAGCCGTGCCGGTTCGACCACGGTTTCCGCCCGGTTACCGTCTACACAAGATGGACCGATGGCGTCCTCGTTAGTACGTTTGCAGTGATCCCAATTTCTTGTATTTTAGAGCTTCGAGAAAAACGGATTCCACCTCCACCATGATGGACGGACTTTTGTCATCAAGCCCGAGGTGGCCCGTTCGGAGCAGTTCGACTGGTAAATCGAATTCCGCAAATGGTGCAAAGGATTTTTAGTTTCTGCAAGCAGCCATGGAACCCGGGGAAGTCGTTGGTCCACAATCTCCACCATGTGATGAGGTCTTCTACGTGCACGGGTTGCCTCGGGAGTAGGACGAGTGCAGCGCCCTTCCACTGGTTCCTGACGCACGGCAGGGTATCCCAATTGATTGTTTTCCAGATCAATAATTGTTTTACAGATTAGGGGTAAAAAGTGCGACTTTGGCCTGTCCAGTGAATTGGACCCGTTCGACGAAGTTCGTCTTACTGGAATCCTCCGTACATTCAAGGGAGTCGACACCCAGTTCGTCGTCCACAACTCGTCTGAAAACAGAAGGACCTTCAATGTGCACGCAGTCGAACACGACGTGATTCCGTCCGGCCCCGTGGTGGTCGACCCAGAGGCAGACTACACGTTCCGACTGGTCCGTCGGGGAGCACAGCGAAAGAGCTTCGTGAAGGTTGAAGTGACAGACGCTGACGGCACAGCGAGGATAACTACTTCGATGGCTTGGTGAGTAGAGAAAATCAAACTTACGCGAATCTTACTGACCTACTGTGATCCTGTGATATAAATTGTGCTCAAATAAACATGCACAATATGAAACTTGTAGTGAGACAGTGAGGGTTGAAGTGTGAGAGAGATTTTGTGTTTTTGTGTTGTGATTTTGTTTTTTATTGTTGTTGTGGGATATGTTGGGGGATGCTTTGAAACATAAATCTTAAAGGATCGAAATTAAAAGTCTCGAATGGAGAGATACAGAGAGATAGAGAGAGAGACTAACGTATTAGATAAATAATAAACATTTGTATGTATTCTTTTCTCTTTTTTAGACATATGTCATGCAAATAGTGCACATAGCTCGTTAAACACTGGGCGTACTGAAAGCGCGCGCCCTGGGCGAGTCTTGGTCGCCGCAGGACCCAACTCTATCGTTCCAGGACCCAACTCAACGTTCGGAAGAGTTAAACTTTGAAAACAAACATCACAAATAAGTTCATTTAATGAAACAAGCAAAAAAGAGAGAGCTACCGGCGTAACCCAAAGTAAAGCACCTTCGAATATAAATAACAACGCGTTTCTCAAAAACATTCGGGGGAACCTAAACGATCAGATCTCCTCACTCTTAAACGCACAAAATCAACCGTAACTGAATATTAGGAGGAGTCGACGGCACTTTTTACATGGCAAATTGGTCGAAACTGAATTTGAAAAAGGCGGTAATTGAGCAAATCAAAAGTTATAAGGGGGCGGGGCCTAGTTTCCCTTCTTGCCGCCGAAGGCCGGGTTGTGGAAAGTGGTCGTAGCCTGTTTGTAGATGGGATTCTCGTTCTGAAATTGAAAGTACGGTAATTTTAAAGGAATAGGGTAACATACAGTATCCCACTGAGGATTCATCCTTTCCTGGGCGAAACTGGCGTACTCGTGGCGGTCGTGGAGGATGGTTAGAAGTTTCCAGACGAGGAGAAGGATGATTCCTAGAAATATCGATTAACTGTTTGATTATCGATTGATACATTATTTATGTATTTGTTAAAACGTGTAGATCTCATTTTTCTGATTCAGAAAAGTACTCCTTTTGCTCGTTTGGAGCGAAATTAGGCGAGATATGAGCGTTTGAAGATTTGATCAAATTATCGATTGATCCGCGCACCGCTCTGGGTCTCTCGGTCTCCGCGCTCCCTCAATACATCGTATATAAATGAATGAAAATTTTGTAATTGCGGTGTAGAATGAAATGACGCCAGTAAATGAAACCAAAACGAACAAAATCAAGTTTGCTAGAATCGGACAATTTTCAGCTATTTTACAGTAACCAGGGTGGACCCTAGCGTAACCAGGGACTGAAAATGGGTAATTGCCTAAAATTCCAAATGTTTCTTATATGTAGTTTTTGCAAAGTTTGTTCGACAGAACTCATTTTCCTGACTCAGAAAAGTACCCCATTTTTCTGTTTTGGAACGAAATCGACCGAGATATGAGTGTTTGAAGTTTTCACCAAATTTCGATTGATCTGCGCGCCGCTCTGGGTATCTCGGTGCCCCGCGCTCTTTCGGTTTTCTCTGCCTTGTAACCGTGCACCCTTTGCATTGCTCGGTCGTGTAACCGTGCACCGGTTGTAGTCCAAGTCATACATAAAAATATATGCTTCAGAATCGTGGAACCGGCATTTATTCCATAAAGTTGAGGTCCACTCACCCAGAATGACAATTCCTGCGATGACTCCCAGCACGATGGCCAGAACAGGCACAGGCGGAGGGCAGTCCTTGTGCTCCTTCACCCAAACCGTGGCATTGTCTGTGGCTTCATCGTAGAAGTACTGGTAGTAGAAGGTACAGTCATCAGCTGGGTCAACAAATTGACAGGCCGTCGTCTCATTGATAACTAAAAAAGGTGGTTTGGTGATTTTTGGCAGGGATGTACCTGGAAGCTCCTTGACGGGAATAACCTTGAAGGGGCACTCCGCACAGCGAGAGTCGTTGTAGGGGCCGGTCTGCCACTGCTGGCACATAACACAGGGCTTGTACTCGATACATTTGGTAGGACAGGTCTGAAAGAGGAAAT
This sequence comes from Oscheius myriophilus, assembly GCA_964057215.1. Taxonomy (NCBI): domain Eukaryota; kingdom Metazoa; phylum Nematoda; class Chromadorea; order Rhabditida; family Rhabditidae; genus Oscheius; species Oscheius myriophilus. The sequence continues at coordinate 19,730,094 of OZ059904.1, read as the reverse complement.
TGAGCAAGTGCGTGAGTGAGTGCGTGTGCGTGTGCGTGTGCGTGTGCGTGTGCGTGTGCGTGTGCGTGTGCGTGTGCGTGTGCGTGTGCGTGTGCGTGTGCGTGTGCGTGTGCGTGTGCGTGTGCGTGTGCGTGTGCGTGTGCGTGTGCGTGTGCGTGTGCGTGTGCGTGTGCGTGTGCGTGTGCGTGTGCGTGTGCGTGTGCGTGTGCGTGTGCGTGTGCGTGTGCGTGTGCGTGTGCGTGTGCGTGTGCGTGTGCGTGTGCGTGTGCGTGTGCGTGTGCGTGTGCGTGTGCGTGTGCGTGTGCGTGTGCGTGTGCGTGTGCGTGTGCGTGTGCGTGTGCGTGTGCGTGTGCGTGTGCGTGTGCGTGTGCGTGTGCGTGTGCGTGTGCGTGTGCGTGTGCGTGTGCGTGTGCGTGTGCGTGTGCGTGTGCGTGTGCGTGTGCGTGTGCGTGTGCGTGTGCGTGTGCGTGTGCGTGTGCGTGTGCGTGTGCGTGTGCGTGTGCGTGTGCGTGTGCGTGTGCGTGTGCGTGTGCGTGTGCGTGTGCGTGTGAGGAAGTGCGTGAATGAGTCCCCAAAAATCCACTTACAGGGCAAATTTCGCACTTGGCTCCGGAATATCTGTTTCCATCGGGTCCATCGAAGCATCGGCACCTTCCACAGATGCATTCTCCCTTTCCGTTGCAGATCTTTCCGTTGGCAGACATGCAAGAGTCCTGGCTGATGGGGCATTCGCAGGCCCTTCCGGTCCATCCAGGGGCACAGATGCACTGACCACAGTTGCACTCTCC